>VWPU01003568.1:0-121878 GCA_013398955.1 Callaeas wilsoni | reverse complement strand
AGAACCCAAACCCCTACAAAATTACATTTCAACCATCTTGATTTCCACAGACACTCCACTCCCTGCAAACTATAACGTATTTTTTATTATGGATTGCAAGTTCTGCACCCAGTCTAAATGTCAGTTTCTTTGGTTTCCTCAAGCTGGTTCCACTTACTTTCCTGGGCTGCTTACACCAAAATATGTAGCTTGTTTCAACATAACTCCCATCTAACTGTTTGTTGTCTACTAAGAAGTTCATCTCAGCTTGTATACGTCCCTGAAGTCCTCTTTCCCAACTTCACTAGACATCACTATTTGCATTAGTATTCTCAGCCTCCATCTTTCTGAGATTTTCCCTAGGTCCCCTGTTACTCATCTGGCAGACAAAAGACCAGATATTCTCCTCAAGCTATATCAGCAGTGAAATTTAAACTAAAATTCTGACAAGAATTCAGTCACAGTCACTACAAAATCAGTTTGTCTATCCTTAATCTCGCTTTTGATCTAATTCTAGGATGGATGAGGAAAACAATTTATGGACAAAAGATCTGATATTAAAGACAATTTTTAATAGCAGACTATATTCAGTTTCTACTTTGGATACTGTCAACAGCTTTTAATTTTCAGGAGTTTACAAAGCTCCAGCTGTTGTGAAAGCTGCTGATTAGTGAGCATAAACTACTGACAACAGACTTTCTTTTCTTAACCTTCACAGACTATTCTAATGTCATAACTTTAACCTTACATTCTATATGAATGAGATATAATTGAATTTCATCTAGTAAATATACTTCTAGGTAAACAATAATAGGGTTAAAAGGTGATGTTGAAAGAAGCCAAGGATGCAACAAATACTCCCACCTTCAGGACTAATTCAACTCTAAAAGACACCCCACACTGACATTTTATTATCAACACTGACTTAACCACTGATAGTACTTTTCTTTAAAACGTCTGTAAAACCTTAAGATAGATACAAATAATAAACCATGATGATTGACTACTTTCAAACAAAGACATTTCAATTTGAAGAATGCACAAAAGGTTTATAATACCAATAAACATAAGGGAGGATTATACACTACATTTTCTAAATCCTCACAGGAAATCTAATGAGGAATAAAGCTAGTTATGATTCATTATAAGACCAGTTGCAAATGTTTAGCACATCACTAGCACAAGGTTCACCCGGTACTGGAAATTAGAAATGACAAAAAAGGAATGCCATAAAGTTGAAAATAATATTTTTCATTAAAACAGTTGCACACATAAGTATTCATGAATGGTGTTCTGTGATAAAAGTACATGGTAATTTTTTAAACTCTGAATAAATCCATTCAAATTATGCACCCTGTGGTGATGGCAAATTCAATACAGAGATCGGTAAGGAATGAATTATAATTTTACAAAACAATTTTAAAAATACAATGTTAACAAATTTGCAGGCTGTAAAGACAGACACACAATGTTAACATCAGAGGACTTCCTAGAGAAGTGAAAAAGCTGTATTTGTTCTGTTTTGTGTGGGGAACACTTAGCAGACTATTCACATAAATTTAAGCCTGAACTGGTTTCTACTATGAAATCATGAGCAATATGGTTAATACAACAGTAGTGAACATCATTTACTCTAGCCAGGCTTTGATTCAGTCACACAGAGCACTGTTGAACACCAGCTAGGGAGGTGTGGATAGCATGAGTGAACTGCAAGTATCTTATCTGCCTTCAGGCTCAAAGGGTGAGCATTTCACAGACTAAAGGTCAGCTTACTACAAGTGGTTTTACTGTTTAACGGGTTTTTTTAATGACTTGGATGACAAGACAAAATGGACCTTCAGAAATTTTGCAGCTGTCACCAAATTCACAGGATTAGGAAGCAGACTTCTACAAGATTGCCCTTCAGACAGAACTTTATTAACAGAAAGAATGGGCTGATAAAGTGCAAAATTCTACAGAGACAAATGAAAAATTCTGCACTTAAGACTGGGTAAGTCCACGTAAAAATGCAGGGATTCAGCTGGCTAAAAATCAGCTTTGCAGACAAGGATTCAGGTAGACCACGACTCGAATGTGAATAAAGGAGCCTGGCCAAATGCATGCAAGAATTCCCCTCTGACACGTTCTATGCTTCAATAATCCCACCTATGAAGTGGTCTGTGAAAAATCTGAATTATTAATGCTAGCAGTTAGGATTGCAAAAGGCAAAGGTGATCCAGTCCATGCAGCCCAGATGGATTTCTGAAAAGCTCTTAACAGTATTCGTCAAGTTTTCATCAAGAGCTTTGAAGGGACAGCTACATGTTTTACAAACTCTGCCAGCACGACTTCATGTCCCAGTGTGAGTCTAGGGAGGAGTAATACTGACATCGTGTAGTAGATGCGTGGGAAGTGCGCCAGAGAAAGGTTAAACTGTCCAAGATTTCAACAGGCCTAAGTTCCCAACATGATACAGTTCTTTATCTGGGTACCATTTCATTTGCTCAAAGTACAGCTTCAGTTTACTCCAGTTTCATCTAAGACTACTCAGAACCTCTGCAAATGCATCCTTTATCCTGAGCATGAGGAATATGCAATCATGTCCAGCTAAACAATTCATCTAAATTGAATAAACTATTAGTCTGATGCATTGTGGTAGTTAGGAGCTTTGATTCAAAAGTAAAGGCAATTTTTCCACTTAAAAACCCACATTTGTTTACCATTAGTTTTCTCTTTTTTCTTATTGTAATTATCTGTCTTGTTCACTAAACACTGTTCAGCACGAATAATAAAAGACACAGAAGTTTTACCAGACAAAAGCTATTTTTGCACTATACTTATGATTCATTCTCCATTCTCTTCATCAAATGAGACAGAACACCAAGGCATATGTGCAAAGATAATTAAAATTTCATAATGCAGTAACAAAATTTGAGTAAGGTTGAGACAAACTTCTTTTAATACCTTAACTGAATGACTTTAATTATAAATTATATTAAAAGGAGGATATCAATAAAAATTCCCCCATCTAGCACTAGTGGAAGCCCAGCTTACATGGATTTAAATCTCCAGAGTATACGAATCTTCAAGTTGATCTAAGAAACTGGAGGTCTAAGAGCTGCCACAGCCTCTTGTCTTTCTACAAGCATCGTTAACTACTTCTGCCAGGGACTCTCCAATTATTCCATGTCAGCCAAGAGAAATGACAAAGGATCATGTCTTTCAGATTCAGGTTCTGAGGGAGTGGTTGTCAATTATAGCCTCTTCTACACCTTTTTGTTTAGCAAATTTCTTTCACTCTATCCATCACTGTATCAAACTGCCTCCTTGTGTGATTTGTCTCTTCAGCAACTCTTGCCACCAGTGCTGTCATCATTTACCTACTTTCTAGTTGCTGTCAAAGAAATCAATTGAAGTTAACGGTGCCTCACTGAATAACACATGACCTCAGAAAAACTTACTAGTCAAATGCTCAAAGTGGTTCCACTGTGGAGTATAAAGGTATCCAAAATGTCTTGTTTAGTTAGAAGAAGTCACCTTTCCTGCTGGAGATTGCTGTGGATTAGATCATGTAAACTATGTGTTGAAATCAACTTTTTATCTAAAGTAGTTAGTCTAAAGCTAATGCTGCTATTTTTAATTAACTTGCAGCATAAATATTCAGTGCTTGACTTCTACATTATCCAAAACAAAACGAGTTTTTGCAGTTCCTTGTTTCTAAGGGATCTATTAAATCATAGGGAAGCAGAGGACATAATACTTCAAATATTATCAAATGTCCTCTTTCTGTGAGCTAAAAATATTTGCTTCAAAGGCAAAAATTCCATCATTGTTGAAGTTTGGTATATTCCAAAGTAACTTAAGGTAAATATGATCAGGGAATGCTTCCTTATTCTGTTTTTCAGATTAACTATTGAATAGTTAAAATGAATCTCAAAACATCTAAACCACCCTTTTGCAATGAAGTCATAATGATGAACAAGTTAAAAATTCCTAACACGATATTATCCAAAATTATAGGCATAGAACCAACTTTTGTTATGAGCTATACTTTTACTATATATTGCAAAGTGTATATATGGCAATAACTTAAGAAAAATGGTATTTGGCTAAGAACAGTTGGTAATGTGCATATTAGGAATAAAACATAATTAAAAAGATATCTAGTCCATTACTCCTTATAATGTTTTCTGTTTTTCTCTTTAAAAGAAATTTCACAGGAAATGAAGTTGGGTGTTAAGCTTGGCTTTCTTATCCAGAGAACATGGAAGTGTTAATTCACTGAAGTAAGAGTGATAATTGGTTCTGACCTTATTTATTGTGGAATATGTTGCTGAATTTGTCTAAACAAAAACAGGAGTTTATGCAAAAATCAATTTTTGTATGCTTGTTGAATTTGCACATGACTAGTTCAAGTAAAACCATTTTATCTAAATGCTAGGAGTTAGCATAAATATTTTCAAGTAATTTTACTAGTATAGATCCAAATTTAATGCGTCTGTTTATTGCAAATACAGATGATGAACACCAATACTGCACATTTGCTGTTGCCTAAAATGAAACCTTTAAAATGCTTCAATCTATGAAGTATTTCTGGAACTAATCAATAATGAAATGGGAATTTTAAGAGGAGAGTTGACAGCTCTGGTAATTCACAGTTTTATGCATGAAGCTCTCAGTTTATAAATGTAATAATTTGCCAATTTTATTTATTGTGTACCTTCATTTCCCTTTCTAATTTTGAGGCTTTTTTCCCAGAATGGTAATAGAATTTCTAAACATGTAAGATCTCTGGACCTGTCCTGAGTTTTATAATAACCCAATTTTGCAAAAACCACCTCCTCATGCAGTTCTGTCAGGAGAATGAGAAGCCAGTGTTCTAAAATAGTAATTCAGGATTAAATTAGCTGAATTGCGAATGTGGTTAGAAAGCCTAAAGCATACCAGAACGACCATATTTCCACATAAAAAGAAGGGGCCCATGCAACTGTTATTCAGTAGTTCCCTGAAATCATCAGACTAGAGTTATGAAGCAGCTCCTCACAGAACTCTTTAACATAGCATCAAAAATAAACGAAAGCAGTTTTAGTATGAAAGAGATTCTGAAAAATCTGTCACCTGGTTGAAGTGCCTATTTACATTTAGAGGGGAAAAAGAAAGCAAGCAGAACTCAAGGTAGGCTCTGTTACCTGGCTGTACAGAGGCTTCTAATTTTTGTTATGGACAGAGAAGAGTTTTACTCCTCTTAAGAACAGGTGTTTGTGCAAAGGACCAAGTCTTCATGTTGAGCTCAGTGACCCATTCTGAGAACAAGGACTGTGGGTACTCTGCTCTCAGCTTTGCATATCTGGTATGTTTCCCCAAGATCAAAGCAGGCAATGGGCTATGCATCTAGGAAGATCAGCACAAAGGTTAAAGGACAACCTAAAGACAGATGGGATTAAGCTGTGACTCTTAGCACTTCAGACCTGCAGCACAGGGTCCTACTCACAGTATTTTCTACCCTTTCACAGACATCAGGTCTTGGAATCTGTTGGCAGGTCTCTTATGAAGAAAAGTCACCAGCAGAGTTGCACCTGGACCTCAACTGACACTCACATTGTTCAACATCATCCAGGAGAAGTGGAAAGAAAACAAAGTGATAAATTTTTCTGAAACAGAATTTCTGGAGAACAACTTATCAGGCAGTTTAGGCAGCAAACATAAAAGCTGATTTGCTTAAAGACCTTACTTATGATACTGCCATGCCAAATTCAATATACTTAATTCAGTATTGAAAGTATTGCATGAAGGAAATTTAAAAAGTGCCAAACCTTGTTTACAGAATAATGGGCTCTGAACAAACATTGCTCAGGTATGGGAGCTTTAGAGTACACTTTGCAGTTTTATGAAAACATCTACTCATTCCTTACAATACGACAATAAAAGGAATTATTAGGTAAAGACTGGTACTCAAAAAAATTCCTATAGCACTGTATAAATCCACGTGCATGAGCAACTTGACTGTTTGCTTTTTGTCCCTCCCTCTGTAAAAAAACTTCCAGTAAAACTTGAAAAAGAAGAGAGAAACACAACAAGAATGACCAAAGACGTGGGAGGATTTCCATACAAGCAACTATTAAATGACTGGGGGATTTCAGAACAGAAAAGAGATGACTACAAAGATATGTCAGGAACATAAGGAAAAAAAAAAGAAAAAAGCACAACAGACCTATTTCAGAGAAAAGGAATATGGAACAACTGTTCATGGTTTCTTATCATACAAAACTTAATAAACTAAAGAGGAGGTGTGCACAATGAAGAAAAAAAGATAGCACTTGTATCCAGGACACATTATATATGTCTCTGAAACAGAATATTATAGATGTTAATTCCACATGGGTCCAAAAAGTCATCAAACCTATGAGTGAGGCATCTACCAAGAGCTATTAAAGAGGCAGTCTCTGAGGACAAAAATCACTAAAGAAGAGAAAATATTTTAAAAGAAACTTATATGCTTTTGCTTTTTTAGCAATCTTCCATAAGCACTCTTAGAACAAAGACACTGCAGTAGATGTACATTTGTTCTAACCCAGAAAAGTTAACATCTATATGTTGTTACTCAAAGTAGACATTAACTCGACAATTCTTGAGCATGAACAAAACATTAATCTTTGTTTAGCATCAAATATTTCTTAAATAAACTACTCAGCAGGTTTTAAAACACTATTAAAATTCCCTCCAACAAATACATCTCTACCATATTTCTCAGTTGGGAAGAGTTATAATCATAATGCAAAACAAATTTTTAAAAAACGACACTTTCTCCAAACATTTATTCATGCCAGAGTGGCAAACAAATTACTTGTTGGATCCCTACTATCTTAGGCAATCAGGTTCCCAATTCTAATACTAAATAGCTACATAGAGAAGGCTCATGTGGTTTTGCTCTCCTCTAGGTTTTCACTGTTTTGCATCTTTATTTAAACCTCTTTTGACACAATATTGCACTATGTAAACCTCTGCTTCATAGCCTTTGTATAACACCTTCTTTTTCACTAGAGTCAAAATTGCATTTCCATACAAATCACTTGCTAACATACTTAAGATAAGATTTGACACTCTGTGAGCATGATCTGTTTAGAAAACCAGCTTGAGAATCAACTGACAATTTAATTCTGTATATAATACAGGCACGGGGATATTTTGTTAACCTGTTTCCTCATTTCCTTTGATAGAAAATGTTCAGGTTTTCTTGTTGAGGGCTGGGGAGAAGACTAGGGTTTTGAGTGTGTTTGGGGTTTTTTTAATATCCAACAGCATCTATAATACATTTAGAAAATTGCACAGATGTTTTTAGGCTGTAGATAGTATCACTGGATAATTTAGATTGGAAAAGACCTATAAAGTCATCATGTCCAATTTTAATCCAGCACTGATGAGTCCACACCAAACCATGTCCCTAAGTGTCACATCTACACAGCTCAGATAATATTCATCCAGCTAAATAAGGGCTGCAGTCACCAGAGGGAGTGGAGTCAGATCATTTCATCTATTTCATGATAGACAATTTTATCAAATATATGCAACCTATACGTACATAAATATTGCTACTGAATTCGGCTTATATGTAATTCTTTAATGACTACATAAACAATTATTATAGGCAATTATAAGATGATTCTTTCTGAAGATTTAGAAAGCCAGGAGGGATGGGAAGCAATTAGTCTCACAGTTTACAATATCACAGACCAATAAAATAGCTTTAACTGGAGTAGTTGATATTCTTTCTGCCCTAACCATACAGTTACCAATATTTATACCGAGTTTTAGCAGCTTAAATTCTGGTGTGACACACTCCTTGACTCTATACACATACAAATATTTTTAACAGTGACAGCATATTAGAAGCTTCTTACAAACACTTGGAGATCTGTGCTATACTAACCAGGCAAATGCTTGATGACAAGAGATTAAGACTTGTTGAAATAAAATTAAAAAAAAAAAAAAAGAAAAAAGAAAAAAAGAGAACTTTCCATGTATATCTTAAAACAAACCAAGTAGTTCTATCACCACAGGATTAAATTGATCCTAATTCCCTGAATTAAAATAACAACATGTAAATTACATTTTCCTTCATTCAATATATAACTTCAGAAAATTAATCTAAGTACTAGTCAGAAATAACAAGTTATCATGATGGAATCCTTTTATCCAAGTGCTTTTTAAACATAGTAAAACAATTAGCATTTTCTAATGTATGTACTAGCAACTGTTAGAAAGCAGACTAATAAGATTAATAGATGTGTTAAAGAACAATATTCTGACTTTAAAAATATCCTTAAGTTATTTTTTTAAGTAAGTGTATTTTCAAATGCTTTTGGGATGCCAAGATCAATTTATTTTTATTTAAAATATTTCTTTATTTAAATAAATTAATAATTTTAATATTAAAAACTAATTTTGCCACATTTTCTTTGACATACTCAATAAAATATTTCCTTCACTGTATACTTCAGCTAGCCAAAAGTATACCTCTACTAGGATAGCTGTAAACTGCAAAAGCATGCAACATAAAAAACTCCTCATGCTATGGAATCAGTATATTAAAGATAAAAAAAAATATATCAAACTCAAAAGCTATGGAGAAATGCTAAAATAAAACTTTTAACTGTCTTATTATTTTGAGAAATTAAGTAAGCAAATAAATTTCCTGTAACAAGAGAACTTTACTGGAACCTAATCCACCATGAACAATGAAGGGAACTAAAAGGGTTCCTTCCCCAGTATATTTCTTTGCAATGCAGATACTTTTGAGCCAATTTCCCCTTACTGTATGTAATGGATATTTGAGGCCATCCAACAAAAAAAAATCCCAGTGCAATGTAATGCACTTTTCTCTACGGTCTAGTGAGAAAAGCTCACAAGTTTTGCAAAATGGGAATTATTATTTTTCCATCAACTCAATTTACAGAATTTTTGAAGTACTTTCATAAAACCTGGTACAAAACTGTGTCTGCAGATTTTCTTTTTACAGTTGAAAGGTCAGATGTTCTTAAGAAATTCAGATGCCTAAGGAATAACTAAAAACCTTCTACATTCTTCTGAAAAATGATTTTTTTATTTACCCAAATGTGAGAAAAAAAGCAAAGCAAGCAGGGTAGAAGAGTTACTACAAAACTCAAACCAGACCTCTCTAAAAAACCTCTAAATCACCACCAAAAAAAACAAACAAAACAAACAAACAAACAAACAAAACCCCAAACAATAAACCAACAAGGAAAAAACTCCAAATTCAAACCCCAAAAAAATTCTGAATAAAATTACTTAGTAACACTTTTCTAAAGTGAACATTAGTGCTTGATATTTAAAAAGCACCAGTAGGCAAGAAAAGCAAAACAATGAATAGATTAATCAAATGGCTTTCTTACTAAATAATACTTTATGAGCTATTAATATTCATGATTGTTCCAGATGAGTAATTCTGCCTTGAAGTAGAGACACTTAATGTTCTTGCTTGTGGATTAGCTGGTGATTGTCTCCTTTAATGCCCAGTCATTACTCCTCATGCTCTGATAGCATCTTTCTTCTCTCCACCTCACCCCATTATGAAAAAAGAGAACTTCCTTTAAAATAGTTGATAAAGGAAACTAATTATAAAATTATTATTTTAAATTTTCCTTGAAATTTCCTTAAAATGTTTACATAAAGGCTTTTGTGGATGTTGAACATCAGTCATAGCCTAATCTTAGAGGTACGCTGCTCTGCAGAGATGAAAATATTCTCATAATTCACAATGTAACAAAAATATTAGCAACAACACTATTACCACAGATAACAGATTCATGAGAAATAAGCAACAGATCAATTACTGAGGTACTTTGCGAACCATAGCCAGATATGTGTGATTGTTTGGTGTTTACTTTTTCCTCACCATTCTGTGTCATTCTCCTGAATAAGCTCACTGAAAGACATAAAAGACTTCAGTCTCTGGCATTTCAAGCCAGCAACAAATGCCATGCAAGTCAATCTCCACCAATCCTCCTGTCTGAAACAAGGCTACTATAACTAAGGTGTTTTGTTCCACTCCTCACCCTGTGCAATCCTGTATTTCACAGTGCTATCTCCAGTAACTTACATCACCAAAGCAGGCAAAAGCTTCCAGGTAAATGCACTGAGAGGATTAGAGATCAGCAGAGCTCAAGCTTCATAAACAAAATTTCCTAGTTTCTTCAGTATATTATGATACCCAAAGACCCTGCAAAATATTGGTTTTATTTACTCATGCAAACCTACGGTGGCCCTAAATTTATTACTTGATTCCCCCAGAACATGAGGAAAAATCAGTTGGCATCAAAATGAATTGACTTAGTGGCATGTGAGAAATTTCAGGCACACTACTTCAATCCATGAAACAATATTTAAAACCTTAAATATTTCCTTGTTTCTAATGATCAGTTTAAAGGTCTGCCCACTCAATAGAAGAGGGTGCATTTTCTTCCAGCTGAGATTCTCCAGATTGAAAATACATATAGCACAGGTAAGAATTTGAGAGATAGATTAGGTTGAGCAAAAAAAATTACCATGAAGTCCAGTAGCTCCTGCTCAGTATGATATTAACTGGTGTTTTCCGAGGTTAGTGGTGAAATATAACACTCTCTGGAACAATCTAATACACTCAAGTTGTTGCTGAAAAGGAATTAATGGTAGCAGGAGACAGAATAATACCTCTTCCTCCCTCAGAAAATGTTTCCTCTACTATTTGTTAACATGTTTTACTACTGAAGTCTCATCACAGTCATAAAGCTCTGACTCAGATTACACACTAAATACAATATTTGGGACCTCATATTGAATTAATTGGAAATATAAATTACATAATTTTTTTTGAGTTAGCCTTTGTGGACTTCAAAATAACTTAAGAAATCCAGTGGGAAGTCTCATTTGTTTCATTGAGTAATTCAATGTAGGCTTTTGTAAAATTTAGATTTTATTGTAGGGTTGTTTGTTTGTTTGGTTTTTAATTCTGGTCTATTTTGCTTCACAAACAAAGAGTCACATTTCAAAAAAGAACTTCTGAACATGCACCTGTAATTAGTGCATTTGACAACTTAAAATAGAAGTAGAGCTATTACAATGAAAGCAGTGATGTTTTAGAATATTTGTTCAGGACTGAGAGAATGTAATAACTAAGCATATGTGTTCATAAAGACCACTGCATTTACAGGAACTTCTGTCTGCTTCCTTTCCACATGATTCAAGACACAACAAAGCACTGATTTTGACGGTCATACTAGTCACTGGCCTCAAAGATTCTCCTCAAAGGTGAACCCAAGCTAGTCCTGTAATTTTGGACCAGATCAAAAACTTCCATAATATCTGCTGTTACTGGAGGTATATAAATCACTTAATACAAATAGTTCAGCAACAAGGAGTGCTTGAAACCCAAATTTGATATCTGTAACCTAACGTCATTTCAAAACTGAAGTTACTTTTGAATATATACAGCTTTAGCATGCACAGTGCCAACAAACAAGATCCCGAATAACAGCTTCACAACAGATTAGATATCATTAACAGTGTCGAGTGATACCTGAAAGCACAAGCAATTCCAGCAAAACTACAAAGCATCATTAACAGAAGAATGACGATTAGGTCATATTTTGTTTTGCCTAGATAATTCTCACACTTTCTTGTATGTCATGGGGTAACTTTTATGGTCAAGTCCTCAGTGTCCACAGACCTTCTGTGTCCCCGTTATTTGAGCATAAGACAACATCAAGAATAGTTCTACACTAGCAATAGAAATCAATTCTGAAAGACATTCTTATTTTTTTCCTTCATTTTATGCAGCATTGCAATCGTTACATAGAGCAGTTAGTTCAGTTATATACAATGTATCTGAGGTTTATATTAATTGTATTCAATCAGTTTTATTCACGAATGTCTAAATTAGCATCATTCTTCCTACTGAAATTGCAAAGAGAAGTGCCTGTATATACATCTGCTGAGTGATCAGAGTATTTTATTACTATTTATTCACTTGTGGTATGCCTTGAGATATACAACCCACCATGAAGGCCACTTGAAGTGCCTGCTTTGAAATTCTATTTCATGTGGGAGGAAAACAAGTAAAATTATTTATTTTAGAAAAGAACACTAGAAGAAAAACAAAAAGAGATAACATTTACAGCAAACACAAAATTATTTTGATACCACGGGAGACATTAACCAAAGAAAGAAAACCCTTGAAAAATAAAGGAAGCATACTGGTTGAGATTTAGTTTATAGAACACATAAACTGTATTCCACACCCCTTTTAGCTTTTTTTCGGCTCCTTCCTCTTAGGATTTTGCCTGCCCTTTCAGAAAAAGTTAAATATATCCTTCCCTGTCTAAAACAATGTTTGCTGATAAAAAATCCTTTAGCTTGGGACTGGCTGAGGAAGGAACACAGAAAAGCAAAACAAAACACTAAGATGGAACTGGATCACTTTTAGGACCTAGTTTTACACGACGTGGCCAAAGAAGTGGAGGACTGAACCAGCTGATGCCTTCAGTCCCAAGCTCCCAAAATCTTGATAGAGCTGAACTTTCTGCTTTATCTACTTGTGATAGGGGAAGTAATTTTTCAGATTCCTCTCTGCACACACTGTTGATCTAGTTAAACTGTTATGGAATATAGCAGACGAATAATTAGGAGACAGATGTTACAGCACCAAAAATTACCCCTCTAGATATGAGTGAAAACAGACTATACCCAGAAAACTGCAGTGGTCTTGCCAATAGGTAAAATCTTACAGAAGCCTGTAAGCATCTTCATCTGCTTGCAATGTTCTGTCAAGCTCGGCAGAAATATTCAAGGCTGAGAGCACCCTCTCACACATTTTCTTTGTTTGTTACTGCCTCAGCATCTGACCTTCTGAAGGGGGAAAGGGATTTTTTTATTCCATTGCACACAGTTATTTACATTTGGCTGTCCAGTCTGATGTGAATACATTTGGTCAGATAATATGCGACTGTCGAAAGTAAATCACAGAATACAAGCAAGCATGTATATATATGTATGTATAGATACAGAATTATGTGCATATTAATACCTTTAAAACAGCCTATGCTTCATCTTTGTCCTTAAGGTTCCTTTTCTACTGCTGGAGTTAAAAATAGAATTGCTGGTATTTGTGAGGAAAATTTCTAATTAAGTATGCCAATGAAAAAAATCCTACCTGCAAAGCTAATGATACAAGACTGATAATTAATTCGAAAGATAGGCATTCATATTTAAATAAAATGCAATTGCCTAATTCTTTAAAAAGAAACTACTTTAATGTTGTAGTTTGTTCAACAACATAGTGAAGATGATTTTTAAACCTATCTGTGTTCAAAATCTTACCTAAGTGTTTTTAAATACTATTTGAAATCACAGCTGGAAAAGTGCACGCTAGTAGTATGCTTGATTATCACTATCCCCTTTTTAGGCCAAGGCTGAGGACACAAATTTCCCTTATGCCTTCTCATTATTCTTTCAAAAGTTCTTCTATGCTTAATAGAGAATGCTGATGGACAGTTACCTTTAGAAAACAGGAGCTCTTTAATGTTGATCAAATTCAAATATGCCTTAAAGGATATTTTGCTAACTATAGTACATTTTATATTTTAGCAGTGCTAGGTACAAACTAGCTTGAAAAGAACAGTTGTGGTAATGCCACATATAAAAATTGTGGTGCTATCTATCGTCCCTGCCCAACCTCTTCCACCTTGTCTTAGCATTTCTGTGCTCATATGACTCTGATTTCTGTTACAGAAATAGAAGAAAACCAACAAACAACTCCACTGAATTCTGTGTTGAAGCTTTGAATGAGATCAATTTCTCCATCATCACAAAGTCAAATTTTCTT
This sequence comes from Callaeas wilsoni, assembly GCA_013398955.1. NCBI lineage: Eukaryota > Metazoa > Chordata > Aves > Passeriformes > Callaeidae > Callaeas > Callaeas wilsoni. The sequence goes on along the minus strand of VWPU01003568.1, from coordinate 108,044 downwards.
CACTGACATTTTGAGTGAATAAAAGTCGGTAACACGTATTCTAGCAGTTCCACAAACTTCAATGAGAACTTGATATTTCTCAAATCCACCCCTTCACTACAATTAGAGATAGAGGCAATTCCATTGGGAATAGAAGCTATTAAATTGACATTAGGTTCCATATGTACATTAAAATGGTAGATATAAAGGAATGGAAAAACCATGAAAAAGACACTGTCAAGTTCAATCGATGGGATCATGCAAGAAGTCAAAAATTCTAGAAGCACTTTTTTATTTAAATTAACGGCTATGTCTTTTAAATGCCTCCAAATAACAAATAACACTATAATATTTTAGAAGACAATTCCCTGCAAATACCATGACTCATTTACAATCTTTCACTCATTAGATAGTTATGAAAATAATTTGGAAATAAACTTTCCGGTTTTGTTTTCTGTTTGTTCTACATGGTTGAAAGTGTCCGAGCTGGTGAAAAATTATCTTTTCCACATTGAAAAATGGGATAATTTCAAAGTTATAACATATAATTGCAATGTAACATAAAAAGAAAAAGAACAAATCATTACAGTATAATAAAATAGAATGTAAACTTGAAAATATTAAGTACTTAAAGAAAATCCTGGTAAAAAAAAAAGGTTTATTTCTATTTGGAATAAATATTTGCAACCTTCCTATGTCATTTTGTTGAAGAAAATGTTTAATTATTTTGTAGGTGGATGCTTAATTGAGGAGATATTTTTTGTGGAATAGTGTGTGGAAGATGCGTTGTGAGTGCTTTCTGTGTACGTTTCCATACATGGATCTGGTTCCATGTCTATATTAATTCTCTGTATCTTGGTAAATCCAGACTTGGCATTACTAGTACCATCTCACAAGCTTTGCCATAGGCAAACAACACAGGCCTCTGGAGAGGCGGCTGTCACAACTGCTTTACCTTGGGTTGGCATGGCTTGTGTGGAGAGCTTGGATTCAGCTTTGTGTCGTCTTGTTTAGCCATAAGAGCAGTAGTCGAGCGACCAGGTGCCTCATACAATTCGTTTTGGTTTTGATCAGCTTAGTATACTTTTATGTCATTATATAATTTTTGTTAATGCTGGTGAGATAAGTCAAACTGACTGAATTCAAACTCTCTTGAGACAAAATGAAATGGAACTAGTTAATCCTCAAATTTATTTCAAGAGTATTTGTTTCATCTTCATTACAGAGCCTAATGTTATGTCACATTTCTTTCTTTGGCTTTCTGGGCACACAACATACAATGAAGTAGCTGGTGAAGTAGCTGGTTTTAGGTTTTATTCTTCAATATTTAATGAATACATAGAAGTTTGGTTAATGACATAGAAGAATGAGTCTTACTATAGAAATCATCTTCCAAGATAGCCCTTTAGTTTTAAATACAGTCTTCCCCATATTCTATTGCAAAAGAGAAACCTAAATGATTCCTAATCTTATATAATCTAAGGTTTTCATTAACATTCATATTAAGGCAATGCTTAACATACCATATGGAAATTATTTTCATTATTCAAAAGTCCATTAAAAATATATAACGAAAAGCTTTTCTTACGTCTGGGCTTTTACAACTATACAAAATAGTCCCTCAGAGACGCATCAAAGTCTTATTTGGAAGAACAATGTTATGCTTCCATTAATACAATGTTTGCAAAAATCACGCTAATGCTTTAAACATGTCTTTAACCTTCTTGGGTTGCTGTATATGTTAAAGACTTCTATATCAATTTCTACATCTATGCACTTAATCAAGATCTAGAAATAGAACATCTAGCCATACAATCATAGCTAATGCATGTGTTTCTATAGATTATATATAATTCTGTACATTTCTGTAAGCCAAATTTGTATCACAACCTTTAAAACAGAAATTAAGGTATTTCCTAGTGTTTTGCTGCTGCAGATGAATTAACTTATCTCACCATCAGAGTGTCCTAATATCTCCTGTTTTCTTTCCCCACCTTATTTCTTGGCTGAGCTCACACTTCTTTTGCATGAGTTATGGTCTGACTCTTCACTTAATCAATTCAGGTCACACAATGGGATTGGGGTGGGATGTGGAGGGTGAATATTTTTCTGCTGACTTAGTAAGTGACTCAGAGGAGAGACTGCAACTGTTAGGACACTGCAAGAAAGGCAGTCAGATAACCTCAGGAAGCAGGATCAAGTTATTTTTAGGAGCAGTAACAAATTCATTCAGCTAAGCTGCATCACAAAATCACACTTTCTGAAAGACTTTCAGAGAAATAAAAATCTAATTCAATAGTGAAAACTAAGAAACTTTCAGGCAGTCTGTCTTGATTATTCATTTCATGTTTATTCTTCTTGCTTTTCTTCTTGCAGCTATTTTTTTTCCTAATATCAGTTCATTACTTTATAGTTTAAAACTTTAAGCAGTTTTTTATCCCTTTTTCATTTGATATAACTTAAATTGCCTGAGTGCTCATCTGGCTAAAGATAAAGTACAAGAAGACTAAAGCAACAGCCTGTAATTACTCAAAATGAAGATACACGAATGGACTAGTCAATGTATAATAAGTAATTATAAAAATAATTTAGGACAAACTTGATCTTATACTGTATAAAGGCTCTTAACATCTTTCTTCTGTCTGCTAACCCAGATGTTTGCTTGTACTGCACACATTTGTCCTGAGACCTCTTTGGCATCCAGAGAACAAATACCTTGCAAAACACACCACAAATCTTTATCTCCTTCCGAGTCCTGTGAAGCCATAAGGCACCTAATAGAAGAGGTACATTTGTTGCTGGGTTTGTCAAAAATGCTCTTATCAGCATTCATAAATAAAGAGTGTGGGGAGGTATTTCGGTTCCATTGATTATGTCTTGACCACACTACTTGCCACTTGTGCACAACACAGACTTATCAATGCATGTTGGCATCAAGAAAGATTATCCATGAATTCTGCACTACCAAAATCATTCATAAATCTACAAGCTACTGGGTATCATTGATTTCTGGTAAAAAGTTTTCTGCTATTTCAAGACTATTAAATTGCACTAATTTAAGTACAGCATCCAGACATTTCAAGCTTCAAAAATCAAAAACCACCATTTAGAAAAACAAAGCAAAAAAGAGAAAATAAGTCTCAAAGACTAGGCTAGTCTTGGTACTTACGGAAAGCTCTGTAGAACTCTTCCAGAGCTAGGTGCTTGTCACTGTTATAATCATCGTATTTCAGCAAATCGAACACAGAGCAGTCTGACGGTTCCTTGCCAAGCTCATCCCGTTTTATTACCTGACAAGAAAATTATAACCATGAAATTACATTTGAGCTCTTAGAGTTCTCTGGTATAATTAATTGTTTCTAATAATCATTTAATAGATCATTTTAAGGTTGCTGTGGGGCAATGAACTGCAACTGTGTAAAGTCAGGGATTTCCAGTTACTTTGTAATTATTTATTACACTTTTAAAAGTTAATACCTTTAGGACAGACTCTCTGAAATTACACAAAAGTTTTTAGAATATACAGAGCATATATATAGCGGAGATAGACTGAAGCACTATAAAGACACTGGGAATTTTAAAGCTTATTTTACTTTACATGTACAGGAATGGTGATTAAGAAACCTTCAAATACACCTAAAATAATAATTTCCCAAGTATAAATGGCATAATGTCTTTTTCTTCTCATTTCTAACCATAGAAACCAAATGTAGACACTTTCAAAAATAGCTAATATAAACTCTTACTACCCTACTAATTGTATCAAGTTCTTACAGGCTTTTGACAAGCCTATTACCTTACCAAAGACCTGTTATATAAGTAGCTGACCCAAAAAGGCTCCTGTTTCTCAATGGGGACACGTACAATTTGTAAATAGATCAAAATTAATAGATATTAGATTTTAAACTCCAGTGAACTCATCCCAGAGAAATGTTCTTTAATATATGCACCATTTTGTTTTAAGTCTATGTATGTTGTAGACATCTCCTTAGAATCCAGCCGAGGAATTTTTAAGATGCTGAGAGTGATTCAGAATTGTCATATTGCATGGGGCATGTATTAGAAGTACTATCACCTAACTTAGAGAGCCAAAACTAATGCAAATTTTCCTTGTAATATTGCACAGTTTACAGATTTATATCAGGCACAGAAAAAAAGGAATATAACTATAGTTAATTCCTAGGTAAAACAATTACTCTTCCAACCCTTTATCAGTCTCCCATGATAATTGCAAAACCATTTTATTTGTATTAATGGAGGATATCTTCTGAAAAACAAGGGATACAGGGGCTTTTGTGTTTCAGTTGCTTTGCAAAGGAATTCATTCAGTTACTATTCATGTAAACACAAAATACCTAAAAGAATAATAGGGAATAACAGGAGCATTAGAGGAAAAAGAAAAGGCACAAACATTTTACGCTACCAGAAGTCATCTCCTACATAATAATATAAAAGCATTATAAAGGATAATCACCTTGTTAGTACATTAGAGAATATGAAAACCATTTACAAAGATAAGAAAAATCACTACAAAACCACCTTTTGCTATTATCAATTAAAAATACATACTATGCTACCTGAATATTAGTGCTAACTACTTCCCATCCTTTAAAAGCCTTTTTATTGAGTTCACATTAAAGCGAATTAAGAAAAAATGAAATTGTGTAGATCTTGCAGCTGGTACATAAAGGACAAAAATGTAGTCTGGGGAAAATTAGTAACTCTAAACTCATTACAGTTATACAAGAAGTACTAAATGTGTAATGGTGTGTACTGGAAACTTTAGCAATTGCTGAAATTTCAAGGCCATGAATGCTTGCTTTCATTATCTTCAATTGTACAAATAAGGATGACACTTTATACCTAAGGTTGAAGAAAACTTTTTTAAATCGCAGAAATGCCTGGCTTTATAGTACCACATTTTAAATTTCAAATTAGTGTTTTCAGCTTTCATTTTTTGAACTAAAATCTGTTATCTGTTCAAATTGACCAATTATAATTGAAAAGCAACATATTTTAAAAAAGAAGAATCATAATTTTAAAAAATTAGATAGAATGATTCTGCAATTTCCAATAATGATACTACAGACAGGTACATTTTATTATCCTGGCAATTATTTAATTTTTGTCTACAATAAAACTATAATTTTGATTACAGATATAAGGTTCAATGTTTGGTTTTGTACAGACATTTTTATGCTGGTGATATATTTTGGAAATCTTTGGAAAATACACTCACTGTTGATAAACCCTCCAAACATGTCTATGAGGTTAGATTTTAGAAGGTACAGAAGTGATTTCATATCATGATTAATCTTAATTATCTGTGATTTGCTGCTAAAAGAGCTGTTCCAACCTAAATTCTCTTGTGCAGGATCTAGCCATTTCCCAATTTTCCAACAGGATCTGTGGATCAGATCAACTCTGCGATCAGAAGAACAATTAACCTTTATGGAACTTTTGAGTTGTTGGTTGGCTTTTCCTTTTGAAGAGGCGGGAGACTAATATTCTATCACATGAGATATTACTCAGAACCAGGTACAACTCAGAGGGTGGGGGTTTGGATTTTGAAAAATTACCTGTTTCTGTAGCAGCTTGAAGTGCAAGATCCACTGCAGTATGAAGTTACAAGCCATATGAGACTCCAGCAGAGCCAAAATGACTGCCTGACAAATTAAGGCTGCATGCTTCCTTATAGAAGTTTTTTGCAAGACATTACTTTACTTTAAAGTGTAGGATAAATAGAATAAAATTCCATGTGTATGATACACCATCATGTAATCACACTTGTGTTTCACAGATGATGCAACAATGTGCCTTCGATTTTAAATTTCATTAATCTCTGTTCATGGAGAAAGGTAAAATTAAGGGAAACTGTTTCTTAAACCAATTCTTTAAATCCAGACTGTCTACTCCTTGGTTAAACTAAACAGACAGTGATTTGTTAGGGAGGCAGAAGAAAAACTGGCAAAATTTTTAGCAAGTCACATCCTAGAAACAAAATACTTACTGTAAAGGTTAAAACCTGATTAAGATTGTCTGTACAATTTTACGATTGAGCCATACAAGTCAAACATGGATTTTTTGATTTCCAACTTTTAAGTTGAAAATTCATACCAGAGAAGGTTTGCAAATATTTATGACCACAGTTTTTAGTTTGAATTTGCATAAACACCATGAAGCATTTACTTTCCATATCATAAACTGGTAAAAGGCAAAATATACAGCAAAACTGTTCATGGTTCATTGTGAAACCCCACAAATACTGAAAACTTAGAAACTCATCTATGTTTTCAAATTAAATATGCATTTTCCAAAAAATTAAATTTATCCATCAGAATTTAATACTCTTTGGAACATGGAGGAAGGATTTGCATTTTCTGGAAAAGATTACATTTTTAAAAGATGTAGCACACAATTATCTATTTCCTATGAAACACTATACTTTTAACTCAGTTCAGAGCCTCTCAGAAATTTAGTCAGTACAACTCCAAATTTTAGAAGATTGGAAAAGGTAATCTGATTAAAAATGACAAACTGCACATCAGAATAGATTGTTTCATTCCTTTTAATCTGATTTCTGACCGTCAAAATGAAAAATCTGCAGATGTTATGAAACTAGACCACAAATAATATAACACATCCTTCATTAGTCCACCCTACCTGAAGTGTTATCGGTCAGTGTTTTTTGGCTTGCCTGTGATTAATGGTCTTTATTTACCTCCCCAAGGAAAATGCTACATAAATACAACTACAAACAAAACCTTCCTTTAAATCAAATATGGTCACTCAGTTAACATATGTTCATCTTCCCTAAAAGCAAGTATCTCATCACAACAGTGCCACTCAGTGCTTGATAAAACACCAAGTACACAAACACCAAACATTGTGAGAACTGTGATCCAGATTAATTGTGACTGCATAAGGGGGGTTCAATTACTTGTTCCACCATCTTCCACAGCAGTATAACTTTTTATAAATTAAAAGAATTGATGAATTATGAAACCAAATTGATAATAAAGGTTGGTAAATTGTTCCTTGCTTTAACTTCCCTTGATCTAGTTAAATCAATAGTCTTATAATTTACCACCAAGTTCTGCAGGGCAGCAACACAATCCTCTACTTGGTGTCTATAGCAGCGTGAATACCTTTGATATATGTAAAGATGCAGGACTTGTGCAGCACAGAATGACACAGAGATCCCCAAGCAAATGGGTATCCGAACTGCTAAACCCACACGAAGTGGCCTACAAAGGCATGTGCTCAATATCCCTTACAGGTATTATCTCAATACTATCCCAAACTAACCAAGTTACACAGTTCAGACATGAGATGTCTTTCTGCAAACTACTACAATGAGAGGAACATTTCCCTGCTTTTCCAAGTCTGCACTTAGCAGCAGGAAGACCTAATGTGACTCAGAAGATGTAAATGTGTCCTTAGGTGTCTGCAAATGTGATGCTGTAGATGCCTAGCTCACAGTGTAAGACCAGAACCGGTATTAGGGCCACATAGATAGGCTGGGTAAAATTCTGCATCTCAGAACTAAACCCAGAACCACCAGCACTCTGAGCCTGTGGCTCTGGACTTAACCAAGATAAAACAATGAGTGCAAACAAAATCCTGCACCATTATACTTTGTGTCCACTTCCAGTTAGCAGCAGTCCTTGAGCCTACGCAAGAAATGAAGCTTGCTCCTGCTTCCTTCACAGCCTGCAAGAATATAATGGGAAATGCTGCTACTTGATAAAACCAAAGGCACCTGAGAAAGGTCAAGATGTTAGAGTTTGTATGACGATCACAGTGTTTGTAAGCTTTATCTCACTACTAATCCCTATGAGAGTCTTAATTTCCCTCAATTTTAGTTTCATGTAGGGTTCTTATTTTTATTTTGAACCTAGAATTGAATATAGCACATGTTTAGGTTTTCGTAGATTAGTGATAGTAAAAATAGATAATGCAACCCAAATAAAATGTCCTTAATTAATAGCAGAAAATAAATGGAACTATAATTCAACATGCAAAATTTTCTTCTGCCTATGTAACGTGTAGTGAAAACCAAAGTTGACTAAAAACACAAAGAGAAGATAGATTCATTATCCCTTCTCTGAGTTCCAAGCCCTCCAAATAACTCTTAATAACAGCACCGATTAGATGCAAAATCAGAAGTCATGAAGGTAAAAATTTAAATGCCAAGGTCCAACCAAGTATTTTGATCAGTTTAAGAAATAAAGTAGAGAGATGCAATTTATATAAGTTGTGCCTCTGCAAACAAGTCCCATGAAGAACTGGCTGGCATAAAGTGCAACAGTATTATCATTAATACAGAAATAAAACCAAAATAACTTTGGCTATTATGTTTTTGCAGAATTAAGGATAAGTTTTTATAGAAATGTAATGTATTTTCATTTGTCCTATGTTAACCTGGTAAGTAACAGAAATATATTCAGGTATTTGAAATTACAGATACTAGCTCATAAACAAGGATGTCAACTTCTTACTTTGACTCTAAAAATTGATCATTGAAAGGAGGGAAAGGAAGAGGAAAATTTATTATTATTATTATATTCTACTTGCTTTCAGGCTATGTCACTTCCTTTGTCAAAGCAAATTTGTAAAATTTTGCTTTCTTAGTTCAGTAGTGTAAGAAATAAATAGAAAAAAAGCATCTCTAATTCTAATCAAGTATAGATTATTTCACTTCACACACTTCTTCCTTCAAAAAGAAACTTGAATTTCAGTGTTGAGCAAGAGGAAACATTTTTAGAGCTTATTTGTTTTTTCCTGATGGCAACCAAAAAAGGCTTACTGTTTATAAAACGGCAATTCCACCATAGTAGAATAACTGCATTAATAACTGGAAAAAGACATTTTATTTCCATGCCTACCCATAACACTTCTCTTTTTCCTCTTCTATACAGGAAAAACAATGTACAGCAATCAAGCAGTCTACAGTGATAGAAACACTGGTATTTCATTTACAAATTTTTATTAAGTTCTGGTTTGATTTTGCATAAGATAAAATAAATAAACAAATGAGTCTGTTAGCAACTGAATATTCATAGTTAAGCAGAAGATTAAATTACCTTTCACTATATTGGATTCATTTAAAGTGTGTCAAAGTGCTTCAAAAACAAACCAAACCCTTCAAGGAACCACCTCACCTTAATGGAAACCTTGCAGATACGTTGATCAGAGATGATGATGAGAATCCTGCCTATTTCATAGCTCGCAGTTTGGAAAGAGAGACTCTCTCTGGTTAGTACCTAATTCTCAAACAGAGTGCTCTAAAAGGTTAAATTCATAAGTCCTTTCAAAATCAAGCCACATCTCACTTGCCAATATAGGATTTGGAAACATTAAATGAGTCAGAATCAGTGATTAAAGCAATCAAGGCAGAGAAGAATTTCTATTGGAAAAAAATGTCCATTTAGCCTGCACAGAGCTACATAAGTCCACTTTTTTCCTATTACGTTTACACAGTGCATTGGTGCTAAAATTCTTTTTTAGCTGCAATTCTGTATTGGACTACAGAGTCATGAAAAATATGTTACCCAGATGCTAGAATTGTTCCAACAGTAGAAAAAATAGTCTGCCAATTTTTACTGTATTACTATTGTACTTGAAGTATTAAAAAAAAACCCAAAAAACAAAACAAAACCACAAGAAAACCCAACAAACAAACAAAAACCCAAACAAACAAAAAAAACCCAACAAACAAAAAAACCCCCTCCAAAAACCCCCAAACCTTTCTTACCATTTGATTTTTTTTTTTTTTTAATAAAAACACTACTTTTGTTTTTTTGGGGAGAGGAATATTTGTTTCTTTTGTATCAAGATGCAAATTCAGTAACCTGATGACTTTTGGTCCAAAATACATCAATAAAATTGGAGTCTTGTTGTCACCATTTCCAATCTCCAACTGATTAATTTCAATTTTACATTAGGTAGGATGGCTATATGGACACGTATGAGATAATAAATGCAATCCAAGGGCCTGATTGCACAGCAAGATTGACGAGATGTTAAATTTAAGACGCACTATAAACTGAACTTCAATATTTACGTGAACATAAATTAACTTCAGGAGTCCTTGTTTTCTACAGCAAGTATGTTGCTTTTCATATCCCCTTAATATGATTACATTTAAAATGCAGACAGGAGATGTTATTTATGACAACTCTGCAGATTTCAAAATTTTGACTGTGAGCACAACCAAGAAAAATTCTCCTAATCCTGAGAACATTTTCAGGAGTACAGTAATGTCTCTCTGTGGATGGTTGACCCTGACTGGATAATGACAGGTTCATGGGCCAAGACAAATTCAGGGAGAGATCACTCACCAATTACTGTCATGGGCAAAACAGACACAACTTGGGGACAAATTAACTGAATTCATTACTGATCAGACAAGAGTAAGGTAAATGAGAAATAAAACCAAATATTAAGAACTCCTTTCCTCCAAGGGGCTTAACTTCACTGACAATATTCTCTATATTCTCCCTCCCCAGCAAAGCAGGGGGACAGGGAATGGGGGCTGCAGTCAGTTCATCACATGGTCTCTTTTCTACTCCTTCCTCCTCAGAGGGAGAACTTCTCTCACTCTTCCCCTCCTACAGGAGACAGTCCTCCAACATGAGTCCTTCCCATGGGATGCCGTTCTTCATGAACAGCTCCAGCGTCGGTCCCTTCCAAAGGGTGCAGTCCTTCAGGAGCAGACTGCTCTAGCATGGGTCCCTCATGGGGTTAATTGTGTCTCTTGTCAAAACATACAATAACAAAGCAAACAACACTAACAATGAATTCACTTTACATTCATCTGTATGTTGAGTAATTTGATGTTTCTGCAATGAGTTTTAGCAAAACCAAAAAGGACATATTTGGGGTTTAAGGCTGACTTGTTTCCATACTTGTGAAAAAGCACTACTTTACAGCTGCCATTATAAATTCATCCTTATAGGAAAAAAAAAGCATGTGGGGAAAAGTGTGTATAGAAAGTTCGAAACCCCAATAATAATGGAAGAATTTTTTTCTTATTTTAAAACTATATTTGACACACACATGAAAAGGAAAAGTATACATGTAGCAACTGATTAGAGAGGAATTAAATATAATTTGCAAATCTATATATGTGATTCTTGAGTATGTTATCTATTCAGACAGTATATTCATATATAAAGTATTATTTTTAAGATGTAAACAGGCACCAAAGTCCCTTGAAAGCTGAAGTTCTGAAAGACTCTAAAAAGCAGCAGGAAAAAACAATCTTAGAAAAGTCCAGAAAAATAGTTTTAATCTAGTGTTCTGAAATAGTGTATTAGTTGACATGATACTTATATTTGCAATCACCTTCCAGTTCTTGGAATTGCGAATAAAATTTTAAAAGTTAGCTGTATGGAAATGATAACTCCAGTCTATTTTTTCACACTACCATGCCACTTACAACATAGGATAATGATCAACGCTTACATCTAAAAAATCCTACTTTTCTTAAACTTTTAACTGGCTGCCTAGTATTAGACTCATTAATACAGTTTAGCCATGATTAAGTTTCTCAAGTACAGGCCTCTAGTACATCAAAGTACATTTGCCTCATCAACACTCTTTAATAGAGTCAGTCCTTTTAGGTAGATTAAAGCTAGTGCTGTTATGCCTACCAGAGCAGCAATTGCTGGTTTAGATCTGTAATTAGTTAAAATTTGCTATTTAGAGACTACCATGAACACTCTGCAAGATTTCTTCTGTCCTTCTCTAGCCCTAACTAAGATAAAACAGTAATACTTTTTTAGTATTGAGAAAGTGATTTACCTCATTATTTTAATTGTTTTCAACTTCTACAATACATATATACTGTTGGACTGGATGATAGCATGCAGTGGATAATAAAACAACTCATGGTCACAGCAGCCTAGAGTATTCTAACACACTGTAGTATACTTCAAAGCATTATATTCAAATTTCTAAATAATCACTCGAGAACTTCTGAATAATTCAGCCATTCAAAAATTCTTGAATGAAGTTTTCTACCTCAGAGACAAACATTTTCTAACGTAAAGTATCCTAAGACATCATATTCCATGTGTGTATGTTCTAACAAAGACATCTGAATAGTCACTGTGCTAAAAGAAACAAAAACTAAACCTTACCTGAGACAACTCATTAGTGTCCACAAGTCCATTGTTGTCTGAATCAAAATAATTGAACATTTGATCTACAAGAAGTTTCTTTAATGCTATTTTCTCACCAACAGATTTATCTTTTGATTGTGCAACGTATCTCTGGTTTTGTAGATCCAGTAACATATTTTTCACTTCACCGTATTCAGTAGGTTTGCATTTATCCCCTGAAAAGAAAACACGCAAAACAAGATTATTTGGAATTTGATTTCTTATAAAAAGTTTAAAGGTAAACAAAACAAAACCAAAAACTGAAAAAGAAAAGAGTGTTCTTATAACCCTAAACAGGGTTCTTTTAAGAGATAAGAAATTCATTCTGTAGTAGTTAGATCCATAACATTTCCTTGTCTGGACTTCAAATTAACACAAAAACAAATTATTGAGGGTTTAGACACTTTCTTAGACAAGGTTTTCTGCCCACAGAAACTAAGGAAATTTTTATCGTTTCCAAGACTGTACTTTTTTTATCATTCTGGAAAGGTGCATCTAAAGATTCATTAAAGTTTTACCTTTGGTAAAGCGTTTCATATAAATCTAGAAATGTAATGTATGCAAAAAACCCTTTAAATATGGTAGAAAAATATATGCTATATATTTCATAATAATATTTGACTTTGGAGGGCAGAAATTACTCTTGAATGCTCATAAGCTACCTCTACCTTTTCATTTATTGGACATAGCAAGCTTATTTGAACAAGAAAAAGTGGGATTGCCAAAGGAAGAGAAAGGATATAATTGACAAGATGTGGTTTTCATTATCAAGTCTTCTATAAAGTGGAAAATGTTACAGACATGTCCTGCATATAGTGATTACAATCAGTACTTATTTTAAACCAAAGCACAAAATAATGTATGCTTGGTGTTCTCTTATGTCAGTTACTACATATTTTAAATTGGAGAGAGAAACAGTTTAAAAGGGTTTGTTTGGGGTTTTTTGTTAAGATAATCTTAGGATTTCGAAAGGGTTTTTTATAAGATGAGACACGTTAATGTGTACCAGCATAATACCATGTATTTGTTGCAGATGTATATTTACTGTTAGCCAACACTTAACTTCAAGTAGTGAATTCAAGGCTAGAGCAATATAGTGATTAGCAAAGAAAGCTATTTTGCAATCTTCTTTTTAGTCTCTATTCTGAAGAGATCAGGATTTATGAAAAACAACTATTTACCTCATGGAAACTGCGTAGGCAGTTTTGTTTTGCAAGTGCATCTTTTAAGAAGCATCTAATTTACATGTATGAGACTGGAATTTATTATTTTGGTATATTTAATGGTATATGCATGATTATGGTTACACTATGAGCACTTTCATAGCCATTTACAAAAGGCAGAGAGAGAGAAAGTTCCTAAATGCTTCTCACTATGCTAGAAAGAATCAGATCTAGAAGAGAAGGATTTATGATAGTATTTAAATCATGGAAGAAGATAAAATGTTCTTTTGAATCCAAACCACTCTAGCCTTTTTTGTTTTGGTTTTTCTAAAAGCCACCAACTGTTATGTAGCTATTTAAGTAACAGAAATAGACAAACCCAAGTTGCATTTAACTGAGAGCCTAAGCCACGCACAGTATTTGCGTATTTGTCCTCATCTGCCAGAGGCATGAAGATTGAGGCCATACAATTTGTAAGAGCTGAGTTCCGCGTGACTGCTTTTCAGGGGTCTAATGCAGAAATACTCAGTAGGGAAACATGTTTATTCCTCAGGTATTCCGAAGCTGCAGTGAGTAAACCTTGCAATCTGAGTGGATGCAGGCTCCAGGTGGTGGGGAGGGAAAAGAGCACTTAACTTGAACATACTCTAATTCATTTGGGTGAGCTCCAAGAGACGGGGCCAGAAAACAAGTACCATCTTTGTCTTCCCCAGATAACTCTTCTGGCTGTGGTGTCGTCGAAAAGAGAGTCTGGCTTCACAGTGCTGCAGGTGATGGCTAACACCATTTTACCTACCATCGGGGCAGGGCTGGAGGCGGCGAGGAAGACAAGAGAAATCCTATTTGATAGTTTACTGCTTGGACCTAGCTACCACATCCCGATTTTAGCCCCTGTAAATTATCAGTCTCATTCTGCAATTTTAAAGCTGAAAACCCTATTCTTTAGAGATATACAACAGTAAATGAGTTTGTTTTCTTAATAGTATCTGTTAAATCATGGATTTGTCACAGTAGCATTGACAAGTCGCTTCATGTCTGAGTTCAAAAAAGAAATAGAAAATGAACAAAAAAGTCACGTTGACAATTCGTTTTCCTTGAAGCACAGGACAATGTTTCTCACTTTAATGATTGATCAAGAACTGAAAAGAGGTTCTCATCTCTACAAAGGCAATAATGATGCTAATATTTATTTGAATACTGAGGATTATTTAACTATAAATTCTGGACAACTTTTCCACAAATTGCACAAATATTTCCATGAGTGATTTTACAAAACATGTAAAAGTTAGAAGAAAAACAAATAAATCTATGTATCACATGATCATGAAAAGCATTGTAATCATTAGTTGCATTTCCATCTTTTAACTCAAAATAGAGTTTATGGAAAAAAGTCATAAAGGAAGTTTGATTACAATCCAGGAAAGACATTTTAATGTACTTTAGACATTAACTTTACGTCTAAAGCTTAAGCAAAAATCAACTAATGTATTTTCTCACAACACCTGTTCAGAGAGAAAAGAATTCAGACATCTTTTCTACAACATTTCGTTTTTTGTACAGTCCTCATTGCATAGCACAAACTTCTGCAGCTAGTATAATAGTCATATAAGAGCACTTACGTATTGCCTGTTTATAAACTATTTATACATTTTTCCAGAATAGGAAAATATTTGTATCATTATTTAACATAAAATATAAATGCTGTCTAATACAAAATAATCTGAGAGACTGCTACTGCCACAAGTTTGGGTACGTCCTGTAGAAAAACTTCATTCACAAATTAAGCAAAGCAATCTGTTAGAACTACTATATTGTTTATATTTTGATTTAACATTCACCTTCTTAATATTACTATGAATCTTAACAATACACTTTAAGCCAGTGAGAGGTGAACCTTTGGTTTATGATCTTAAGTAATTACAATTGTGGAAAACCAGGTTTCCACTGCTATACTATGTTAAAACCTTTTCATTTTATGCATAATTGAAGGTAGTCTTTACACCAGCCTCTGGAAGTTAAGGACAAACATGATGGATGGATGTTACTGACAGGTAAGGGAATCATGAGGAAACAATGAGACACTCCTAGTGAACGCAGGGCACAATTTCATTAACAAATTGCCCTCTTATCTCATTGTCACGACTGCCTTTTACTGCAATATTTGAGGAAATGTGAAACTGATGTTTAAATTACAAGAATGAGGCTTTGTTTACAGGAGACCTTCCCCAGGCTGGAGTAGCAGCACAGAGAAAAACTCAGTTGCTTTATTTATGTTCTAATTTAGTAACCATTAGTTGTGAAATAGTTGTCTCAATGACACTCAAATGGTAAATGGGGATTAAGTATGTCAACCTTTAAAGTGAGGAAAAGTAATTTATGCTTAACAAAATTGAGAAAGACGAACTACTGGGAATATAACACAATTATATTACTTCCAAAAAGGCCTACTAAATTCTATATAATTACCTACACACATGAAAGGATAACCTATGTGTACATAATTTACTAACTTAATTCAGTTTTCTAGTATTTTTTCTTTCATTTTTGAACTAGAATTCCTACAAAAATAAATAGTTATTTTCTGAAAAATTCCTACAAAGTGACAATAGAACATGAAAACACAAAATTTCTGTTTGTTTCATTCATGGAAAGGACCAGTTCTACTACACAACAGTTTTTGTGGAAAAAAACGAACAAAAATACCCCAAAATACCACCTAAATAAAAAACTCTGCTATGATTTATTTCACAAGTTTTCTGACATTGTCTGTGCAATCACAGAAGATGTGCAGAAACCTAAAGTGACAAAGCAAACACACTAGAATCTAAGTGCAGTTCTCCAGTCCCATATCTCACACTTTCTGAAGTAGTGATATTCCTAGGGTTTACTTCATTCAAACTCAAAAATAGTAGAAAAATGGAAACATATGCTGTTTCCTTCCATTCAGTGCAACACTTTTGTAGCTGTATCTCTGTCACCTAGGAAACAGCTGAAAGTTATCTTTTGACTGCTGTTGTCCTTCTAGACTGTATTGAATAGATGGTGTCTGCCTATAACAGAATAAAAAAAAGTTCTGTTTGACAATTAGTCTTCCTTAATTTGTAAGAGAAAAAAAAATTTAAAAATTAACTAATTATTTATGAAAACATGGGAAAGGAATCTACATATTCTTAACACTTGCTAAAAAATTAAGGAATATTAAGGAATATTAAGGAATCAGTTATGATAATAGTTCAGGGAACACTCCTTACATCCAAAGTCAGACATCAGATTCTTGTATTTTGTCGTTTTTAGAAAAACACTAAAATACACAAAGAAGAAAATAATGTACATATTTAAAAAGCACAATAAAGAAAACTATTTGATTTCTCTTCTCTGTTCTTTCACCACATTCATGGTTAATACTTTAACCTTCCTTTGCCTGAGCAGCTCCATTTAGCAGGAGCAACCCTTATCCCAGAGAGCTAATATTCATGGCATGTCTGTCCCTACAAAAGTCATCAGCTGCTGAGATACAATTTGATTCTGAGTTATGAGTTTGCACTGAGTTCTATCTCTATCTCTATCTAATCTTTATCTATTGATAGATTTTTGTCGATATTTATATACCACAAATGTTTTCTACATTTTTCTTTTAAAATTAAAATAACTTTGGATCTTTCAGACATGACAACTAGTTTTCAGTGAAGCATATCTCATATGAACAGTTTTAAGTAATCCAAAACCAATACATACATAAATCAGATTCTAGGCAGTGGAATAGACCTGATAAGCAGCAAGTCTACTTTCAACCTTCTAGATTCTGAACATATTTGGAATAATCTAATTAGCCAAAACAATTCATTGCAAAATGACAAATTATACTGCATGGAGCAAACATGAGAAATTAATCCAAGGTAATATATAAATATCTATACATACTCGCATGCAGAAACTAAGAGATCTGCACACACACATATTCATATGCACATACACATGCACATATCTGATATCAATTCAATTTCAAACATAACATAAGGGGCAACTTGAAGGTCTTCATCCATTCAGCTATTTTTCAAGATCTGTCTATAGATAAAGCATGAAAGTTGCAATCTTACTCATAGCCCTAACAAATAAAGGCACACTTTAGACCGCTAAAATTGCCTAGGTTTATCTGAAAGAAATGTCAAGTTCAGCTATCTTATTTTTCAAAATAAAACTTATATTCCAAATCTAGAGGTCAAAAGTTTTGACCCTTATTCTTTGGTCTCCTCACCGAAGCTCTGGAGCTAGAAGAGAAACAATCTCACCTGTACATAGAACTAAATTTTGACCTGTGGCCCAGAGTTTGAGGTGGGTGGAGAGGAAAGCTTTACACACAAAAGCAAATAAATAGGAATTAAAATCACAGATTTTCCCTGTTGAAGCTATGGTTTAAATAAAAGGTGAGAATTTGAGAATTTTCTACCATTTTTTAAAAAACATGAGATTTCAGGCCTGCAAATTTTGGCCCAACAGTAGCTCAGCTTTACACATTCAGAGTGACTAAAAAAAACAGGGAAAAAATGGAAAAAAAAAAAAAAGACATTTTGAATCTGTGTTTGGCTTCTGGGTTTTTTTGAGGGGGAGGAGCTGGGTAATTTACACAGCATTCAATAAGCAGATGTGCTGCTTTAAGTCTTGTTGTGTAGCATCCATACTTACTAATGACATATATAATTATCTAAATCTAAATTCAGCATTACTTTCAAAGTTAAGATACTCAGGTGTTAAGGACTTCAATTACTCAATTCTGTTGTGTAAATAGGTCTAAGTAGCTAAAAAAATTAAGAATATTCAACAGTGTTGTCTATTTTTATGTGATATAAAAATACCTCCCACATTAAAAAAACCATCCAATTATCCAGAGACAGGCACAAAAATACAAAATTCTAAAGTTATATCTGTTGCTGTCCTTGGAAAATACTTCTAAGTGATTACCATAGGTATATAAAATAGAAATGAATCGAGATTTTCAAACCCATAGTTGTCCTTTGTAAATAAAGAATAATGCTGTCCTTTCCTCAGATATCACCAGTTAAAATGTTCTCAACAATACTGATTTTTCAAAACTAAAAATCATAAGACAAAAGTAATAATTTCACTTAATTACACATGTTGGCACAAGTCTGGTGTCCAGACTTATCTGGAGACACATATAAACAGCTTTTCAGCGGCTAAACAATCAGTAGTTCAGATATACAATTCAGATTTTCCTTAGAGAAATGCCATTTAGTTTAAGTAACAGTAGAAGCTGTAATAAATTTGCATTAAGATTAACCAAAAAAGTATCTACAAAATGAAGAAAAGTACTGAAATCAGCTTTTGGGGTAGTGGTGTGTGTTGGTCTTTTGGTTGTTACAGCAGAGTAGTAATATCACAGATCTCTTGACAGAAGAAAATAGGTGAAATAAACTTTCACTTTCAAGATGATGTTTGAAGGCTATACCAGGTCGAGAATAATGAGCAAAACATCATTTTCCACAGCTGAGAAAACAGTGAATGTTGGGGTTGTGTGGACTGCATGTTAGCATCACAAACACTGTAAGCAGTGCTAGCCTGTAACTGAAAAATGCAGGACTCTTCTACAGGATTGACCCTGTCGTGACACAACACAAATCCACACTGCTTTCACACAGTGATACCACTTCTCAGAACTTCTCTTGTCTTCCATGCTTACTTTCAGGTATTATACCATGGCAAAGAAGAGATGAAAATGGATGCATTTAACAAATGAAGTTGAAGGGTTTTGGGAAAAGTGGAAAGCTTTCATGAAATTTTTATTACTCTCACAATCAAAAAATATGTTTCTTATTTATGTTTGTGCTGCCCAGTTAATGATTTTTCCTGAGAAGATATTAGGGATCACTGAGCCCAATGCTGAGATTGTGGAAGCTTGTCTTAGTACTACGTAACACATACATTGCTCCTGGAACAGATATAGTTACTATATTTTATATTAAGACTCTGAAATAGGTGGTCTGGTTTATGTATGGAAACATGACAGTGATCACAAGATAACATCTAACACCTTAAAATATGGACTTTCAACCGGTCAAGCAGTGTGTGACACAGAGCAATTTTGGGTACATTTATCCCCTCACAATCGACGATGTAAACTGACAGTTTTCATTCTATACATCTCCTCTTCACAGATAAATGACAGGAGGTAGTGTAAGATTTCAAAATATGTAATCTGCAAAATGGATACAATTCTTGTCTACTTGTAGAAGAGTTACACTCACATCCGCTATTTGTATTTTCCTCCTTTTAAAGTTTGACTTCAAAGTAAATAGGCTTCCAGCCTCTAAAAACAAATTCTGAATGATAAAAGGACATTATAGGTTGTCTTTTGGGGTATTTCTCTTTCAGGCGATTCTCATCTCACACCATACTAAAATGCTCTGCTCCACCATATATTTTGCAAAGTTTCTGGACAGTCTTGAAGTCATATAGGTTCAGCAGGTTTAGGGAGAAGGAGACATGTTCTCCCTCTAAGAAGTTTTGCCTCACTAGAGAACAAATGCCAAGAGTACAGCAAGAACAGAGAATTTTTCAGTGACTGAATTAACATCTACACACTGAAAAGACCCTTAACTGTGGAAGAAAATTTTGTATATTTGTTAAGAAAAAGTGTGAATTTTTACTAATAGCACTTAATATATCTGATAGATCTCTAAAATTATAAATTAGTAAAAAGGGCCAAGTTTTCCTCAAAACTATTGAAGAAATCATTATATTCAAATTCTTCCTTAATATAACGGAAAAACGAATTTTCAAAATACCTTACCTTATCATATGATTATATTATTTTAGAATAAAATCAGTTCCAGTTTCAAATGTGATATTTGAGTTACCCTTGTTAAAGGACAGTAGCAGCAGTGCTGGTTAAAAGAACTACAATAGCAGGAAAGTAATGCAAGATTACTTTCACTAAGAGGTGTGCACAATATAGAAACTTCATGCAAAAATCTATTGTGAAAACATGTTTGTTTCAATTTTCAGATTGCTAAAACAGGTGCAAAGGTCAAACAAATTAACAAATAAGAATAGATTCATTAAACATTAAATGAGAATAAAAAGTAACACCCTGATTTTCTGATATTGCTATTACAGTTCCAGAGAAAATATGTTGGGAAATTATGTCATAAACAGAGTGTGCATATAAAAATGTATACTTATGTGTACCAATGATAATAAAGAAACAGCCAGGTTCATATGCAAATAAGATAGAAGATAAGTTTTTGTTCAAAGCATTTAATCTTTGGAAAGGTGTCAATTACCCTCTTAAGAATGGGAAAATCATAACTTCGTAATAGTGCTTAAGATATCATTGCAGAACAAGCTTAGCTGCTCTTAAATTTTTGTTCTCTGTTTTGAACACAGTGGGAACACTACAATAAAGTGCTAGCTCTTGTATAGAAATAATTGGAGCTATAAACAAGTATCCTCAGTTCTTATTTTTGTACTAAATAGAAATTAAATCCACAAACTCATTTAAGAAACTCTAGAAGCAAACTTTATATATAAATTTAATCTTAGCTGGTTGCTTGAAATAGGAGGCACAGATTTGATTTAGATAAAATTCCCCTCATATTAGTTTCTTATATCAAACAACATCATGGTAAAGAAATTATTGTTTTGAAAAAAAATTCCCTTTTCATACATGAGAGGAAATGCACAAATACAATTGTACTACTACCATCAGATTACTTAGTGAATTTGGTCAAACTCTACTCTATTTTTGTAAACTCATTCTAGTCGAAAAGTAATGTACAAGAAATTCATAGAAAACTTATGTACTGCGTAAAAGCCTATTTTGTATGCACTGAAAAATGGTGCCATAATCTTCAGTGATTCGGTCTGACTGAATTCTCCATACCAATCCCAGACATTTCTCATTGTGACTAAGTAGACACACAAAGCAAATGTTCAAAAATCTCTGCCTAGAAATAAACAGCATGTATTAATTACTATTATTCTTGAAGTCTTCTAATTCTTTTATCCATAGGCATACAAAACTGATCTAAAGACAGAAGTCTTTAGAAAAAGCAGTACATTGGAAAGAAGATTGTACTGTGATATGTACCCCACTGTGTGAATAGATGACACTCTTATTTTCAGGATTTGTAAATTTACGCATGTTTAACCTAAATTTGCCTCTAGACCTTGACTAAAAAGGGAAGAAGAGGAAAGAAAAGGTGAAAAAGATCTCATATTATCCTAATTCTAAAATTATTTTCAAGTTAGGTAGTTTTCAGAGCTTCCTGAAAGTGACAAGTAAACAAAATTTAGTCTGTCATCTGACTTGGAGACTGAATTCTATAATTTACAACCAAGGGGTACCACAACACTCACATAATAGAGGCAAAGAAGGTTATTGCTGCTGTTATTATTATTATTATTACTACTACTAGTGCTACTATTATTATTATTATTATTCCTGTTCTGAGAAAACAGTGGGATTAAATAGTAATAGTAATTTTGTTTACAAGACATTCCAGTAGCCCCGAAAAAGCAATATATTGTAGGGTTTCCAGAAAGACTTACTCTGCAAATAACCTTGAGAATGAAACTCTCTTTATTTCTTTTCTTTTCCTACATTCCCTAACTAGGAAAGGGGAAGTGGTGAGAATAGACACAAAACTGTCTTTTAGAAATTAAAAAATAACCCTTAAACTGGATAAGTATGAAGATGTTAAAAGTCATTGGAACTATTGCTGTCTTGTTTTATTTAGAGTTGTAAATATGGATGTTCTTTGCATCTGGGTTAACAGGGTTCCTGGATGCCGTTCTGTTTTAAAGAAAAACATGAATCCAAAAATTCTCACTTCCATACTTCTCAGAAATTATTAATCCATTAGATGTATTGGCAGGAAATAAAATCAACAGCATTTAGATACAGATCATCACCTTTATAAATGAATAATCTTAGTCTGCCTTCCAACTTTACCCACTCTATTGTCAGGAGAGATAGTCAAGTTCCTCTCACAAATAGTGAAAAATATATTTTTGAAGTCTCAAACAAACAGTAAATGTTAAGAAAATTTAAGTACCAGTAACCAGAATTCTCCAAGATGCAAAGTGAACACATGCCTTTATCTTTTGTGAATGCCAAGAGTTAAGAAATATTTTTTGCCTTGTAATGAATGGGACAGTACATTAGTGTGTAAATTGCAACATGGCCACCTGTGCATATATTACACATAACATAACACTGGACTGGAATAAATAGGAAAAGGCTGGAAGGCAAGGGTACATGATATGCAGTTCTTTAAGAGCTCCCTCTTTGTTAAATTAATGATTCTTTAAAACTCTAAGGAACTGTCACTATTTGTCAATTCAAAACTTTAGTGACTTCAAGAAATGCCCTAATTAAAATTACTTTGAGTCCTATCTGGGAATAACAACCTTCGTTAAAAGCTGTTAACCGTAGCTAATTCAGCAGGGATATACTGCTGTGTGAGAGTAAACAGAAACTGCAAGAAACCACAATAACTATCTCCAAGAAGGGGGTTATCTAGTTACATTTGTAGGTCAGCTGAAGTATGTTGTAAAACTTCAAAGCACTTTCAACATTTCTGACTTGGAAGAGGTTTTAAAAAATCTGTTATTCTTCAAAAATCCACCAAGACAAATGCTCAAGAATTTGGGGACTGCATTTGACATCAAATATCTGATACATGGCAAACTTCATAGCGTCACAAGTCCTTCTGGAAAAAAGTATCAGTAATCTGAGAAGACACACTAATGAAGGTGGAATTTGTTATTTAATATGAACCTATCATCTACACCAAATACACTGCTTACATTTATTCTGAAGAGATATTAATGTGAAGAGGCTTCCTCAGGAAGGGCCTTTCAAGTTTAAGAATAATCTAAATAACTATTTTCCATCCCCTTGAAGAATGCTTTTTATTTGGAAATAGTATGTATCACCATAGACAAGAGTGGTGTACCCAAACTCCAAACTAAGTAACAGAAATTATCTCATTAAGAAGAGAATATTTTACCTTAATGGCCTTAATTCTCATGTTCAGTAAATTAGTGTGTGTCAGCAAAGTGAATTACACTCTATCCTTAGAGTCTGCACTCCTGAAAATAAAGCTGATCTGACCTTAAAGAAGGTGGAGACAGCCTTCTTAGGCCTGAATGAGTGCCCAGGCTTCAGAGGCATCCCTGAGGCATCTTGGCAGGCTCAGTCTCAGATCCTGAACAGCTGCCAGAGGGCAACAAGAATTTGAAGAAGAGGAACTGGAAAAGACTTAAATGTGAAAGGCCTGACATTAAAACATACTGCAAAAAGTGAGATCACCTCAGCAAGTCACGTTCCTTACCAGGCAGTGGAGGACAATCATGGCATGGCACTGACACCTCTGCTTCTGGAGGCTTACCCATTTGTTGGCTCAGATCAACCCCCTTGGTTCTCACAGGGGAAGCTTCTGATTGCAAGGCATGAGCTCAGGTGCACTTCAGGTGCTGAGAGCAGGCACTCTGGCTACAAACTGAGAAACCAGTCTATATCTTAACTGGGTATAATCTCCTAGGTTATCATTAGACAGTGCTAAGGGACTAAGAAAAAGGCAGATGAAAAAAGCCCTAGCAGAATAAATTCAAAAATCTGTATGTGCCAGGCTTGTTATGAACAAACAGTAGACCGAGCAATTCCTGACCTGTGAAGCTCACAAGCATGTTAGCAAATTTATTGTTCCACTTTTTTCCTCAGGGGAAAGGGAGACCAAACACATAAAAAGAAAATCATCATGATAAGGACAAATATTTTAAAAAGTATGTCTGATTAAAAAAAAACAAAAGAAAGAAACACAAAAAAAAAACCACAAAACAACCACTGAACTATTTTTTAATTTAGATTTTAAATCAGGACAGAAAGACAAAGTTAAGGATGTGGTTGGACACACCAGCTTTTCTATCCATGCATGAGCACAGAACACCCTCGATAGATACTGCTGAAGCCAAAGCACATACCAGTAACACACATTTCTAACATATTCCATTTCTACATATACATTAAAAATAAGTGTATACTGCAATTCATGCTGAACAAAACACTATCGTTGCTACACTGTCACTTTGCTACAAATCTCTTTGCAAAGGGCCAGATATAGGAATCTGGATTCAAATCTGAGCATAAACTAATTTTATGTTGCATACCTCAGCAAAAGAGTTGAGGAACACTCAGAAACTCCTCTCAGCAGAAAATTTTTCCCAATTTAGTATTCACAAGTGAGTATATATACAGCCAGTTACTTGGATGTTCTTTTATCTCATCATCGAGACACGCTGCCATGGTATGACCTTCTGGAACACAGCCTATAGTAAATATTTTCCTTCAAATCTGTTTCTCATCACACAATAATGATGGAGACTTTTTTTTGTTAAAGGTAGTCTTCTAAGTAGAATTTCACCAGACATATGTCATATAACCATTCCTTGGTGTGCATTAGATGCTGTCAGATATGAAGAAAAGTATTCTGTCAGAAGTATTTGATCAGCAACAAGAATGGGCTGTTTAAAGAGCAGCTCTCTAAACAGATGTGGTTTCTGTTATTGTCCTTTTTCCATCTGACACTAAAATCAGGCCAAATTTATTTAGATTAGTATTTGTTCAATGCTAAAAATGTCCTGCTCAGTAAATATAAATGCTATCTGTTCAGAAGGCCTTATATTCTAAAGGAAAATTCACAGAATATGATCACACACCTCTTTCCCTTACCCCTTTCTATTTCTCTACCACTAAATTTTCCTTGATGGTTTCTGACTTGTTAAATGAGCTGGTTTACTCACTATAGTAGAATTAACTATGTTAAAAGCAAAAGAGTCCTTGCACTCTTGTATTGGCACTGAATTTCTGACTATCAGAATACTTCATTCCTCATTTACTCAATGAATTAATATGCAAGGTTTATCTAAGAAGTGCACACAGAACATTCCTACACATTAGTTCAGTTTCTCGAGATTATCTTCCCCCACCCCTAAAGCAAAGAGTGATAAAATTCTCAATGTGCTTTCCCTGTGGATATAATGTTTCTATCAAACAGATGGGTGGATTTCTTCAATCTTTCTAACAAGAATTAATGGAAATTAAAAAAGGATTTATTGACTAGTGGCAGATGGCTGAAGGATTTTGCTTAGGTACAACTCATGTAAATTACAAAAAAAGCAAATTCAACCTTTTGCTGTGGACAAGAGGTTACTCCTGCATTAAATTAGGAGCATTCTGTTCACTGTTAAAAGGAAGTAAACACTTTCCGTTTTACAGTTGAACATTGCTTATTCCAAAAGTCATGTGCTTGGGAATACTAGGGCAAGGAAAGAGAAAATTTGCTTTCTATTTTACAGTGTCACAAAATGGGTAAGCTTGGAAGGGACCACAGTGGGTCACATCTTGTCCAACCATCCTGCTCAAGCAGGGTCATCCCAGAGCACAAGGCGCAGAATTTCATCCAGACAGTTCTTGAATATATCCGGGGAGGGAGACTCCACGCCCTCTCTGGACAATCTGTTCCGGTGCTCACTCACCTGCACAGTAAAGAAGTTCTTCATCATGTTCAGGTGGAACTTCTTGTGCATCAGGTTCTGCCCACTGCCTCTTGTGCCATTGCCTGGCACCACCAAACATCCTCTAAGACTCTCCCTTCAGATACTGACAGACATTGATGAGGTTCCCTCTCAGTTGTCTCTTCTCAAGGCTGAACAGGCCCAGCTCCCCCAGCCTTTCCTCAATAAGAGATGCTCCTGTCTCTCAATCACCCTTGTTGCCCTCCACTGGATCTGCTCCAGGAGCTCCATGTCTCTTTTGTCCTGAGGAGCCCAGCACTGGACACAGCACTCCAGACGTGGCCTCACCAGAGCTGAGCAGAGGGGCAGGACCACCACGCATTACCTGCCGGAATGCCCTCCCTAACGCACCCCAGGTCACCGTTGCCCTTTCAGCCACAATGGCACTGCTGGCCCATGGACAGCTTGCTGTCCACCAGGACCCCCAGGTCCTTCTCCTCACAGCTGCTTTTCCATGCCCGTATAAAATCTAACATCTCTATGTCTAAAAACACTAGGACGGAAATTTTAGAACACAGTTGGATTTTTTTGTATTCCTAGTAATTTATTACTATGCAGAAAATTGATTTCTTCTTTGATAAAAGTTATATTTGGAAATAAAATATTATCTCTGCAAAGATAAAGAATATTTATAAACCCAAAATCAATTTAAGCAGATTCTATAAAACATTTTAATAATAACTAAATATTTTTACTCATTCACAAAGGTCTTGATAACCTAGTATAATATTAAGTTACAAGCTCTGAAGCCTCAGAAATTATACATAAAAAAGACAATAATTTATTTATAGGGCCCCATTAAATGTTTATATTTCTTGATTTAAAAAAAGGAACTCTTCTATTTTATGTTGTTGTAATTACAGAAACTAATCAGAGAGCTTATCTCTGTTTCTGACAAAAAAAATAAAACAATTAAAAATATCTTCTGTCAAGACATAATAGTATTTAATCTATATGTGCATTTTGATATAATTTATATTTTAATATATTTCTTATGATCCATTTGATTTTTAAAAGCACACTGGAAACAGGTTAAGATGATGGTTTGAGGCACTGGTTTACTGCTTGCTTTTTTTTTTCTCCAGAACAATAACCTAGATATTTGTGTAATCTATTTGAAATCTGTTCTCTTACTAAAAAACCCTCTATGTGAACAGTTAAAATGATAATTACTGGGGTATTTCAGCTCTATCTAGATAATAATATTAGTTGTGATTCCAAAATGTTAATGGATTTTCATGTTACAGGTTTAAGGTGAAGCTAGCCTTTATCAGCCTTGAGAGAAATTGCAAAGCCAACCTTAAGTGACCTGTAAGAATTGTTACCTCATCATACAATATAATTTCTGGTAAATTTTCAAAACTAGCAATACTGTTCCCAAACTTTATTTGTTCCTAAAAGTATTGATGTAGATATTATTAACACACATAGATTATCAAATCTACCAAAGCCTACTCAGAAATTTAAAAAAAGAGTTTAGTCATTGCATGATTTGCTGGTAGATGAGTACACTCTGAAGAACAGCGTGCAATTTGGAAAGTAGTCAACGCTGACTACAAGCACAATATGTACTCAGAAACAGTTTTCTTTAGTAATGCAACACAGGTACTTGAAGAGCTTGAATGGCTATACACACAGGTAAATTGAAGGACAGGACCCATCATGCGTTTATCAAAAACAAGTTTCCTCCGGTTCAGTCACTGTTAATACTGCTGCTCTGTTGAAAACAGTAGCAATTTTGCTTTACATATTTAGTCTACAAATCCAACAGGAATGCAATAACCTCATGAAAAGGCAATTCAATTCAGAAAAAAAATATAACCCTACTTTTCACTTACTATATTAAAATATTGTAACACAAGCATACATATACATAACATATACACAAGGAGAAATTATAGCACTGGCAGAGAACACAAACTTCTACAAACTTAGCCAACCAAACAAAGAACCAGTTTACGGAACTACTTTCAATTCTTAATGGCTCCATGGGTAAAACACAATTAGTGAAGTCAATAATTTGTCACATATGCTTACTGCTGATAGATTAAAAAGCTGTTTTCCATGTTCTGTTCTTAGTCCACAGTAAGAGCTATACTCTTAGAAAATATATGTAGAACTGGTTTGTGAAAAATGCAGCTAGAAAATGAAGAACTAAATCCCACTAACATGATGCAAAGATATGTATTCCTTATCCCAAATCTAATTGAATTTCCACATATTTGAAGTCTAAATAATTTAACTCAAAAATTTTGACTTTTCTGCTACCCTTCAAGTACACCAAAAAAAAAGCCTATACCTTCTATTTTGTATTTACTATGGGCTTCAATGATTTAAAAATTAAGAAAGTGGGAAGTGAAACAGTTGACATATTTAATGCTTAAATGGCCTTAATGAATTCTAAATAAGTTTTTAAAGAAGTATGTGTGGGATGGTAGCCTGAATTCTGCTCCATACTAAAAATATATTTTCATAGAACATTCATACTGAATGCAACTAACTTATCCTTTGAAAGGTGTGTTGATATTCTAATGATTTTTCACTGTAATAATCAAAATAGATCACTTTTTTCACTTGAATATTTGCATTTTAAAAAGTCAAGTCCTTCTATAATTTACTATTATAAAATACAATGATTATTTGTATTAAATGGCGATTAGTTCTAACAAGACGAAAAATAACATGTAGCTTCCATTCATAAGGTAGATTTCTTCTGAAAGTACCGAGTGTAAGGTGTAATACCACTTTACTTTCTTTTTTTCAAGTTAGACCAAAAGATATAAGTACGAGTCAACTCTATCTAATTTATACACAAACTTCAATTTTTTTTTAATCGATAAATCCACAAATCACACTTTTTTCCATTGAGCAAGCCTGCATAATAACTATTTGCAATGGATTAGTTTATAAGCCAGTCATTGACCATGAAGTTTGAAAAGAGAAGCATGGGACAATGATACAAACAAACAAAAATATATAAATATTAAAATACTTATATTTTTAATGTAAATCAGTGATACGAGTTTTTTGAAACTGCACTTTCAAACTATTTGATGATAGCAAAACCAAGCATCAGTTACCTAAAATTCCTTTTAACTTCTGATTAAATTTAATTGAATTAATAAATTGAAAAAAAAATTCAACACCAAGAACTGTTTTCATTGAATCTCTGATAGTAAGACCTATAGGGTATAGCTTTTTCAAGAAAAAAATACAATAGTATTTATGGGAAAAAGTAATTTATCTTGCACTGGGTCTTCCGTAAAAATACTCAAGAAATATTTCTACATGCACAGCAATATCTTTTGAGTTTTCTTTAGCATTTCGAAACCTCCTGAAAATATATTTTCATTTTTTTCCCCATTCTCTTCTCATCTCTCTTCTATTTTGTATTCTTCCTTTTATTCTAAGTAACATATTCCTCCTCCTCTCAATCTTTATATTAGAATTCAATGGTGTCCACAGTATGTCTTAAAGAACACTTTGCATTGCATATGCAATTTCCTCATAAATCAATTCTTTAGCTTGAAATTCAGGATGAGAGTAGATGGATTAGTTCAAAAATTCACACGGATAGAAAAGTTAATGTAGATTCTGGTATTTCAGCTGCTCGAAGGAGATACACGCACATGCTGTTATGAAGAAGGGACAACGCTGCCTTGGTCTGTTTTGTCTGCCTCTCTCACACTGGCAATTAAAGACTTTTGTCCTTGTACTGACACCAACTTTGCTAAACGATTCCTGACTCCTGACTGCTCGCCATGTTTTTTTATGATTGCCACTTCTCTTTCAAATGTACTAAGTGTAGGTCTAGGTGGGTGTTTGGAAGGTCAGTCTTCAGTGGTGCCCCACATAAAGCAGATAAGCAGTTTTGTACTCCAGAAATGCTGCAAGTACTACATACATAGACTGCTTAAAGTTTTCACCCATGTTAACTAAGAAAAATTTACTCAAGGAAGATTGTCATCCTCATGAAGATTAAGAATATTGGGTACACCAATTATCTGAACATTATCCTCAAATTCCTTGACTGGATTATAAAATTATTAAAATGACAGTTGTAGTTATTTTTCTGGTATCTCAGACAATAATATGGTTAAGTGCTCTAATGATTTTTTTCCCACTTAGTTGTTACTGGATACCTATAGAACTTCTGCACTGTGTAGAAGATCACTCCAAAGCAGGAAACACCAAATAAGTTAACATGGAATCAAAACCTCCTTAAAGTCTTCCTTCCCAGTCTCATTTCTAAGGGAGACGAGCTCTCTCCTTTTTAAGCTTTTCCCACCGCTGATATTATTTTATTTCAAGTATCACAGCAATCTTTGCAGATCGGGAAAATGGGCTCTGAAAAATTTACCATTCTAAATTTCTTTGGATTTCATTTCGTAGTCCGAAAGATTGGAGGTACCGATGTTGATTCACATAAAATTCTCATTAATAAAAAACCTGATGGGTTTAATATATCTAGATTACTAGCTACACAAAAATAAGAACAGCAAAAGATGTTTATTAATTCATTCAGCCTACAATTTTGTGTCGAGACAAACTGTCTCTGTGTCATTCTCTGTTACGTCCTTCTTCCTTTTGTTCAATCTACTCTGCAGTGAGTCTTTCAGAGGCTACATGGAAGTAGTTTCACATGTGCTTCACAGCAAAATTCCTCAAGTATACTTCCAGAGTTAAAATGCTGGAACTAGACGGAACAAATGGAGAAGACTTAGTTACTAGAACTCTATGTGTGGAGTGATATACGTCGGACAGAGACATCAAAATGGAGCTTGATTTTTGACAACCACATGCTCTAAAGAAGTTGATGCTTTAATAACATTCTATTGATTTTATAAAGCTAAATAGAACAGTTACAAAAAAGGAAAGAGACTGATTAACAACAATATCTTGACCCAATAATCATAATTTCCACCCCTTTCCCCCCAAAATATCCTTTTAAGATTACAAAACTCACTGTAATGGGCAACTTGTAATAGTATGCTACTCTCGGGATTATGGGAAGAAAGACTGACAGTTACAATAAAAATATATTTTTGGAAGAATATGATGTAATAATTCACCAAGCATTTAGAATTTGCCAAACAAGGTATCCTCAGAGACAACTAAATCATAATAGAGCGTTCAAAAGGCTACCAGAAGAATGTTGTAAGGCAACTGAGCAGAATTCAGTGTCAGGAAACACAAACAGTGAGCGACTCTGGAAAATGTCACAAGGCAGGATGACACAAAAGAAAAGGAAAAAACTTTTATTGACTAAGAGGAAAGGACAACACTCAAGTAGAATACAAGCGAGCCACCAACCATTCATTAAGTTGCTAGTCCACAGCCTGTAAACTAAATTTAAGAAGGAAAATCAGTACAGTCCTGAAAGCACCAGTCGTAGTGGGAAGTACACTGCATAGGAGTAGTTGTGCAAGAGCCTCAAACAACACAAGGATAAGGCTATTGCTACTGGAGAAAAAAAAATGGTGCCTATGAATGTCATTGTGGCATAGCAGCAAGAAATTCTTAACGCGGAGTCTTTTTGCTAACTTGATTTTATGACTGATCGCATAGTGCTTATTACCAAAAAAAAATGTCAGGACAATCCTGGCTCCCAGAGACTTATTTCCAGCTGTAAGCATACCAATCTAATACTTTGTAACCTGCTGAAACGGATAAGAAATCAATCTCATCTGTACTTAAGATTGTAAAATGCTACAGGTGAAACACAGATTGTCACCTCTTGACATTTTATTAAAAAAAGAAAAAAAACCAAAACAACAACAAAAAAACCAAACCAACAAAAAAACAACCAAATAAGCAAAGCAACCCCCCAACAGGTATGTTTGCACTGCTAGAGACTAATATTAATGTGACTGTGGACCTGTAGAAAGATTAAAAGCAACAGATACGGAAATCAGAAAAAAAACCCTAGGTGTGATTTTGAGTTTAGGAACTGCCATTTCTTTCTGAAAATTGTATCAATTGTTTGACAGAGATGCATGTTGCAAACAAATAGGAAGCAGCTTTCCAGAGAGATTAAAACTTTTCTCTGAAACCAAATAAAGTATTTTTTGGTTTGTTTTATTTCATTAGGTCCAGATGCACTGTGCCATTGTGAATGCTCAGCAAAACTTATGAATGAATTGTACCCTGCCAGTAGCAGTGCTGGTAACTCAGCAAGATCTTTGCATATCACTTTGGCATATGAAAAGACCAACTCAATTTGTCCAATATTCTCAATATTCAATTCAATTTTTATGAATTACTTCATATTCTGTATTGTGCAACTTTAAATGCCTATGATGAGTGTCTTCAAAGGCTTTAGCATGAAAGAGAACAACTGAAATTCTCTGCAGGATCAGCAATAGGAAAAAGGACACAAAATTCATAACTTTCTTCTACTTATAAAATGGAAAATTTAAAGCTTTTCAAATGAACTAACAGTTGGAAAAATATCTCTTAGGAAGAAAAAGAACCCATATGCTTAGCACATGCAAATTACTCAGGTATCTGCATAGCTTGCTAATAATATTATGAGGCCTCTCTGTTCAACAGTGCTGACAGCATTTGTGTCCTCTTTTTCAATTTTCTCTTACAACAAAAGTGAACTGTATAGCTTTGGGCTGACAGGCTGTGCTCAGGAGTCGTAAAGTGCCTGGAAGTTCCATTGTTTCCAAGGAGTGCAGTGCTTATGGGAGGGCATAGCCATGCATGGAAAGAGATAGTCTCTCTCAGTTTAGACTAATCCAATGAATGGCTTTGATGGTTAAAACCTAGACCTTGAATTCCTACTGGTATTCAAGCTGTGAGCTGGTACTGCAAGCGCAGTCCAGCAGAGGAGGGGCAATAGTGCCGACTATTGTCATTAACCAGGCTGCTCAATTCTAAACATGCTGAAACATTTCTCAGAGTTGAGACTTTTATTTCCATGTGAAATTATCAAGAATTGAGCATGAACCATTACTCACCAACCTTTCAGCCTTATGTTACAAGTATCTCATCTTTCAGGTAGTCTTTTATTTCTTTCCTTATTAACTTTGACAACATGACTACATGGTTTAATAGTGGCACTGAGGATTCCAGAAGTGCCCTGAACTCCTAGAAACTCGAGGATGGGAAATGTTTGACGAATAGAGACCTTAGAGGTATAGGTAGTTCTACCAAATGCTTTTTAGGTTTTTTTTTTAAATCTCTCTCACAGCTTTGACCTTTGTTTCATTGTTCAGCTTTAATTCCCTGCTTGTCTTCCAAGTCCTTTTAACCACTGAGACTGCAGTTGTAAGGGACTTATGGATTCTACTACATTCAGTAAATAGATAACATTTAGGTTATGTGAGTGAAAAATGTGGCATTACCGAGACATTTTGAACATTCAAAATTGAATATTTGTTAAGCAACTTAGCAAGGGTATTTGTTAGGATGTAACAAACAGCGACTCACAAAACTACAAATAATAGAAGAAGCAAGACCTAAAAAGTCCGAGCAGTACTTTTTGTCTGTTAGTCCAAATGCACATTAGGTTCATCTGTTCATACAGCAAGGCAACACAGTCCCAAAGAATAAAATACTAGAAATTCAAATGAGAAATATGTTATGCAGAACACAATGTGAACTTACTTAACTTCCTTTTTTCCTCCTGTTTTGAGAAATTACAAATTTAAAAACAAATTTAAAAAAAATAGACAATATAGCTGCAAGATCCCAGCAAAAGCTGTCTCTAACACATTGAAGAAGCAACCTACTGTAGTAGCAGGGGGAGCTAACAGCAGGACTGTTACAACAAGAAACACCTTGTTATTATATAGTCAACATCTGTGCTTCCTAAATGGCAAAGTAAATGAACATAATGGTTACTGCCCTGTATTCACATTTTGCCACCTGCATGTACATGGCAATATAATGAGTAATCAAATCAGATAGCACAGGAAAAAAAAAAAGAATCCTGGATCTATCTCTCTACTTCCCTTGAACATCCATATGAAATGTGTTTATATGCAGCAAAACGACATACAAAAGTTCTACAGATAATCCAAACAATCAACACTATTAGCTGTAAAAAGATCAAGAAAGAATCAGCAATGTGACTTCATAATTTGGCAAGATGAAATAAAAATATTGGAGTAGGTCCTACTTGCTTTTCTATATTCAGCAATTTTATAAATATAATTATGTCATAATGCTAGAAATCTCAGTTAAGCAATTACTAAAAGCTTACACATCTGGAACCTTTTAAGAATAGAGGTAGTGAAAAATCCTCCAACTATTTTCATGTAAGCCTCAAAACCCTCAAATAACATTCTATGGCCACACCTGTTGATTTCTATACCTATCAGTACTTTAAAGCCTGCTAATATTATTTGAAAAAAATAAAGGAGAGGATTAAAAATGATTTCTAGTTATCATAAATAGGTAAGGCTTCTATATGAAGGCCTTCATACCCTTTTACTGAGGGCAGAGAAACATCTTCCTAGGGGAATGGGAGTCCGGAAGATTTAAGACTAGGATTTCAGTTAAGGACAAATCGAGCAAATGAACAATCATTTTTCCAAGAGATCTGCTTCTTTCTAAGGTAGGAATCTAAGGGCAGTTGAGGTTGCATAAATCTTATTCTTAAAAGAACATTTTCATTTTATTCCACGACAGATCAGCACTTTGTAAGTAGTTGTCTGCATTTTATGTGAACCAGTATGATGCAAATCCATGTAGCATGAGTGCTCCTAGGGAATGGTGGGGTTCCGATGACTCAGTGTTACTGCTGAATTCCTAGAGTGAACCATGGACCCACACTGCTCCTTAATGGGACAAACAAGACTGTTATTAAAATTACTTGAAGCCAGTAAAGTGCAATGGAAAAACATTGTTTTGTAGACCAATATATGAACATTCCCTAGTGCTTAATCTCTAATTAGTAAAATTTAACTTTTAAAAAAATATTTAGAATGTAATTATGGCATTTTTAAAATCATGGGTGAATTAGGTTGGTTTGGGTTTTTAAAATTATTTTTAGTCTTTACCTAATTTTAATATTTTCAAAGCATTAGGGATAATCTCTAAATCATAAAATTACAGCAGTCACATAGATGGAGCAGCTGTTTTACTTTCCTGACCTTAAGAAATATGGTATGAGAGCACTTTATTACATAAGCAGAAGGATCCAAGAGCATTCTTCCCAGAGAAAGTCAAATGTGGTTCCTCCCTTTTAATAGGTGTCAGGAGTCCAAAAGTCTAAGACAATCAGAATCCAAAGGAGATTAAGTATTTGTTCGAGATTAGTTCCATAAATGCTGACACCATGCCCAAGGAAGTGAAATGGCTATATATAGCAGCTGTTTCCCTCTACAAACAATTTTAAGTAAAGTTTTGCTGGAATAAACTTACTACCAAAAACACAGTGCTATGCACTGTAGAAATTTTACAGTCCCTCATAATATGCAAACCCAAATATTTGCAGCAGTGAGAAAAGAACCATTTTATGCACATTAGGAAACACTAAGCAGGCATTCCAGTCCTAACTGTGGGCAGGACTTGCTGGCCATGTAAGAATTCCATAGACATACATGCATTATTATCTTCTCATTGCCTATAGTAGATTAGTTTTCAATAAAATTTAGATTGGCGAAATAGTGGAAATGGTACAGGCAGAGGTAATTAGCCCAGCTGGAAATGCATAGTGAAGAGCCTTTGATGTGAAGTGACATGCAAGGTGAATATTTGTTTCCAAACAGTGCAAACAAGAACACATCAGAAATAATTGGCTGATTTTTTATAACTGAGTTCAAACATTGCATTAAAAATATGTATATAACATTAGTTTAATTTATTTTTGTCCAGCTAGTTACACATGTATGTTGTTCCATTTTAATAAAAATATGTTCTTTTTATAAGTTAATTTAAAATTCTTCTGCTCAGAATAACTTCCTTTTAAAGTATTACAAGGAGACTGAGATCAGAATGAAGTGAAATATATAGGGAAGTTTCAAAACCATTTTTTTACCCATGTTTTGAGTGAATTTATAATGAAGATGTGCCTAAGACTGAGAAAATTAGGAATTCCTGTGTTTGGAATTTTGCAGAAAATTAATGAAGGTGGGAAGAAGTCTTTGTTAACTAACTCTAGGGTACAACTTACTGGCAAATCTTTTCTGTAAAGCAAAGCTTTTGCTGGTAAAAAAAAAAGAAAACAAATTTTATTTCAATTGATTTTAACATGTATCATTCTTTGCCTCAGATGGTTTAGGCACAAGGTGCTTGCCCTTAATTACTCAAGGTTCTGTCCTTTATAATAGCCCTGAGCCATTTTGAATAAATGGGAGGTTTTCCTTTTCAATTTTCCTTTTTCTGTCAACATTTTCAAAAACTAGCTAAAATCTAAACCTTTAAAATACTTCACTAAAATCCTGAGCAAAACAAGAGCCTGTATAAGACTTATGTTATAATAGATTATATAACATCATTTGTAGACATTTAAACCTATAGCTTTTTGTATGCATTTTATTATCAAGTTTTCATTAAATATCTATCTGAATGTATTTTATACATATATATATATGTATGTGTGTATAGGTTGGGATTTTTTGATATTTAAAAAATTCACTAAAAATTTTATCATTTATCTTAATGATCTGTAACTGTGAAAATACATAAGACACTTGAAAGCAAAATTATTAAGCAGTGTTGTTGAATTTTCACAAGGAAGTACTACTGATTAGGAACTGGATTTAGGGCTCACAGTAATATAGGGGGAAACATTCAAATCTGAAGATAGATTTGAAGTAGAAATGGGATGGGCTTACTGACTGCAGTGACATGTTCAATGTATTATTTTAATTATTTACACAAAGAATTTAAGCTTATACTTCTAAGAGGTATTCCACAATATTTGAAACACTTTTTAATCAAATGTGATGGAAAACTGCAAGTGTCTCCAAGACAAATAACCCCTTTATCTTTGATCTTCGTATTCTCTCTCTTTTTAAGACAGCATGTACAGGCACGTAACATTTCCTGTCAGCCTTTGAAGGACAACAACAGCTGTTGAAATAAAAATATACATGCTTCTTAAATTTTCCTTTATGCACATATATGTTTTAGAGTGCTCTCTAATCAATTCTTTCAGAAGTACCGTCAGGATTAGCATTGAAACAAACCATAAGATAAATGGAATCTCCTTACATCTCAGAAACAAATGTGGCCTCAGAACTCACAGCTAAACTTTAAATTTCTTATCTCTTTAATCTAGTATAGCAGTTCACTAAACATAGTTGGATTATAAAAGCCTTTCTGCAGTCAATATTCCCGTGCATTAGCAGGTGTGCTGTAAGAACATGGTTTTGAATTTCATCAGCTGTGATCATTAACTTATCATGCAGTGGAAGGGTATTTCAAACTGACTGTAGTGCCAACACAGTGTAAAGAGCTTAGGAAAAATTACTCAAGCAAGAACCAACAACAGATTTTGTTTACAATGAGGGACTGAGGAAAAATCATTAACACACTACAGTGTTTTAAAAGACAGATGGCAGAACACTAGACCTAAATTTAGCCATTCAACTATAATCATATAGTACATGGAGAAAAAAAAGCACACTTTGAAAATTCGAATATAGTTAATAGAGTTTCTTTTGCTGGCTGTATTTATGGTATCAAAGCACAGAGTTGGCCATTGACTTAGAGATGAGTGATGATTTTCTAAGACAACCTTGCTTCTCTATTTATCTCTTTTAACTGAAATTTTTCTTTATAGAATTTATACTAAGCCATCCCAAAACTGTCAGACTGCATTTCAGGATGTGCAATAAACAAAGGAAATTACGTGACATGCACCTTTTTGTGCCCATATCCTCGTCAAAAGAAGCATGAAGTGGAATGACACACTTCATTAGCATTTCTCTTTCATAACAACTATATCTGCTGCTGTACATATTTACATCTTGTTAGAGAAAGCACTGTTCAAGACAAGTGCCAAGTACTGGAACAGAACACAGCCATGTTTCCTTAGGTCTGGACAGAGTTCAATTTATAGTCTTGAACAGGCCTCCAAACAGAACTACTTCCTGCATAGCTAAAACTTCCACATCATTCTTTTTAAATTACCTTTTTTTGCTTGAGGGAGACCTAGTAGTCATGCTTTCTATCTGAGATCATGAGGTAGCCAGTTATAGATTAAGGATATGCAATACAGCGAAGCAAAACTCAAGTTTCCCATTCATAATCATATTCCTGAATATGACATTTAAACGTTAAAGCAAACCATGCCAAAAGTTAATTATTTGGGCAGGAGGGAGCAATCCTTCTTGTCTAGATAAAAGACTATTCTTTGACACCAAGTCCTCGAATAGGAGTAGCCCTAAAAATCTTGAATCACTCTATTCGTAGCTATATAGTTGTCCTATCCACCAAAGTAGCTTTTCAATGACTTGTAAAAAAAACCCAAAACCCTTTGATCTTTAACTTAATATCTTTCAGTTTTACTCTGAGCCAATTTGAGCAAAGGCACAGAATAAAGTTGTATGTTACCTGCGTATTTCAACAAGCAATTCTTGCCTTTCCAGTTTATGATTGTATACACAGGTTGTATACAATGTAAATTTGTAATGTTAAACAATCATAAATCTTAAACTGAATATATAATACTTATTCTATTGACCAATGAATTGTAAACATGTGTATGACCAGTAGGTTGTGGAAGGGATTTAAACTAGATGGCTTTCACGGATTCAGGTGGACAAAGATGCAGTCTTTGTGGATTAGATTAATACTAACAACAGTTACTAATAAATTCTGACACGGTTTATAGATCTTTTAAAACAGATTAAGCAATTCATCTTGAATAGACAATGAGTTCTAAAACTGGTTTAGCTTCAGTGGAGACAGAGAGAGAAAGTTGTCTGACTCATTACAGAACCTTGATAGAGATGTTTTCAGCTACTCAACAAATAATCAGATCTCACAAGCACCGGACTGCGTATGACATTTAATGGCTACTCTTGCGGCCTCTGGTTATGCTCCTCACACACACACACATTTTGCTAACCCTGTAATCTTACCCATTTGCAGTGCTGGCATGTAAAAGAAACTGCTTGCTGGGCCAAGCAGGGCTAGAGATGCTGCAGTGCTGTACTGCAGTGTCATCTCTCTACACTCATCACCTCGTGTTCGACACCACCAGTGGCCACCCTCACACACAACCTGCTCCAAAGCTTCAGTGCACAGTGCCATGAAGCAGCAAAAAGCCTGCCATTGTGTGCAGCAGCTGCCCATTTACTGCTTAATTGTGCTCAGTATTCAAAGCAGCCCTGGTAATAGGCTCAATCCCAACAATGCCACAGTTCCTTCCTACTCCCATAATGTCAGGCATGGCATGTAACAATGGGAGACAGTGTACACCTCGAGTCTAAAAGCCCAGTTTGATTCAGCTAGCAATGAAAGAAAAGCTTTTGGTACAGTTTTATAAATTTCTATCACTGTTTTACTTTAGCGACAAAAGCCTTCATGAAGTATTAAAATCACATGCTCAGGGTTTATTTTACACTGCACTTCCTAGCAAAGTAAACTGCATAAATCTAATTTAACAGCATTTCTTACGGTTCACAGTGCCTTCTTTAAACAAGCTCTCCTCCAGAGTTTACAAAAGCCTTGTATTAAAGCCAGAAAAATAAATTATGGGGCTTTGTGACCTCCTCATCTGGCAATGACAATAAGTGACACTAAGGCAGAGTTCTATACATTTCTAGGGAACATGTTATTTTCCACTGAAAAAGATTCTCCTACCATCTTTTATGAAAGGCAACAAGAACAAGGCAATTATCATAAGATATAGAAGAGAGTTTTGTGTGGTTGGTTTGGGGTTTTTTTTAATAGCAATTCAAAAAAACAAGGTTCTTTACAAAAAAATTTAGGAACCGGCCTCAATATGGAAGCAAAGGCTGTAAGAGTGGGTAATAGCCTGGATAAAGCATATATATAATGAGATGAAGATGATGATGACCTATATGACTCTATTCATAAGAAAAATACCAGCTTTGAAACTGGACAAAGGGAAATCTGACAAGTTTCTAACTTGTGTTTGTGATTAAACCCCAATCAAAGCTTATGATTATAAACAACTTACAATTTTTTTTTTTGCAGTTTTACTCTTGCATTTTCTCTAAAACAGCCAGTATTGGTGCTTTCAAAATGGTAAAAATGAAAGTCACATGACAAGAGCTATTGTAATATCAAATAACATAGCAGTAACTGGAAAATTTTTTTAAAAGTAACTCTACACTCTTTAGAGGATGAGATCTAAGAAGAACACTTTGATCTTCAGTTTGATGCAGCAGCAGATAGACCAAGTATCAAGAATTATCCTTATTGTAAAAAAAGGTTATAAGCTGTCAGCAGAAGATAATTCACAATAATAAAAGAATTAGAGAAAGCAGTGTACTAAGCCTCTGCCTATAGTGTTACAGACCCTAAGAGATGAAAGAACCGAATTTATTTTTTTTCCCCTTGAGTGTTTCACTGGATAAGAAAAGCTAGCAAATTCAATGCAAGTCTCTTTGGATTTCTTTTTTTTTTCTTTTTTTTTCAGAAAATGCAGTTAGGCAGGGTAAATGAGTACTACTGAGTTTAATGATCTTCCTCACTGGGACACATTTTTTTTAAAGTTCCATCCTCTTGGAGAAACCTTTATATAGCACTCTTCATCAGTGGATTTTATAACACTTCACAGAGGAAAAAATATATAATTTTCCGTCAATTTACAGTAAGGAAAACAAAATGAAAACCCCAATACAGATATCAAGAGAGATTCCCAAGGCTGGAATCACCTAAGAATTTTCAAACAATGTTCTGGTGCTGATGACTAACTCCCATAACCCTAAAGGCTTGCAAGAACTCAACTTGCTTTTTCTCAGTATCCATGGAGACCAATGGGAGAGTCCCTACCTTTCTCAGTAGCTCCTGGGACCAGGGCTTCCCAGAATCTATTAATTTCCACTTTTATCCCAGCTCTATTCACAAACATGGTAAACAAAGACAGAAACAAAGGCCAGGTTTGAGGAGAGGGAGAATAGTGATCTATGCACTAGCGAGCCTGAAAAGATAGGCTAATTAATGTCAAGACACTAATTTGGCCACCATCATCTATGACAGAACAAACTAGACTTTTGACAAGCTCCATTTTATAATCTCAAACCTGAGTGGACAGGATTTTTTAAGAGAAAAATTTTTGAAAAAAAAAGGCTTGAAGAGCAGATCACTGAGATCAAAATCAGACCACAAGCAGTGCAAACCATCAAGGTAAAGTCTAGAAAAGTCTTGACTAAAACCACATATTTCTATTTGATACTCCAATTGAACTTAAATCTAATCATCAGTATTTACTGAAAGTGGAGCTTTTATGTTGCTAACATATCTATCTTTTAATACTATATGGAGCTGAATATCAAAAACATAAATGCAGCATTACGACAAGAAAAGTAAAAGCAAAGAGGTTAGGTTTCCATAAACCTTTCTTTTATGCCTCATTTCTCTAACACAAATGGACTCCATTTCCACTAAAATAATCCCTTTGATTTACAGAGTATTAATAGCTGCATTTCATTTTTGAAATACAATGTGATTAGTAATTACGTTCAGAGACAAATAATGTACTCACATCACTCACGCTTTCACAAGGTCTGGAAATCATTGCTGCACTATTCAAAAACAAGTTTGGAATGTGCTACAAGTTTAGCAGAGAGAGTCACTCACAAAAGGTCAAGATCTCTCAGAAAGTTTTCAAAGTCCTGGCTTAATATTGGCTTATTCTGTCAGTTCTCTATACCAGGTTTCAGAAAAAAAACCTCACAGTAGATCTTTACATACTCTCCAGTTCCTCTTCTGTTGAGAAATTGAATAGTATTTCTGGTACACAGCTTTATATAGCTAGACTCTTGTTTGACCTCTATCATTTATCCAGCAGCTCGTACAGAAGATCTTTGCATAGTTTTCTTAAAATTGTAAGTTTGTTAGGGGTTTTTTTAAGTAATATTATAAAGTAACTATGTCACCGATGTACAAGAAAGAGCTTGAAAATGGTAAAGGTGCAATTTCATAAGCTACTTATGTCAAACCAAGTCCAAACTGCTGCAAATTTCTCTGTTCCTTGCACCCAATCAATGTGTTTCCTCCTTCTATGTGTCACCATTAGATTTCTAACACCTTAGATACAAATTTTAAGAAACAATCTTTAAATGTTTGAATTTTTAACTCTCAAATTAAATTTTATTTTAATTTATAAAATTTCTATCAGAGTCCACCTGACTTGGCTAGAATTTCCCACAGGTTCCTGAAGTATACTTGATTATTACTGATGAGTATATGAACTTTTATCATAAAAACTATCTCTTACCTATGTCAGAAATTAGCATAAGAGAGCTTTGTAGGTTTAAGATCCCAGTCTGCAGGCTACTAGTACAGGGTATTACTACCAGGATAACAGCTTCTTGGGACTAGATCCAGATGTCTTTAGATTTTCTTGATCTGGTCTGCCTCAAGTGAGGATTTAGCCTTTTCACTTGCTCCAAAACAAAAAAATAAAAATCCAATTCAAAACCAAAACAAAGCAAAACAAAACAAAAACAAAACAAAACAAAAAAAAAAAAAACACAAAACAAAACCAAAAAAAAACAAAAAAAACACAAAAAAAAACCAACCAGCAAATCAAAACCTACAAAGAATAAAAATCAATAAATCCTTCTTTAGCTTTTTATCCTTCCATTCCTCAAAAGTCTTAAACTGATTTTCCAGGAGAGGATATTTTCTTTTATGTATACTTAGCATAAAGTTAGCTGTCAAATCTGAATGTTCTTGTTCTTCTGATGTGCAATCAGTGGGATGCTTTTTAAGGGCTTGGTTCCATGGCTCCACAGTTTGAGCACTTGTGATATGGGAACCGAATACAATTAACCAGGCATCGCAAGTTGTTCATACACTAATTTCTCACAACAAGCACACATAAATTGCTATCATTTATTGCAATGTCAAAATTGCAACGGAGTTATAGATACTTTGGGGCACTGTTCCTGCAAAAGAAAAATCTGTACAGCTCCACTGACTTTAGTGGACCTACAGCACTTATATTGTTAAAGAACGTGATCCACTGTAATTTGAAACTCAAACACAGACACAATAAAATTTAACGTAGCTTGGAAAGGATCTATTCT
Organism: Callaeas wilsoni; assembly: GCA_013398955.1. Lineage (NCBI taxonomy): Eukaryota > Metazoa > Chordata > Aves > Passeriformes > Callaeidae > Callaeas > Callaeas wilsoni. Next base: position 64,952 of record VWPU01003568.1, on the reverse strand, counting down.
AGAAACAGCTTGTAAGCATCAGATAATTACTCTCTTCAGATAGTTACAAGGGTGGATTAATTTTACATCTTGCTCATTTCCATTTAGTATGATGCAGATGAATCAATGCTACAAGAGGAAAAATGCAGGAATGTTTATCAAAATGTGTAAACATGTTTACAGTCCTTTCCTATATGTTCATTCCATCTCATTTTTACTTAATTACAGATAATCTTGAGTGGTAATGAAGAAAGCTTCTGAAAGAATCCCTTCCTATTGAGCTACAAAATTACCAAAAAAATGGCAAAAAGCCTGGTTCTTCTGTAGGGTCTAACTCTCTAAAGGTCAATGCTGATCTCATGAGGGTATCTATCCCTTTTTTTTCCCCCCCTTAGTTATATAAATTGCTTTATTTTTAAAAGATCTTTTAGAGTTGCATGACTTTGAGGGATCAAAAAACCTAAGAAATTTGTCAGACATGTTGCACTGAGAGAAGAGATACAAGGGAAAATTGCCTTTTGTTTCCAGAACTCTGGATTTTATTCTATGAAAACTGTATTATGACTTATCTGTTCTGCTGGTTAGAAGGATTCCTTGGTAGAAACATTTTGTATTCTCCAGTTTCCACCCTTCTGAAAAGGTTTCTACTTCTAGTCATGTAATTAATATTCAGAATACATAAAAGGACATAGTCAGGTCTTTCTGCAAGACTGAAGAAACTCTTTCTAGTTCTAAGTCCTTCTCCCTTGTAAAGGGCTCCTTACTCAGTCCTAAGAGAAAATGTAAGTAATTCAAGAGTTTTACACAAGAATTGTTTTAGCCTCTATTAAATAAGTGCAGTAGTTTTAAAATGGAAATTGTTATAGAAGAGCTAAATATTATTGCCATTACTTCATTGCCAAGGGTCAGCGCTATTAAGGTCATTCTCTGTAGAATTATCAATTTAGCATTTTCCATGATGCATGCTGCTTTGCATTATTCTAACCATGCCAAAATTTAAGCATTTGGACTGCAATATTGTCATTTTTGTCCTTTTAAAAACTTAACAATGATCATTTTATGCTTTTTCTGATAACATATGCAAAATCCACTGGTTTTAAAGGTTTTTTGTAGATTTCCTATTATTTCTGAAGCATTTTTGTTACCATAAATACAAAGAATGTCTACAGCACACTTGCTTGAAACCTGACTGGGAATGGAGGATTCCTTTTGCAACTACCAAGATACCTTTCCCTGTCAATAATTCCTCCAGCATTACTCAGTGTAAAAATAATAAAAAAAAAAATTAATATATTCAACTGAGATTTTATTGACTCTGGTAGCTAAATAACAAGATTTCCACTTCAACAAGCACACCTAACAACCAGGAAGACTATAGACCACAAAGGGATTAATCCCTTCCCATTCCCAACTGCTTTTTCTGAAGGACAAAGAACACTAGAGAAGAGATCTAGAATTGATCTTTGCATTGCAGCATTGTTATTCCAGCATTTTTCTGGTCCAGACATAATACAGGACAAAGTGGCCTGCTGGTTAGACAAAAGGATAAGGAGCTATAATGGAAATAAGAGAACAATGGCAGCTTTGATCAGCAGAGAGTTATAAGAGGAACAGATTGTAATTGTTGCACTCAGGTGAGGGACTACTATATGAGAAGGGACTGATTACATGACAGAGGATGGGCCAGGAAGACAAAATTTGAAGAGTAAATGGAGTCTATAATCAGATATTAATCTGTTATTTTTCCTTTGACATTCTAGGACAAAACTATGAAACTTATGAACAAATAGGTCTTTATTCCTCCTAAGTGAGGGGTTATATTGCACTGTTACTTCTGCTCTGAGCATGCAGGAGAAACGTCCTTCATGCGCCTGAGAAATCCAGCCCAGCTACAGAGGAGCAACATGGTAGCACACATTAACTGGTTCTAGTTTCTTTCTCAAAAAGAAATAAAATGTTTAAAATATTAAAGACATGGAAAAACTATTAAGGATGTTATAAAGTTTAAGTGTAAGCTAATGTTATTTAGTTTGAACTTAATTTGACCTCAGTGTACATAACCAATCAAATATTTTATTAAAGGAACAAGTGCTAATCCATGTCATTAAGTCTGCAATACAGACAGCGCTCAGGGAAAAAAGATGCTCAGGCTCAAACAAATGGTTAGCAAGTCTGACTCAGTATAATATACTAAAGACTTTTACATGTTCAGATAAAAACCAAAACATTGTACTTTGAAGGCATTTTATAGGGTATCTTACATTCCTCAGCTGGCTTTTCCCTTCAAGATTGCCTTCTTTCTACCTATCCTCATAAAAAGTCAAAGAATTAGTGGTTAGGGGGCACATGGAAGAAGAGAAGAGAGCTCATTATTCTCACAGGGAAGTGTCCAAATAGAGATTTCTAGACTAGACTACCCACTTACCTGTAACTAAACATCTTATACCTTGGAAAGTCTTATGTATGTATCTTCAATGATGAAAAATGAAGTTATATTCTGAATAAATTACTACTTAGGGCCTTGAAAACTATATTCCGCATATTATGAGAGGGGACATACCACACTGGTTAGAGAGGAAGAGTCTTCATTTTTCATCTAGAAAAGAGTTTCTTTTTCTAGAACTGATGTAAGGATATGCTTGTTCACTCTACAGAATTAGATCTAAAAAAATATTTTCGGTCATTTGTATCGAACCCAGCTTAGTAGTCTGCATTAATAATATGAAAAAGTAGTATTAGAAAGCAATATCAAATGTTAATTTCAAAACAGGTAGGGGAAAAAGCTGTGTCAATCTGCAGGGAAGAAAATAGTCATTCAATTTTGAAATATGATTTCTAATTGAATTTCCTTGTTATTCAGAGGAGCACAGTGAAAAGGTAAACAAAGCCATCTAATGAGTGAAAACTTCTCCTATTTCAGTGAGTGATTTAGCTCAATTACAAAGTTAACTCATACTTACTAGAATCCGTAAGGGAAGAAAACGTTAATAATCCACACTCAACAGAGTTTTAAGGCATGGTGTGCATTGAACAGTGAAAGGCCCCATCTAGGATGAAATACCGAAGTTTACTAGGCCTAGTACTCAGCATCCTCAGTAATAACCTAGAAGATTCAATAAGTAATAAGCTGAAGAAATACATAAATCATACCAGAGATAAAGCAATATCAGTGAGACAAGGATTTTAAAAACACAACCTGAAGACAATGAAATTGCATTAGACAGAAAAATAATTTGGAAACTTTTTTGAAGAAAAAGAAGAAATTTTAAGAGAAACACAAAATCAAGGGAGTTAAGAAAAACACTATTTCACTGATGTGAACTGGTTGCAAAAAAGCCTTTGCTGCATTAGGCTGTACATATCAAAAGATACATACAACAGTGTTTCACCACTCGGGATCCTGCACTTCCACAGCTGTTTCTGGAACAGCATATTCAGTTCTGGGCATATCACCAGGAAATTATTGTCAAATTAGAAAAGACTTGAAGAGTAAGGAATTTTAACACCTGAGAGAATTTTATGTTACAAGACGTAGAACTAAATATGAGCTACTCTCCTTGGCAAGGACCAAAAAAACCCCCAAAATACAAATACACCAGTAAGGTTAACTAATATTGTTGAAGATTTAACTGCTATATGAAACAAAAAAACCCTCAACTTTGAAGTTAAAAAGAATGAAACATTTAACTAAATGGGAAAATATTCTAAGACTAGACTAAATGTACTTGGTGCAATTATCTCTCTGTGACACTGAGAAAGCTTCTCTGGAAAATTTAAAACTAGGGTAGTCCAGGACTTTACACACTTAAAGAAGCCAAGAGGCATCCTGGGCAGGGACAAAATTAGGATATAGCAGGAAATAGCAATGTATTAATGCCTGAGAAAAGGAAACCAGTGCAAAAACCTAAGAGCAAGCATGAATATCAGAAACTCCTAAACAAAAGTATCAAGTGAAGTGCTGAGAAATGGTATCTCAGGACATCTACTGTTTAGTATTTTGTGTCTGTAGCACCTATTTCTACGAAATATGTTTTTCAATAGATGATATATATTTGAGGGTATTCTGACTGGAAATTCTACTATCAGTAATAGCAAATATTTATTGTAAGTGTAAACAAGAACAGAACTAGAAAAAATAATCAAAGTCTAGCTTTCTTACAAACTAAGTCCACTTTATTCTAAAGGTAATTAGCTTATCCAGACTCAAATGCACATATACAAAAGATGTACTTCATATACAAAAGAGAGCTGACTTAAACAAGAACTTGCCACGAAAAGAAAAGAAAATCTCTACTGCAGAATAAAATAACCAAAAAAGTCATTCTAATACACTCACACTTCAAGGACCTCTAAGGCATGAAAGATGAGAATTTTAAAAAGGTTAATTTCAGCTCTCAGGTATGCCTGACTAAAGGCAGATTACAATAAGAAATTGCTTTAATTATGGCAAGCCAGCTAACTGTATCCCTAAAGATTTTAGCTCTAATAGTCATAGTTAAGAAATTTTGAGAGATTCTATCATAACCACCACATTCATATCAAAGCACATTTGGGACCACATTTTGCCCTTAGTTACACCATTTCAAATCAGTATTAAACTCTCCAAATTAATGTAGATTCTGTTTACAAAAGCCCTTAGACTCACAAAACATCCAGGAATGGAGTGCAGCTTTAATAACTGAAAAGTAGGGATTATTTCTTACAATTGAGACATTCATAGATGTAGTGGGAAAAAAAAATTAAAACTTGTAACTTTCTTCAGATAAATTATTCCTTCTCAGGTGCCACATCTCCAGGAAGATTCTTCAGCTATGAGAATTGAGAGTATTATCAAAAGTCTACCTTTCTCTTCAGTTGAACTTCTGAAGCTTAAAACAGTACCTGGAATAAGAATTAGGACTTGATCCTCCCACATTAGCGCTCCAACTAGCAACCTAGAGACTATTTCTGACCCACTGACTGGCACAATGGCTTTGTAAGAGTCTTTCAACAAGAACAGGTCAACTTTCAAACTTAACAAATGTTGGTGTGAGCTACAATTCTTGAGGTAGACGGTACCCCAAACGAAACAGAAGGGGCACCTGATTCTCTTTTCCCACCACATGATGAATGCAAGAGGGACACCGACACCTCCATTTCAATGAATTTTACAGCTGCTTCAACAGAGCTCTGAATACATTTAGCAAAAGCAGTCCCCACAGGTGAAATACACAGAAAAACAAAATTCTGACTCCGTGCCATACAGATTCCAAGCATTTTAACTCAGGATATTTGTGACAGTCATATACTTTGGCAACAAGCTCTCAGATTGGATCCTCGTCTAAAGAAATGCACATACTTATTTTTTACATCAAAATGTTAAACTAGGATTCTAGGGAGACAGTGAAATAAAACAAACAAAGAACTCAGTCCTTACTGTCTAAGAGATTGGGGTGGAACTGGCTGGGATTGGAGGAAATGTGTGGTTACAATGAGGGTTACTATGCAATTGTCTGTTTCTTGTTGGTCTACCTATGTCACATAGCTTGAGCATTTTTTGATTGTCATGCCTTATCAACATCCTTTCTTCTACCATTATTTGTTTAAATGAATCTTTCTAACACATTTCTTCTTCTACCACCATAGATTTTAGTCTTATACTATTTCCTGTTGTTAAATGCAATTTTCCACAATTATTTATGGAAATCTATCTATCTAAACACCAAAATAAACACCAGAATCAAAATCCTATGCAACAACATTTCTCTATTAGGAAAGAGAACTAGGACATTTACTTTGAAAATGACATACATATGTTGCCTAAGTCTCACAGAGTTTGATATGCTGAAGATAATTACTGTATTAATAATAATAAAAAAATAAAGGAGAACAGCAACAGTAAGGCAAATAAAACAGATTTCAATTAGCTATATTCTGGGAGGATCATTTCCCAGGGTATCTTACAAAATTTTTTAAGGCAAGATTTGGCACAGAAAAAGTATTTCAGTAGCTTGAAAATGCCAGATGTACACATAGTGATGCGCAGTATAGCCATCCATGGCAATTATCTATCTCACTCAAAGAATGGAATTGAAAATAAATTTTCTAAGTAGTAGATTTAAGACTCAAAAGGAAGACTTTTACATATATGGAACAATTCAATTTAAAAATTCCTTCTTACAGAATGTGTCATAAAACAAAAGCATAAATTGGATTAGCTTCAGAACACATCAGCTGGGAGTTCTGAGTCCTTAAACTTTTAGTTACCAGAATCTGGTAAGACACACATGTGAGAATGACTATATCCATCTTCTATTTCTTGCTTCTTTTTTCAGAAGTATTCACTGTTATCAAATGACACAAATGTATAAGCTGACTTAACTGATCTTACCATATTATATGCAGTGTCAAGAATAATATGCTTACAATAAGTCAGTGAGGTATGTGCTACAGCACCCACACATCCAGCAGAAGAGCTAAGCCATGGAACACTATTTAAAAAAAAAATAGATACATTTGAAAGTGTGTGCTTTCTCAGACTCAGCAACTACAGGTTTGTGTTTCTAGGCACTGAAGGTTCACTGCTACGTTAGATTATGTCCAGATTTGAAAAAAATTGAAGATAACATTAAGCCAAATGAAAAAGAGAAAAGCTACCCAGGCACATAAGTTAACAGTAAAAGAGCAAAATAAGATAAAAATTTGTAAACAAAGTATATTTTTCATTGATGAATCATGTAAAAGTGAACGAACGAAGCAATATGCAACGGAAATGAAGAAGAAATTAAGACACCCAAGGAGACTGTGTAAGTGCATAGAGGAATAAACCCAATCTCTCCCCTCCCCCAGCACACAGTTTTACTTTGAAAAATAGTGCTAATATTTAATGCTCAAATAAAAGAAAGGGGAGGTATAAAATCACAACAATTGAGTAGGTTGCTTGGAATCTCAAGAAACATAGTTATGAATGAATGTGTGGGAGAGAAATAAAAATGTGATTAAAAAACTTAAGTTTTCAGTTGCTATCCTTAAATTTCTGCATAAAATTATAATATGTAAATCAGTACATTTTATAGCTGGATACCTACACATGTATATACTGAGAAAGTATCAGAAGCATAGGTCATATGACAGCTTTGAGAGAGCTGGCTTCAATGAAGCAAGACAAAATATTAAATATATCAGCCAAAGTAAGCCTTGATCATTTCTATATTTGCTAGCTATTAGCTATGAAAGATTTGGAACTTGAAACTGTTGAAGTAAAACAATATTCTGCCACTTTTTCCCTTCTAGTCTGAGGACAGGTATGCATAATATAACTGTAAATAAGATGAAATAGACTAATTTATACCAAATTATATTCTTGATAATTCCCAAGAGGTTTTTCTCTTGTTTCAACTTTTAAAATAAATTAATAATTAATTTCAGTGTTGGTTAGCATTTTATTGATCATAAGCCAGGAGTGCAACAAGGTTCCATTATGCCAATTCTAAAGTTCTTTGTTCCAAAGAATTTACTATTTTATTACATTCAACATGTACCTACACATTGTTAGAAATAAATAACTTGTAGTCAAGTTTATATACAGTCACTGTTCCTGCTAGTCAATGTTTTTTTGATAAAAACTGTTCAAAATGAACTGAAAAAAAATCCAAACCATACAGAGATTAATGAGGGCAACTTCACTGTACATATTACAAGGCTATTATACCAAAATATTGCTTACTTGAAAGAGTTTTCTGAGCCAATATCAATTAAAAAGTTAATAAATCTTATTTTTCTACAGCCTCACACAAACCCTTGCCAACGAAGCCACAGTGTCTGCCCAGAAAATGCACAGTAATTTCAAAACTGGTTTCTTCCAGCGCTGGAGATTAGATTTAAGTTATAAAGATATAATTTCAGCTCCTTTAAACTGATGATGTAAGGTAAAGACATAGAATGCATTAAGTACCTATGAAGTGATGCCAATCGACTTTGAAGCAAGTGATGTGATACACGGTATCACTTTTGCCTCCTTACGACTTCTTTCCTTCCCGCTGTGGTGAAATTTACCGGCCATAAGGAAGCCAGCGAGGAAACGCTCAGTGACTTCGGCTGAGTCAGCTTTCTGTGGCTCCTCCTGCAAGCCAGGAGACCGAGTGAACAGCCTGTTAAATCCCACTGCAGTGATGGGTCCGTTAGCGGAGAGATTCAGGTACATTTTGGGTACCCCAAAAATCTCTCAGCAATATTTACATGCCTGACAACAGCAACCCTATCTACTGTCGAAAACCACAAAAATCATATTTAGGACGCTTTAAATAAGGAATTTACATGCTGAATTGTGTTTATCCTACTGAAATTAAATATCTGTGTATTGACCAAAAAAATGAACATGAACTTGTCTTACAGTCAGTTATTAATTCTTAACAAAAAGCAATTAATAAAAAGAAAATTAAAATACAAAAACTAATTGTGCCGGTTTGGACACAAATCCAGGAGGAAACAACCCGAGAGGGGCGTCTCTCTCTCTCTCTCTCCTGCCTGCCAGGCAAGCAGGCCCCGGCAGCACCTCCCCCACGGGTTCGGGAAAATAATTTCTCGAGTGAAAGTGAAAAAAAACTATTTATTTAACAAAACAGAGTCCCCCCGCTGTCACGGGAAAAAAAAAAAAAAAAAAAAAGATATTGAAACCCCCTCCCCTGTCCCCTAAAAGAGGACTATGGATTTTAGAGTTCTTTCTGTAGGTAAAACCTGCAGTCCTGAGCTGGGCCGGGCCGGGCCAGGCAGGGTCCGACGATCCCCCTTGGAGGGTCCCGCCGAGCAGGTCCGGAGATGACAGCCGGTCTCAGACGAAAAGCAAGCCAAAAACAGTCCAAAAAGGAAAAGAAGCCACCGAGGCAGATCACAGTCCCTTCTCCGCTGAAAGCCGAAGAGACTAGCGAGCAAAAGTCCTCCAACCAACCAAATGTTGTCAGAATCGGGAGAGAAAAGAATGCAAAACATTCTAGTTGCAAGGTCAAGCTGGCCGCTTTGAAGAGTTCTCTCGGCTTCTCTCTCCCCCCTTTTCAATTTAAAGGTATGCTAGAAATCAAGCAGGTGATGGGGAATACAGTATGGTCATAGAATCACCCCAAGACACTAATTCTGTACAATCCTAACTTCCACAGATTTTATGACTTATTTGTAATTTGCAAATTTTAAGGTACAGAGTATTTGAAATATAATTAGAAAAAAGTATGAAATAATTAAAATCTTTAAACCCAGAATGTGGAGCAGACTAACATTTTATCTCGTTGATAATAAGAGAAATTAAAATTAAGGTTACTCTCTTAAGACAGATACATATTGTGCTGTGTACAGAGCAGCTGTCATTGCAAGCTAGTTTTCCAAAGCACATTAGTAGAAAAAGAGGAAGAAAAACAAACAAAATAAACCAACCAACACCAAATGAAATACAACCCACCAAAAAGTCAACACCATGGTACTTTACATAGCTTTTATTGTTAAAGGAACATCAACTGGATCACTCTCCAGTCGTATACACATTTCCTTGTACAGATATTTTACCAGGATTATACCCATAGAAGGAAAAAAAAAAATGAACAAACCTAGACATGAGAAAATTGTCACTGAGGATGTGGAGCTATCAAAATTATTAATGCTGTTTCTATTTTAGCCATCACACTGAAAGAAATACTTGAAATTCATAAGGTAATTATTTATAGAAATGATAGAGAAGGACTTTTTATGCAGCCAGATAGTGACAAGAAAAGGGGCGATGGTTTTAAACTGTGATGACATGTTAAGATCAGATGTTAGGAAGAAATTATTCACCACAAATTCTTCACTGTGGTGAAGCACTGAACAGGTTGTTCAGAAGGGCTGTGAATGGCCCATCCCTGGATGTACAGGCAGACTGGGGTCTGAGAGGCTGGAGGGCAGCACTGCAGGAGGGACCTACTGGTGCCAGTCAACAGCAAGCTGAACATGAACCAGCAGTGCCCTGGCAGCCAGGAGGGCCAGCTGTGTCCTGGGGTGCATCAGGCACAGCATTGTCAGCCAGGCAAGGGAGGGGATTGTCACACCCTACTCTGCACTCATCTTGAATCCTGTGTGCAGTTTTAGGCACCACAACATTAAAAAGTCATTAGACTATTAGAGAATGTGCAAAGAAGGGTGACAAGGATGGTGAAGGGCCTTGAGGAGAATCCGTACGAGGAGTATCTGAGGTCCCTTGGTCAGTTCAGCCTGAAAAAGAGGAGACTGAGAGGGGACCTCATCCCAGTCTACAACTTCCTCGTGAAGGGAAGAAGAGAGGCAGGCACTGATCTCTTCTCTGTAGTGACCAGTGACAGGACACAAAAGAATTGCCTGAAATTGTGTCAGAGGAGGTTTAGGTTAAATATTAGGAAAAAGTTTTTCACCCAAAGGGTGGCTGGGCACTGGAACAGGTTCCCCAGGGCCTGGTGACAGCACCAAGACTACTGTTGTTTGATAAATGTCTGGACAACATTCTCAGGCACATGGTGTGATTCCTGGAGCTGTCCCGCACAGGGCCAGGAGCTGAACTTTGATGAATATTGTGGGTCACTTCCAATTCAGCACATTCTGTGATTCTGTGTTTAGGGCCAAGTTGGATGGGGCCCTGAGCAATCTGGTCTCGTGAATGGCATCCTTCCCATGGCAGGGAGGTTGGAACTAGTTGAACTTAAGGTCTCTTCCAATTCAAAATGTTCTATAATTCTATATTACTGTGAGTAGTAGCATGAGTACCTACTCCTTTGTTTTCTATTCTAATCAAATTTCAGCAGGAACTTAATTAGAATATAGGTATCTGTGCAAACTTTCCATCTCTGGACTTCAGCACATTCTGTTCAGATTGAATCTTTGGAGATTATCTTGTGCCAAATTTAACTTCCACTAAGGACACAACAGTGCAAGTTAAGCAATATGTTCAGACAAAGCTGAGCGAATCTTCGAAAAGGACAAAAAAATGGACTAGGTACACAAAATTCAACGCTTTCTTTCTAAAGCATAAAAATAACAGATAACACTTGTAACAATGTGTCTGAAACAGTAAGGTAGGCTGTATTGTTAAGCAGAAACACAGAATTAAATCTTTCTATGCAATACTATTCCTGCTGTTATCTGCAAACACGTTTTATAATCATTCTTCATGACATCATCATAAAGCCCTAGCATATTCATTTTTCAAGCTTCTTTAGTATCATTAAGTCTGCTGTGATGAAAAAAATATATTCCACATGGAAATATCATCTAAGTAATATTCTTCAGGTCATAAACCACTAAGCAAGCAAAATCCAAGCATCTGATCACCAGTTCAAGTCAAATAGTACCTTCAAATTTATAAAATGAAACTTCAGCCAACTCATCATGGATATTTGCAGCTCATAAATGATTTAGAAATTATGAGAATCATTAACTCGAACTACAGAAGTTAACAGTTTCACCTTGCATAATGTACCACAAAATATGAAATGGATGTTGGCAAAATATACTTTGCGTATCTTGTGCTTATTGATCAAATATTTGTCATAAATTTGTCTGTTTCCTGAAAACAAGTCTAACAATATTTCTCCATGTGTAAAATTTTAATTCTTACACAAAATGTCAGACTGGTACTTCTTATGTTTGAACATAAGTAACTTCCATATAAAAATTATTCAACAATTGTCACCACACCTACTTCTCCCTTGTCTAAATTACAGTGAAAAACATAAAAAAAATTGTATTCCATTTTCAAGGTCCATTTTGCTGTCCAGCATCGAAACACTGCTGCACAACAGCAAACTATGCTTTCAGAAATTCTTGATGTTAAATGTGGTAGGAACACAAGGGAGTTTTATGTAATTAATTTATTGAAAGAATCACTAGCACATAAATTACAAATTCCAGTTTAAGAATTATAGCAGTGGACAGAGAGTGACTGGCTATTCAATTAAAGATCTCACATAGTTTTCCTGAAATTGCATTTCCTATTGGATCTTATATTCACTGATCTGCCAAGTGACATCTTGGATACCTTCATCATTACTGTTCTCAACTATTTAGTCAAAATAGCATTGTTCCTTCATTTTGAAAGATGACATGAAGGATTCAGGGCTCAAAAATGGATCTTTCAAAGATCTGTTTTAAATACAGAACAACTCTGTACATCAATCACAAGCTATAGGTTAAGAAAACATTTTTCTTGAGATTCAGAAATCCCTTTCCTTGCTCAAGGTGTGGATGCTGTGTTCATAGAACGAACTGTACTGCAGGTTGCAATCAGCAAATCTGAAATTATTTGCTTTATAATGTCTTACTTTCCTATTTTTCTGAGTTTAAACCTTATGCTTTTTTTCTTCCTTCATATTGATTTACAGAAATATATTATTTTACAACTACTTGCATTAAAATTGCCTGAGTCACAGGTTCATCCATTCCTCCTGATAGAACTCTGATTATATTTCTTAAGGGATGTTTCCTCTCATCCATCACTGACATCTGTTCTCAGACTTCATTTTCAGTCTCTTTTCCCTCTGCTGGACATTGTTCTCAGTATGGCTAGAGTGGTATTAATCCTTTCTCCTTAGAAGATGTGAGTACTCTACTGCGCTGAGTACTCATCTCATCAAAAAATGTTCATAAACCAGGCTTTTTTTTAAATGAGTACTAACTTACTACTGGAAAACCATAAATCATGTACTAGTTCACCATTAGAATTCCATACTGTGCACAGCAAAACTGATTTGTCGTGCACACTTCTTCAGACTATTTCAGATATTTGACTTATTACGATGCATTTAAATATGGCGTTTGTAAGCCCACTCTGGAAAGTACACATAGGTAAAAACAGACACTTGACAGCTTCATGTTCACTTTATAGATGCGGTTGGTAGCAGCTATCTGGTTAAGCAGCTATAGGAAGACTATCCTCAGCAGTGAATTTTGTAGTGCATAAACTGTGCTCCACAGAGGGACAGAACAAAAGCAGACCTGCTAAGTGACACAAGGACATTACACCCATCTGCCATCAGAAGTGCCCAAGGTCATGCTGGATGGAGCTTTGAGTAACTCAGTCTAGTGGGTGGCACCCCTGCCCCTGGCAGGAGGGCTGGAACCAGATGAGCTTTAAGGTCCCTTCCAACCCAAACCATTGTGTGATTCTATGAAAAAGGAAGAAAGGGAGGGGAAGAGGAGAGGGAGAGTGGGTACACACACACAGACACTCCTCCAACAACTTTGTCTTTTGTTGGTCATGCTACATGCTTCTTCTATTGACTACTGCTACTATAATTCCACCAGATAAGTACACTTTCCATTATTCTCTATATTAGCAAATAAAGTAGAACAGAAACATAACAGTGATGTTACTTCAGGCAGACCATTGAATACAGTTCCTAGTCCCAGCAGAAGAAATCAAGTTGAAAGAAGTATTGTGCCTTCATAAAAATTGCATGAGTTATGCACTGGCAAATGCAAATTATTTTGTTTCCTTTACACACCAGCAGTTTTCTACAGGGCTTATCTCTTGCCTGACCCTTGGAACACAATGTCCAGCTCAATCCTACAGGTTCATGAATTGATTATATGGGTAAAGTTAACTCAGTCATTTAAATTGGTCAGTGTTCTTAGCTGAGTCTAATGCTATGCTGAGTTGCTCAAGTACCTACAGAAGTCAGCTGAATGGCTGACACGGCCTTCGTATCAGGCCTTCAATCAGAAATGCCACACTGTCCTGTCCTTGCTATAAGTAGCACTGTATGTGTATCTATCTATAGACAAAATCTGTGTTGCTGTAGCCACAGATATTTTATTACTTTTATGTACCAGATAATTTACCTGGAATGTAGCTTTTTTCCCTTTTTTGTTTTAATATCAACTCAATTAAAATTATAACATTTTTGGATTTGAAATGACGAGCAAATTATTGTGCATCCTCAAAGTATAGTAAGTCAGCAAAAGGCCTACAGATATGTATACACATTTATGAATTAGCCCATAAAAACTATGTGTGGAAGACTGTTCAAAGACATTGTTTTGAAATTGTGAATTAAGCAAATAATTGTATATTTATTGGATTGTCTGAATTGCTATGACTGTCATAATGGTATGAGATGTATTTGAGAGTTGATACTGGATGTCAGTGGAAGAAATTGAAAATAGTTCAGTTGATAAGATTCTACCTTTAAGAAAATGGTGCTATTAAGAAAATGGTGCTATTGCCAGCAAATGCCGTTAAAAAACTATTAAATGCCTGTACTTCGAAATGTATCCCAAAGCTATTTGATGTCTCTTCCTGCATCTTATTAGCAGTCAAGAAAATTCAGATCACCAAAACATTTAAAAATGCTGCCCAGAGCAGACCAATTTTTATTATCAGCAGAGAGGATCATCAAGTAATCAAGGAACTTTTTTCCACAGGCAAGTCTGAACTGGTCATTTAGTGCTCATCCTGATGAAAATACTCCCTGCAGAGATTCAAAACAGAGACAGAAACTCAATCTCAGCAGCACAACGAAAACCCATCAAGGTTCCTTTAAATAAATCCTTCCTCTGGAAAGTTATTTTTTTAACAAGTAGGTATTTACTAAGAGGAAGCTATAACATAGCCACTTCTCCACATTGAGATGGCAAGAAAAAGTGGAAAGTAAAAGTACATGCAGAAGGAATGAGACAATTTTCATTCTTCCCTTAAGAACCTCAAGAACTTCTAAGACTTCTCATCCATCTCTTCTCAGTCATGTATAAACTACGATGTTCTTATCCTATTTAACCACTTGAAACATTTATTTTCTACTCCACCTAAGATTTTTACCATTTAATGGTTTTTTTCCCAAAGCTAAAACTCCTTGGTTTGGGGTCTTGGGGTTGTATTTTCTTGTTTCTTTTAAATATTGTGGAAGTTCTCTATAAGAACTCATGATTTGCTCATGATGCCTGTATCTCACCTCCTTAGCAGGTCCAAAAGACTATGATAATATACATTCATTGATCACTGGCTAACTACTACCAATTTCTTCTGGTTACATACTTGTCACTCTACACTTTAAAAAAATTGTAAATCATCCTTCTTTGAAGACACAATTTCACAGCCAATGTATCTTTGTAAACATATTAATATGTATTAATATATAAACATAAATTAAATCTTTTTTTTGGTTTGCATATACACACCTATATACAATCTTTGTGGGTTAAATTACTTCAAAAACTAAGAATTTTCCTCAGCAGTTTTATACACTGACCCAAAGAAGCTGGCTAGATAACCCAGGCTTCAGCAACTACTGTACTATAAGAAGTGATACAGAACAAAACCTTAGAATTTACACAACAAAACGAGTCCACTGTGTCCTGATTTTGACTGGGATTTAGTTCATTTCCTAAACACCTTGCTGTGGTATTTAGCTGCCTGTAGCTAAGACCACAAGGATCGAAATCTCAGAGCATTATAATTCCTTCTACAGACATTGAGATCTGATGGAGACAAGAAAGAAAAGTTCAGCCTTAAAAAAACATTGACCAAGGACACTTCAAGAAAGACCAAGCAAATCCTGAATACTTAATAACAGAACACTGAAAGGTGTGACAGCAATTTGTCTCAACTGTCACATAAGAGAGGAAAAAAACTCAGTGACGTAGTTTTCAAAATGCAAAACAAAGCAGAACAACAAAATTACCAGACTCAGTGAATATCTCTTCTGTATTTTATTACCTAAAATACAAAGGAAGAGGGAGGTTTCACATAATAGATGTGCATCCTCTTCAGGAGAGAAAATAAATCCCTCCAAGTCATTCATGCAGAAAAAATTTCCAAGTTAGGACTGTCTCACAGGAAGCAAAACCCACAAAATATACCTACCCAAAAACTACCAGTAGACTGAGACATATAAAGTCAAAAGGAAACGGAATTCCTCAGGAAATCTCTGTCCCTGTGTTCTATCACAAACTAGTATTAGCTCTACCTGAGCTTACACACTCTGCTGAGCATCACTATTCCTCCATTACCAATAAGTGCATGAATTTAAAGGGAAGAACACGATTCACTTCTCTGGCAATTATAATGGAGTCTACATTTCAGAGGGCCCAGTCATTATTCTCAGGGTCACATGTTGGGAGTATTTAAAGTGTGCACACAATAAAAATTTAATGTTAGGAATGTGCTAATTTGAACTTCAAAACATAGTGATTTGCTGAAATAAGCAGACCAAATTGTGTATAGCCTCACCTCAGCATTCATAAATACTTTTAGAGTATTCAGAATGAGTTGTGCTTTCAATAATCTATGCAAGTCAGTTGGTCGAGGTACATTTCATCAAGTTAAGAGAACCTTCCTACTTTGCTGAAGTTAGGAAAACAATAAGTGAGAAACGCAGAAAAAAGGACGAGATAATTGTACAGACTTTTACTTGAACACAGATAACTTTCTATTTTTCCAACCGCTCAGATCAGAAGAGATCTTTGTAACATGTCTGAGTACCACTGATCTCCTAAGAGACTGGAGACAACAAGGCCAGCCAATTCACAGACTGGAGTAGTCAACATTTGTATGCCAAGGAAAATGGTGAAATGCCTGTGGGAGCAATTTTTTACAATTTATTTTGACAAGAATTCCAGCCTGACAGCTTCTTTCCTTTGTCAAGTGTTCTTTTCTTGGGATTTTGTTTGTTGGTTGGTTTTGATTTTCTTTTTCTTAAGGTCTGACTACTCTTATTTTCATTTTAGTATCTCAGTTTCTCAGTCTTTCAGCAATTTCAAGTTTTTATTTCTGAAAAAAAGAGAAGTAAAAATTGTTGCAGATAACTTGGAATATAAAAAAATAGTAATAATTTTTTTTAAAAGTCACACCCACTACAACACTTTGAGTGACCAATCAACCTAGTGGTATACAGCAAAGCAAAAAGTAAAGAATTTTAACTTAGAAGAGAAAAATCCAAGTAATTCCTCCTATTCTCTTTTCACCAAAACCTGCTTTTCAAAGTTTATCAAAAGAAGTCCATCCTGATTGGTCAAAATTGTGATTGCACTGTATCATCTGCATAATAACTCTTTTGGTTTACTGAAAGAGACAGATCTCTCAACTCTACATACTTAGCTTTTATAGAGATGGGTTTTTTGTGTACAAGCTTTACTCTCTTTTTTTTACAACTTCCTCATAAATAAGGATTGTAAATAAATTTAAACTGATGTCATTTCTGGGATGTTACCATGCCTTATTCTACATGCTGTGGGAATTGATCATTCTGGCTTTGCACTCTTGTTTCTATTCAGATCTATAGAAAGAAAAGCTTTGTCCATCTGTTTTCTGCCACTATCACAATTTTATAAAAAAAGAATTGTAATTTAAAATATTTTTTTAAAGTAACAATGGAAGAATTTTCTGAGAATATTCCTGGTTTTTTTTACTTCCACAAGTAATTTCTGTAACATCTGCATTCAGCTTCTTGCAATGTGAACCTCCTCTTTTCCACCAGTCCAACAAGCAAATAAGAAGGGTTACCATATTAAAATTAAGTTCGTACCTTCACTTGTAATCTTATGTACACTCACTCTCTTTTAAGAGACAGAGAATTAAGATCCTTTATTGTTTGATTTATCCTGTGTCTTTTTAGAAATAATAGTACCTTATTCAATCTTCTGCACTGAAAACTGAAGTCTTTAAATTATGCATTATAAAAGAGTATTTAAATACTGCAAATACCAAAGCTTCATCAGGTGAACTCTGCATGAATGTTTTGTGTTATCAGATTATCATGTGCCACCATTCACATTTCAAAAATTTCTTTAACTTCAAGCAAGGTCCGGAATGTTTTGTAAAAAATTTGTATACAACTCAGGAAAATATACTTAGTACACGTAGACTGAAAATGTATCTACAATGCATCCTAGTGTCACAGCCCTCTGATCATCTAAAAAATAGCATTTTTCAGGAAAACAACCCTTTTTAGTCTACATACCCAGATTTTCATCTTCCAGAAACAAGTATGCAAAGCAGGCACCACAGACTGGCCCCATCCACACATCATTCATGGTATGAAAGAGAAATATTATGATGCACACTCAGATCCCAGGAGGCTTAAATGTGTCTTCATTGCCACCATCACTACTAATACTTGCATATAGAGTAAAACAACTGAAAAAATGAAGCAATGATTTTCTTTTCTTTTTTCTCAACATTATTTTTGGAATGATTTTTTTAACTGATGTCAAAGTAACATATGAATGTATAGGTTGGTTATACGAAGAGACTATCAAGACTACTCTAATGGCTGTACATATTGTGGCTAGACTCACGCTCATTTATCTGTGAACCAAAAATATTAATAAAGTTTGTAAGTTTTTATAACTGGCTATTTCATTTGTAATCCTGGGTCCCCTCATCAACTGTTAACTCATGACTTAACCTACTAATTTCTTTCTATTGTTGGTATATGTAATCTTCCTGCTGCCTATGTATAATATATACCTTATTTCAAGTCCATCGAGAGCAAAAGATTAATGAAAATATCTCGGTTTCTTTCCAGAATCCAATAAAAGCTGTATTAAAAAAACAAAAACATAACAACAAAAAAAAAACCCCACGAAATAAACAAACATCAAAACAACTCCCCAAAAAACACACATAAAAAACCAAAAACCAAACAAATTAAAAAAAGAAACCAAAACCAAAAAAGACCCCAAACAAACTAAAAACCTCAAACCATCACAACAAGCACATGTAATGTCCTAAGAGTCTCTTCTGATCTCTCATTTTTTTTGCTTTTTTTCATCTACCTATTCTCTACAAATAGTGGACATAAGCAAAACAAGTCTAACTCTACTTTTTAAAAAGCATCAACAATTTCAGAATACTTCTAAACTTTTCAAGGAGTCATGCAAGAAAATCTTTAAAAAATGAGTTAAACTGTGAGGTAAATTTCCATAACATACAGAGTAGATAAACCCCATCCAAAAAAAGTAAGGAACTGTCACCAGCTGTGATGTTTGCCAAATCAACTGGATTTATATTTCAAGCAAATTCTGAGACCATTTCAGAACAACATTCAAGTTTATATCACACTATTGGTACAAACAGTGTGTTTTCAATATTTTTTTACATTGGAGGGGGAGGAGAGAGTGAGTCGGTTTGTTTGTTTTCTGGTTGGTTTTTATGGTTTATTTATTTCAAACTTCTAACCCAGTATTTTCTCCCTTGGGCTCCCTTTTACATCTTTCATGCTTGCAACATAAAAATTATTCATCAATTGACTGATTTCAGTGAACCTAATTTTCATTAGGCTCAGTAGGGAGGATTGAATTAGATCCTGAGATGACTGAAATGATAGTGTCAGAGAAACTCCCACATAGACTAGAAGGTTTTACCTGCCCCACAGGAATCCTTGGCATTTGGGGATTTTTTTGTAAACAAAAATATTAAACATATAATTTTTTATTTCCTTAAAAATGTTTAATTATAAAATACTGTAAAAATGAAAGAAAGCGCTAGCAAAGTATGTGTCATTTGTGCTCACTCAACTATCTAATTTATACTAATTTCACGTACTCAGTATTATTAGGGGCTTTTAAATCTTTTACCATTTGTTTTTCCTCCAAGATTTATCACAAAAGTATGTTTTTTTTCCAACTACCATATCCAAAATGTCTGCTTTAAAACTTCATCATACAGTAAAGAAGATAGATATACTCCCAGTGTGGCCATTCACCATCTGCTTAAGCAAATACACTTCAAGATGCTTCTACAATTGTGATAAAGTGACAGCAAATCTAAGAGCGCACAGAGCTCATATTCTAAAATGATGATTGTACAACTATAGTTTGCATCATAAGGGACCAATAAAAATCTTTATGTTCTGTTTGAATGGCAAGGACTTGTATAAAAGAGAAGACGGAACAGGAAAATAACAAAGAACTGATCCATTCAGCAGTTATCTTAAATTTAGAAGCACTAATGAAACTTCTTGACCATAATTAGTATTTAACACCTCAAGGATATTTTTCCATCGTTCAGATTTTTTTTTTACTGTTATACAAGACTTGCCATTTTACTAGATCCCAGGAGTGATTTTTTCCTCATTTTCCAGGTGGGATTGAGAGTATGGAGTGCTCATGATTAACAACACTTCTGCTATTCTCCATGCATTTAGATTTTTATTCTTCTAATTATCAAAGCAATGACTGGGAAATGCTAATTCATAGCTTCCTCCTTGCACAGTGAAATATCCTGACAAACAGGCTGAATACTAAGCGAAAACTTGCATTTTTATTAGTCAATAGCACTTTTCCTATGCTGTACAACAAACGTTATTAGACAGATATCAAATCTGTATTAAAACACTGCTAATAGCAAGATTTCAACTCACTGCCTATTTACCAGGAGTCTTAGTAATAACCGTATAGAGAATACAGCTAAGAGTTCTACTGTCTTAATGCCAACATCAGCAGTTTTCTTTGGTATAAATACTTTTTCTTGAAGAGATTCAGCAGACTTGGTCTCTAAATGGTGAGAAGAAAAAAAAGAATTTCCACCATCTGTTCCAGCCCTGAGGGAAACAAACTTTCCTGGCAGTATACAGTTCAGTATTTAATTGCACCCGAAGCCAATACAAGTACACACAAAAATATAAAACATCATTCTTAGTGAGTAGAAGTTTTCTATAATTTTACTTTAGCTTATTTCTTAGGGCTACAGTTTAACTTGTTTTTGCTGTAATCTGTTTTCCTTTATTTCTGTTGTTTCCTTTCAACACTTTTAAATTAAATCCACATTATCATTCCAGATAAAGAGAACACTAAAGGATCTAATTCGATTTCATCACCGGGTTTATCAAATTTTATCTACTCTCTGCATAAGTATCCAGAAATGCACATTTGCTAAGGCCAGTGAGAAAGTCTAGTTTCTTCATAAAAAGTAAAAACTTCAAATAATATAAATGCTATAAGTTTCATAGAAATTATTATAAATAATCAGTAACAAAGCTCTGGTTTCAATGACAGCAAAAGAGAGAAACTCAGAGTCAAACAAAGAAAAAAATTAAAATGAGGCAAAAATTAACTATTTTTATTTTCTGAAATTCATCTTTTAAAATCAGTTTCAGCTGGAGGATTCTATGGGCCATTCTTTATAAATTTAAATATGAGCCACCTTTTTTTATCTCAGGATAAAGTCTGAGAATATAATCTACTTTAATTGCAGTTTGTGTCAAAAGGAGTATTGTATAATCGAAAATTCTGTGACAAAAAATGCTGTAATTGAATCACTAATTATAGGTCTCTGTCAAACTTGAAATTATTATCTTTTGCTTGGAATGTTTTCTGTTAGAGAAGTAACAGTATAAGCTCTGGTTACAGTGTTATAAATACTTAATTTTTTTAACTAAGGTAAGTAAAAACTGCCAAGTCCTGGCAATAAATAGAATATATATAATGTTCATCAAAATCACATTACTCTATTTCATTTACCGGTCTATGACACAATTGACAGAGTATACTGCGCAAGTCTTCTTCTGTAGAAAGTGCTTGTGGATAATTATTTTCCGGTTGCTTCTAACACTTGTTCATATCATAATTTTAAAAATCAAGAACATAATAATAACATGATAGCTGCCATCTCAAGCACGGTGGCAGGAAGTTTTCTTTGTATCACAATGTGTTCTAGTCACAAGATAAGACAAATCAAAGGGAAAAATTGGAAGTCATCTAGGTAGCAATCTACTAAGAAATGTAATTTGGAAGCATCTGGCTGTTGCATCTCATTACTTATATTCTGCACTATTAGATTCCAAGAAAGTTGAAAAACCTCAATATTTACAGATATTGACAAAAATTACCTAAACTAGCTACTTTCAACAGAGTAGATTAAGTTTCTTTGAACCGATATCTCAGGTTTCACTAAGGTGCTACACAACAAAAACAAGCAATTAATCCTGAAAAGGCAATGCTAGATTTCTAGTTTAGTTTACTGTAAACTCCACCTACCATCCTATGTCAAAAGAGAGTAAATGGCAAACCACAAGACAGAACTTTTAACTTACAGGTTTTATCCACTGTAGATTTACTTACCCCATCCATCATTAGCTACTAGAGTCAGAAATGGAAATTAAAAATCATTTTAGCATGCCTCCTTCTCTTCAAAATATTCAGATTTTGTAAAAGAAGCCATGGTGTTTTTAAGTTGGTATACCATACCCTAGCCAACTTGAACTACAAATAGCATGCCAATGCCTTGCATATGTATCCAATTGCTAATGATTTTTAAAGGCCAACAATATGTTCCATCAGAAAAATTTCCCACAAGACTTAATGATAATTCTGACATCGTTTAATTAAAACTTTTTAAAGTTTGCGTTAGACCAACCAATGATCAGTAGTTTAAGACTTTGTGCTTACTCTAAACTTAAAAATTATGTTTCTCATGTAAATGTCTGTCTGAATACAAGGCTTCATTATTTACTAAAAATTTATGACAAAACTTTTAGTTTGATTTATTGTATAATAATTTTCAATATCCCATACCACCAATTTGATATTAAAAATAGTTCTTCAAATATTTTAATAATTTTTTTAACTGGCAGCAAGAAGTTTTAGATTTGAATTACAAGCAGCCATTGTGCCACTACATTATGGACTACTGTTAACTGTTTTTTTCCAGTTTTAAACACATTTCTATTCTCAATACTAGACAATACCAACATTTATTTTAGAATGTTATAAAAGAAGTTGTGTGGTGATTTTTTTCCATTTCCCAAACATTTTATAAAGGCTATTTGAGCACAGAAATTGAGACATGATTTGAACCATATGTGTACAATCCTTGTAAACGTATCAACACTTTTCTGACAGCTCCAAAAAAGCAGGAGAGCAAAGAACATCTATCCTGTGAGTGGCAGTGCCCTGTCTGGAGGCCCAAGTTACCAGGTTACAAAGGAGGGCACTAGAAGGACTATAATGCTACCTGCCCGCTGATTACACTTTCCCAGAGCTCTGCTTCTGTTTCTCTTCCTCTGATCTCACCAATTCTTCCTCAACAGTACCAGAAACTACTGGCTGAATTTTAGCACCATGTGCTATATTCTGTTTCTTCAAAATCAGGCTGAAGGTGTATAAGTAAGGATGTTTTTTCAGAGATGCTTATCCACAGAATGGTTGAGGGTTGAAGGAAAACACAAGAAATCATCTGGTGCTGCTCCCCTGCTCAAGAAGGGCTACCTAGAGCTGATTACCCAGGACCACATCCAGTTAGGTTTTTAATATCTCCAAGGAAGAACACTTTATAATGTTGGTTGTCTGATTCAGTGACTCAACAGAGAACTAAGAATGCTGCTGTCAGGTTAATACAGCTTCTTTGAACAGATTCAACATCATTACTGGAAAAATGAAAAGTTTTAAAATTTTCTACCAGTGAAAATCTGAGATGTCCATAGACCCATTTCTTTGTGTGGTATCAAACAGAAGTGATGACCTTAAAAGAAATTTTAAACTTCATTAAGTTTGTACAGAGATTAGCTAGAGAACAATAATTCTTCATCACTATATGAATGTAGAATACATAATAGGTTAGAGCTGATTAATAGATTTATCCCAGCATTGAAGAAATTGATATACAAAGATTGGGACTGCTCCAGACACTAAAAATAGGGGATGTCTTTGCAGTGTATCTTTAGCCAGTCAAAAAAAGCCAAACCTAAAGCATAACTTGTTTCAAGATTGTCATTGCCCCATCCAACATTTTAGAGGTATGAATTCAATGCAAAGGAGGAAGGAAAGAGCAGAGTTCAAGACTTTAGTTGCAAAGAGATACAATATTACTGACAGCAGAGAAGCAGCGTATGTTCAACATTGTTTTTAAATTAAGCTCGTTATATGCATGTTCTCATAAATGCCTTGAATTTAGCTTCACTCTGCAGATCTAGTAGCAGATATTACATATGTTGGCCTTGCATGCCAGCTAGTTTAAGCAATTTAAGACAACACTGGGGAATTCAAGAGAGATATTTGAGACAAATCTTGCACAGATGTTGGAAAAAAACGCGCCAGTTTTCCAAATCTCAGGAGCAACGCAACTCAAAAAAATGAACTGTGTGGGGACAGCAGAGTAGAGGAGCAGTGCTAAAATTTAGTATGGTTTCAAAGGGTATTAAAAACAACCAGTTTTCTATTGGTTAGAGCATCACTTTCCAACAAAGTGCTGAAAGACATAGCACAGCTGCCATTAACGGTGATTTTTGCCACTCTGTGAATGTGCAATTACTAGTGTTATCTCTGCATGACTTCAGGATTTAATATTAATTTCTTAAGTGTTGCACTAAAGTGAAGATATACAGATCATAGGCTGAATTAGTAACCTAAGTCTAATAATTCCTATGCAGTATCAAATATGTTTTAAGATAAGAAGAATCCTCGAGTTCTGAAAGATTTTTTCATATTTCTTTTCACAATACAGCTTGTGTTGAACACACTTCTGGAGTGATAGTTGAAGCTTGACACTTTATTGGCAGCAACCTTAAGGGTGATATTATATGCAGAAATTCAGGCTGTCAGAAGGAGTGTAATAATGATGTTTTTTAGAACTTCAACAGAGAAGTCAACTGATAGCCAAAGTAAGAAAGCAAATACATCTTAGAAAAGTCCTTTTGCATTGAAAACACTGGATTTATATTCAGATTAACATATCCTAAATTTCTTTTGAAAGACTGGCTAATGATCAAACTTAAATAATGTGGTTAAGATTTATATAAAAGACCAGATGAAATATTTCTTGAAATGAAGCTGGTAAGATGACAGAGACTTATATGCTTGCTTTTGAAGTATATGAATATCGAATAAGATTAAATAAATGTCAGTGCTTCTAAATGAATGTGCCAGTATTTTAAGAAGCAGTCTAAGATCACCTAGGGGTCAAATCAAACACACACAAAAATTTAAAAACTACAATCTTTGAACTAATGCTGTAGAAGTCACTGTAGAGGCTAGATAGGCACTCTAGATCTTTTCTGTGGGATAGTTAGTATTTAGCTCACTCCAACTCATTTCCCCCAGCCCTCTTTATGAAGGAAAAGCCTACAGGCTTTCCCCTAGTATTTACAGTCTGCTGCTAAAATCTTATGTTGCTTTTACTCACAGGATCTGCTGTATGTCAAACTCCAAAGCTTGCTTTGAGTTTGTTCTTGCTTTCTTATTTCAAAATTTTTATTTCTTTGATTGGAATACAAGGCAGCCTACTCATATCCACTCTTAGCTTGCCCTGATGATTTTGTAAGACGCCTTCATATCCTTTTTAAGCCATTTACTACTTTTGGACATTCCTGCTAGTGTCATCTGAACTTTTCCCAGTTTGCTCATACTCATTTTGAATTTATCCATAGTCAGCTCTTTTCTTCTGCCCCGAACAGCTTAGTATTGGGAGCAAGTTTTCCAACCTAAGTTTCTACTTTGTCTTTCAGGAACAATCACGGGAAAAGCAAATGTTGTAGCAGTCTTTAGATATCTAGATATTTTAGTAATAGTAGTAAGAAATCTGAAGCTCACAGACTTTTTAACAGATGAAAATACTGACTAAATGAAAAATGAGACAAAAATAGAAAGAGAAGAGATTGAAATAATGTTAATATCATAAAGATGTCCCAGAAGCTACTTATAAGGAAAAAGCTTACATATGAAGTAAACTTTATTCTAGAAATATTCTATAAAATTCAAAGTACATAGGAGTATTTGCTGCATTCTTGAAGATTCAAAGCAAATTGCCACTTGTCATAATGACTGAGTGTATCACTGTATGGAAATAAATACAATGTAAAATATACAAGAAGCTCAGGATGCATGCAAAATACAACCTGAATTTGTCATGGAGAAGTTTTTAATCACTTACTCATATTTCCTGGCATGGGTTTAGGAAAATGCAGTAAAAGAAGTGAACACAAAAAAATATAACCGAAGCTTATCTGATGTCCTGAGAATGCCATTCACGACCCAGTACATTGTCCCACATGAGTCCAACTGAACTTCAGAGAAGCTGAAAAATAGTGTTTCCAGCCTTCTAAGTTCTTCACAAAGCCATGAATTTCACAGTGCCACTTCACAGAATAAAGATAAGAGCAGAGACACCAAGTAAAATAATTCTAGGCCATTTGAATCCCCATCCTCTGGGGCTTGTTAAAGGTATGGCTAGCAAGAGCCAGGGAGGGGCTGGTCAGCAGTGTCAAACACACTGTGAGTCAGATGCTCGTACTGCTTCTCTTACACTCAGCAGAAGCTGCTCTGAAACACAAAGTGCCTGTCTGGAGAACATTCAGGCCAGGGGAAGCCGAGAGCATGCAGAGACCACCCAGCCTCTGCAGGCTTATGCTCTGAACGAACTGCTTATTCACCCAGCATATAAAAGCAGCACCGAAGTGTATCAGACTTCCCAGCTCACATGGTCAATATCAGATCTAATGAATAATCTAAGCTTCCAACTTTGAATTTTGTCATTAATATTTCCTTTAGTTCATCATTTATGTTTCCTCTTCTTCCTATCGCTGAACACACCAGCCTGGCACTTGCCCGTCTCTTTTTGTTTTGTTTTTTTCTCCTTGATATGAATATCATTCCTAGAAAGTTCCTTGGATTATGAAACATTTTCTAAAGAGTTTTCTTGCTTTATTAGAATAATCTTAAATATTTTACAGTTTTTTAGATAGTTCAGGCTTGAGAGCTCCTCTGAAAATGATTGCAAAATTTTCAGTCACTAACATCCAGTGACAGGACGCTGGACTTTACCTGAGGGAAACAGAGAACTCTACAGGTATACAAAATACTTCTAATTTAAATTCATAGAAAAGGAGATTATAAGTAATTAGCTTCTCTGTAGAATTCATTTTGCTTCTATATGAGAAGAAATTGAGACAGTTTATTGACTAACTCTCAGGGTCACAGTTGGCATCTAAACATCTAACCAAGCCAGTAGGAAAAATCGTTCAGTGTCTGATGCATCATGACATGCCAATAAGTAACTGAGGGAATAATTATAGAACGAGTGGAGGAAAAGTAATTTCTAATTTAGTATGGCCATTATCTTGATCCATGTGAATAATGTGTCATTTGCATAACAGTCTCAATCATCAAATAAAAACTTTCAGCTTCAATTACTGTTTTGCATGTATTCCACACATATTTAGGGAAAAGGGGTGATTTAATTTGGTGTGAAGAAATAAAGATAGCAAGTGAAAAGAAAAAAATAAAGGGAAAAAAGGAAGGAGTCCAACGAATCTAGAAATAAATAAGCGACAATGAAAAGCAGGTAATGGATCAGAATTTGAAGTTTTAGTTAAAAAAACCAGCATGTCAGCAGAGTACGGCTTTGACACAGCTTTCACTACCTCAAAATGCATTTATCAAATGTTTCAGACATGGCTCTCTTTGAAGGACTTGATGCTTTTTGTCTGTGCTCTATGCACAGCTTAGCTAAGACACACATTTCTCAGTGATTTTCATGGAGTTTCAACATATAAGCCAAAGACCTCTCTCACTTAGCAATTCAATCCTTAAACTCAACTTATCATGTAAGTGTTTAAAAGGGCAATTTTCAAACCATTAAGCAGAACTCATGATGTTTGAGATCAACCATAAATCATTTGGTTACAAGATGTATTATTCAAATAATTATAGCTACCTAGCTACTATTGTAATGTTAATTGGCTATATAGAACATTAGCTTTTAAAATTTTATTCTCCAGACACAGAATACTAGTGTTTTCTGGTAAAGTCACTCATTTTAATAAGGTGTATTTCTCAGTGTCTCCCATCTTGAGCTCCATGCCCAATCTAAAACTTAAAATTTCTGCATCAAGAAATAGTATTCCCTGAAGAGGGAAGAACACAAAACCCAGTATGACCATTTGAAACACAAATACCCCAAAGCATGACTTTGTTAGAGATAAAGTATACCAAAAAATTAAAAATAAAAAAAAGCTAAGTACACAGTAGCTTGATCTGAAAATCAATGATTAGCAATGAACCAGAAATTAAAAATATTTAACTGCTGTCTTAATATAGTCACTGTTGACAGTGACTACCCTATCATGTAATAACATCTTGCAGGCACTCCTTCCCCTCACATCCTGCCTCAGTTAAGACTAGCCTCTTCTAAAGGATTTTGTGAAAGCCTAAACAAAGTCCTCAGAATATTTGTTTTCTGATCTTTTTTGAATTTTTATGGTCTCAGAAGCAGCTCCTTGAAATGAGATCATTAGTGCTAGAGAATGTCGGCTAAACTAACAAGTAGGACATGTGGCAGTGCCCTTCTGACACCATCAGCAGTGATGGGGTTCACCTTCCCTACCCAGGAAGAGCACAGTTGAGGGTTTTTTCCTATTAGCTTTTTAATATTTTTGACCTGTAACTGGGAGAACCTTCAGCTTTATTGAAGGCAATCTACTAATGGTTAGCTTACAAATATTTTGTAAAACAAAGAAGTCGTATAAAAATTGCTTGACATCTTCTGCCTCCTTTATATAGATATAGTAGATGTTTGGAAGACAGTTATTAGTCACAAAAGGCAATAATGGTTTAACAGCACTGTGCTTTACTACAGCACTGAAGGACTTGAAGTTAACATAGAAGAAATTGAGATTGCTATATATGAAATAATATATATGAAATAATATAAAGAAAAAAACCTGTCCCCATCTCATCTGTTTATCACCACTGAAGTCAATATAAGGTGAGAAAGAAGAAGGAAAATGAAATACTTTACATTATTTTTAAGTATGTAGTTAAGGCCCAAATTAGAGAAGTTCAGTATCCTGATAAGTAACAGTTTTCAGAAGGCATCTCAAACAAAGTCACTCGGATACCCTAGTCCTTTACTGAAGACTGTAATTGACTAAAGGACAAATCTACTTCTTTACTTTTTCAATCCAGAATCTAAATTAAGTGTCTGAAGTTGAACACCACTGAGATACTCCATTGTCCACAATAATAAGTGTGAAAGAAATATGGTGAATTTAAGACATAAAGACGAGCTAACAAAACTTAAGGCAACCTTTGGACTGTATTTCTACCTGAAGTAATGTCTCATTTCCATGCATAAATCTCCCTTTTTCTAAGGGAAAAAAATGTAGCAACACAATAATTTTTTCCACACACACTCTAAAACTGTGTTTTATACACCATACTAAAGAACTGAAATTAGCCTCATAAATTTAAACATTTTGTGGTTATCTACTGTCATTTCTTCTATCAGAGTACTGCATCATCAAAGTTGTTTAAAAAGAGATTGTGATTGTTAAGATGGAAGCATTCATGTTTTGCTGTTATTGCACAAACCATTTCCTACAAGCCCTACATGTTATACACCTAGGATCCCATTTTAATATTCCACCACCTCAGAACACATGCTACTTACTTAAAGCCTATATTGTGATGATGTATCAGTTTTATAGAGTGTTCACAGTTAGTTTTGAACGAAGTTAAACTTTCGCTATTATTTATATGTGTTAGATTTCCACACTCCCAGTTTAACCTATAGATTCCTGTACCTTAGCATTTTTTGATGACGTTGCTGAGCTTAACATGTTTTCAGCAGGCACTAGGTAGACTAATAAAAAGGGGCCTTATTAAAAAAATTTCCCCTCTCATCAAAGCCATCCACCTTTTTTAACCAGTGAAAACACGCTCAAAATCTGTCAAAGCAGTCACAAATATTCTTATTCAAGGTCTGCATTGGCAGAGTTCCAGAAACCTGCAAGGTATGCTCAAATTATACAAAACAAGAGCATGTTGCAATTGTTGACACTGTCAGCATAAAATGCTTAGCATAAGGTGTATCTCTCAGAATTCAGGCTGGCACCTCTTAGCACTCAGAAGATTAAAAAGTAACTAATCTTGCATGCTTTGATGAGTACACAAGTAAACTCTTCATTATCCAAATTCAAAGCAAGAAAGACCCATTTAGTCATGAACAAGCTGCTGATCTATCAACTTCAACACCAAATATGAGGACAGGTCCTGCAAATTTCCAAAACCCCTCTGAAATGCTAACTTCCATTTTTCCTGTAATAAAGACTAACATCCTTCAGGCTTTGGGATCTAAGTACATTCAGATGAATGAGGTCAGCAACCACATTTGAAAGGCAAGCTGCCATAGATTAGTTTCTAAGAGACAACTGGTTTATTCAGGTTAAAAAGGGGCGATTACCCAGAGCATTGAGTATAAACAAAAGGAAAAAAAAATCCATAAGGTATCTCTGGAGTGCAATACTTACTGTATTAACTTTTCAAGTCATTTATTCACTGTACTCTCAGTGCAGAATCTATAGAGATTTAATTGAACAGCTTGAAAACACATACTCGATGGCAATATTCCAGATACTATTCAGCCACGCTTACCTTTAAAGAAACAATCTTCATTGTGTACAATGGTGATCTTTTGCTTTTTCAGACAGGCAGCCCTGTGCACTTCACAGTGGTTTTCATAGAATTCTCCATCAGACCCGCACACAGGTTTGTAATGCGGCTTGCAGTGCTCCATGCACAGACACTCGGCTTGGCCAGTCTTCCCATTCACAACGCAGTGTCTGCCCAGACCACAGTACTTGTTTTCACATGATCCAAAATGGCCAGCCTGACCGAGATACCCTTAAAAAAAAAAAAAAAAAGTTTTGATTTAATAATTAAATTTTGATTAATTGCATGCAAGATATAAAAAGGATTGATTTGTGCAAATGAAGTGAGACTATGTCTTTTGTTACATCCTTGACTAATATTAAACATAGGTCAGCCTGATGTTAAAAAATTTTGTCTCTTTATCATGACTTTTATACTTTTAGTCATTGTCATAGGCTACCTGAAATTAAGAGCAAGATCTAGTAAGAAGATTTACTCTTCATTAAAAAAAAAAATCATAGTAAATCATTACTTTTTAATTGTATATTGAAGTTTGTTGCTTTACGATTGCTATACTACTGTATGTAATAGAACAACGTATTCTCTAGTATTTAGATCATAGAATATCTCGAATTGGAAGGGACCCATAAGGGTCAAATTCACTTCTGTGCTCCTTGCAGGACTACCTGAAGCTAAACCATATGATTAGTAGCATCTTCCAGAAGCTCCATGAACTTTGACAGGCAGATAAAATAGACATTCACACATTGAGACTGACACATGAGAATAACTAGAGCTGAATCAGGGCTCTTAATTAATACAGAGAATTTGAAAAAACAAAAAAAAACCACAACAAAACCTCTGTGGTGGTAATACAATGACATTTCAGGAAACAGCATGGAAGAACAGGACTGATATATCATTGTGGCGAGAAGGAGTCACAAGAATTGTGGCGAGAAGGAGTCACATGAACCTCTAGTGGTATTGCAATGAGCATAAATGTGATTTGGATAGCAATGACAGCTTTAGGAGTGCTGCAGTAGAAATAGAGGAGTTTCTGCTGGCAACAACTTCCAGTTCCTTCTGTTCCTAAAACATGGAAATGGATTATCTACATTAGGCTACCAAAGCCATCTGTCTCCTTTCTATCCTATCCATGCTGCTGTCACCATGTAAGATAAGTACTATCATGAGTAGCAGATCTCTTGGTGAAAGGAGAAGTTCAGTGCACAGTAATATTTCCCTATTATATCCTCAGTTTCCACTTTGACTGCCACAGAACTAACTACGGCTTCTTGGCAAGAGAAAGGCTATGATGTGAAAACAATGTGAAAATGAAATTAGAATTGTCAATTGCAATTACCAATTAAATAGGTGTTCTGATAACATAATTGTGTCATGTATAAAAATGCTAAAATGTCTCCAAATGTGGTAATAGACACTGCTCTTCAAACTTCCTTCATTTTATTCTCTCTCTTCATACTCCTCATGTCTAGAACAAACACCTAGTATTCTAATTCCTTGCAATACTCTCCCTATCCTCACATCCTGGCTGAATCCATCCCTGGCCAACCCATACAAAAATAGCATGAAGAAGCAAATCACAATGCATAATTTGGTAGTAATTTGGTCATATTAGATTCATTTTCTATAGTGAAGTGCTAACATCAATACCATCTTGACGCACATTTCTTCAAGCAACTGAGAATTTATGTTCTTCACTTCAGTGGCAGAAATAAAATCTCACCACTTTTTCTTCTGAAGCCTATGGGTCTATTAGACAACCATCCTTTGATTTCTTGCTTTCTCACACAGCACAAATTTTCTAGACAAATGTACTACAGAAAGCACAAAACCATGAAATTTGACTCTAATGACGTGGTTTCACTATATTACTTGATAACAACTTCAGCACAAAGTTGAGAGGACTACATATTCACCTCGGGTGTTGTAGGGCTGATATAACTATGCCACAGTGATTTTTATACACATGTAAAGACCAGACTGATGGTGGGTTTAACTGCTCATGCACCAAAGTGACTTGAAATAGGAAAACCCAACTGAACATTAAAAATTTCCCATAAGTTTTTGAAAGTATTCCTCCTGGTGCCAATGCATCACACTATACACAAGCAACAGATATTAACTGACATAAATTAATGCAAACTCAATTTCCCCATTTCCTTATACTAAAGCTAAGCTCAGATGAAGCTTTGCAATGTCCAAGAGTGCTTCATAGCACAGGTCACATATTCATGTTACAGAATCTAAGAACTTCTTTGAAGTGATGGAATTGTTAGAGTTTGAGGACAAAGTACATAAACCATTATTATTTCTGCTTTCTGAACTGAAGATAAAGATCTCAGATCTCCATCTAACAACTGCTCTGAATTAAGAGGTGTGTGGTGACTCAAAAATTACTGTGCTGCATGTTATGAAAATAGAACTCATTTAAGACTTCTCTTGGGACTTCATCTTAGTACTATAATTGAATCTGATGCCTGAATGCAAAACAACTTCTTTCAGATAAGGGAGAATAATTTACATTATATATATTGATATTTATAATACTGGTATATGCCAACATATACCAATTTTGTACAGCAATAAACAAGTAACTTTTCTGCCATAATGAAAAACCATAATTATTATGAAATATTTTATATGTCTTCACTTTATGCCATTACCTATTCCAAAACAATACATAAATTTGCGTACATCACTGCATATGCAACTCCTTCAATTGAAGTCTGTGGTAAAATTCCCATTGACCTTAACAGAAGCAGGATTCTTTTTCCAGATACAATCTGAAGCCTTCAGCTAGCGTTAAGTTATAGCCTTCAGTCTTAGCATGCTTAACAGGCACTGTTCTGTACCGAAAAGGAGCAGCTATGTAGTGTTTCCAGGGGTTTATGGTACATATTTAAGAAAAAACCGTTAGAAGTGTACTCTGAAACAGTCCACCAAACAGTGGTTACCAGATTACTCACAGCAAAGAAATGAATAAAATCGCTGCAATTCCAAAAGAGCTGACAAAATGCTCACAAACATAAATTTGAACTAAACATGCACTCAATTATGAAAATGTAAACAAATCAATCAATCTAGAGAGCTATTGAGAGATGCCAAGAAATGGGTTTAGATACAAGTTAAAAAAATAAATGAACAAACAAAACTCAGCTTAAGTAAAACCAACTTCTTCTGCTTTTCACTGCTCCAGTCTAAATTGCAAAAATCACTATATTTGGCAAATCTTTCATTTTATTTTTTGTTTCCAAAAAATGTACTTCCATAATTTTAATCTAGGAATAAAAATGCTACTAAGCTACAGGAATCTTGCCATTAACAAAAGAGAAATCATATTTTAAACCAATATGGGCTGTGACATGCAGCCCATTCACAAATGTCTGACTATTTCAGTCACCATCAGGAAACTGACACTATTACCTTTCCTTTCTGGATTTATTATTATTGGACGTATACTTTTGATACCTTGATAATGGATGAGGTTTATTCTAGTTTGTTGGGGGTTTTTAGGGGATTTTTTTGGTTGTTTGTTTGGGTTTCTTGAATATCAGTGTAGCTACGTCTCCTGGGATAAAATTGCTTAGGGTGTAGCACCCATCCAGAACATGATCATCAACACAAACAGCGAGTTTTTCAGAAGGCTGCTATTCTATCTAAGCACTTAGTTTTAGAAAGTAAAGTAGTCCGAGAGGAACTTAGGGTGTCATATTTACATATAACTCAGTAATTTTGTTGAGAAGGTAAGTAGCACAGCACATTGAATATTAAGAGACTGAAACCCAGTAAATCAGGATGACAAATAACCTAGCTATGAATGCAAATATTTTTCCAGCAATTGTTATTGCCTACGTGACGATAGGCAACTCTACATTTCTCAAATGTCACAACATAAAAACAGGGAACTGTGTACCCATGTGAGCTCTGAATATTCAGCTAAAAAAAGTATAATATTTACACATTTTGAGAGGATCTAAAGTACTACAGGAAACAAAATGTACTTTGTTCCATCTGAAAGTAAGTCAGAAAACATTCAAATTATCATAGTCTTCAGTTTAAAAAAATTTTTAAAATCACACTTTAAGAACTATCACTAAAAATGTATTACACCCAAAACAGTAAAGCAGTCACATAGATTTTTCAGATTCTCTTGAAATTTAAAACTCTAAACAGATACCAAATGGAAGGGCAAAAGTTTTTATTTTTAGACAGCAGAGAAAGTAAAATGGTTTTAACTTTTAAGAAAAAAAAATTAATAAATATAATTTCAAGTTGACATTTGTGATTCATCATACAGGTTTCCTATTTAAAGACTCGTTCAACAACATGCATAGCTGAGCAAGGTGTAGGTCACACTTTGATTCATTTACAGCTGGGAATTAAGCTCATGTTTTAGCATGCAAAAGACTCACAGAATACATACAGATACTTATCCTTTTATCTAATCAGTTTAGAGAAACATTGCACAAGGAAACTTTGGAAATTCGACAGAATATGAATCACCATGTTCTACAGTTGGCCCTGGGCTGGAACACACATATACAGGCTTTCTGTATGCTGAGCATCCTCTCACAAACTCAGACTGTTTTCTTATTTCCCTAACAACATAATTTACATTCATGTCTTCTATCCTAACTTGCTGCATCACCCACTTGTCATGTAAAACAAAGCAGTAGCTATTTTTCAAGACAATGCACCAATATTTTGTGTGCGGATAACTAATTGTCATTTCTGCAGTCAAAAGACCTGTGTCCCATTCCCCTCTCTTCTATTTAAAACAATTCTGTAAATGACAATTCCAGCTCTACAGCTGTATCTTTGCTTAATACACTATCTATGAAATGCTCAGCCAAGACTGGAATCCTCATTTTAGTAACTGTTCAGTGTAGTCTCAGGTTTTAGTAGCAAATAAGATTGATCAGCACCTACCATGAACACTAGTAAGGCATTAACACTGAGCGTGACCCCAGTATGAACTGTGAGAATCTGCTCATAAATATTAAAGCTCTAGACTTTCTATTTTTGAACTGTAGAATTTTACCAACAATTCTTTGACAAATTTTTATTTCACGAGCCAGAACAGCTTGTAATTACATTGACTAAACATGACACTAAATCTGCACTACTCATTATCCAGAACTCTCAGTATACGAAATTCTTCAGAAATTTAGTAGGAATATTTTGGGCACAGGACAAAATTTAAAGAAAAGAGTGGATTATTTGAGAGCAAATAAAAAATTGTTCAAAATTTGTCAATATTATGATTACGGTAATCAATTTCCACCACATAACAGCACATATCTTAACAAACTAAAGAGAACGAGTGGTTCAAAGATGGAAGGGTGGAAAACAAGGACAAACAAAAGCCCCACAGCCATGCAGGGGCAGGATGAGCACCTGCAGCTGCAGCCCATGGCCCTCAGCAACAGCCCCTTGCAGCTCACACTCCTCAGCCCTGCTCCCACCTGCAGGAGTGAAAGAAAATTGTACGCATGGCTCATCATTATCTTGCTGTGTCATGGTTTTCTTTCGGCTGCAGCCAAGTAAGCTGGAGTGCTTTATAAACAATGGTTTATTCTGCATGTGTGTAAAAGAAGTTTTTGGCTGGGTGTTGGACTATCCTCCCTTCTTCCCTGCCTGCCCCCTCTGCCCTCAGACACACACCTCCCTTTCCTCCCCCTCCATCCTTCCTTGTAGGGACACTGGAAGTACTGTAAAGATTTATACCACCATAGAACTTGATTGAGATCTTCTGATGGGCTCAGTATTTATCAGCAAGGAACAACTAACAGAAATTGACACAGGCATTATGACTGCACAGGATTTTTTCAACCTTAAAAGTCAAGCCTAAATACACTTAAGAGCATAGGGATCTGTATTCAAATAAAGTGACTTTCTTATTGCCCTATAAAGGTAAATTGGAACAAATTAGGAGAAAGTGCCACACTTTTAAAGAAAATAATATGCAAAACTACAGGGAGAAAAAGAATAAAGTAATACCAAGTGATATCAAGGAGATCTGTAAATGCTAAATACTCAGCTATTAACCTGAAATATTGAAACTTTCCAATAAACTGCATCTGTCAGCCAGAAACAGTCAGGTTAGCATCTTTGCCCATATGAATCTGTTTCTCTTGCCAGGACTTAGCAGCCATCTTGGCAAAATTCACACAATTTAGTTTCCTCAGAAAAGAGAAAAATCAAATTATACCTCTTTTGCCTGAATCAAATTGAAGACCAGGAACAAAAACACCACATAGGAAGATGAGGAGAAATTACAATACAACCAGAACTACATAAAAAAACTCTTTTGCTTATTAAGCAGAAACTTTTCTTCCTTTCCAGAGCCTTCACCTGCTCCTCTCTCGTCCTTGTAGCAACCCCTTTATAGGCTTGTTCCACTCCAGGTGCCCACATCAGGGGGCTCAGCAGCTGCCTGGCCCTTGCCTCCTGCAATTACAAAGGCTTTCTATGTGTTCCTGCCTCTGTAAACTTTTCTGCTCACTCACAGGGCTATTAAACACCTGTTTGATATCAGAGCAAATGCCTGTGACAACTCCACTACAGAGCCTTTCATGCGGTGAGGTGCCTGTTCAGATTTCTGCCTGTACCAAATTCAATTTCACCGCCCCAGTGCTGCAGGACAGTGCTCTGGCCCTGTGCCCAGGGCTCGCACAGCAAGGTCTTGTGTGCCACCTCACAGCCCTGCCAGCTCCCTCAGGTGACACTACTATCCTAGCAAGGACGGTTCTCATGCTCATGGGAACCAAGAAGGGGTTGCCCAATTCTCTTTCACTGCTAGGAGGTGATTCTTGGGCACAATATTAAGCCTTGTAAAAATCTCCTTCATTAATCACCGTCTTTACATTTGACCAGTGACCATTATATTTACAAAATTATCTGTGGGCTCCAGACTTGCTACTTGCCTTACACAGGGGAATGGAAAATGCACACAGGTCTGACACAAACAGCTGATAGATTTGGATTAAGAGCACTGCTGGCTCTAAGTGTAAACATAGACTGAGATGTCCTTCAAGCAGTTTCAAGCCAGCAATTCATTACTTTCAATTAAATCCTTAGCTCTTATTAGCATTAACTGTGTTTTTCTTTCTCACATATTATCTTTATCTTTTGAAAAATGTTTGTAATTCATTTAACATCAAACCAGTGGCAAAAAGAGTTTCTTTAACACAAAGCAGGAAACAAATTACACGTTTGCCTCATCACAGATACATGGACCTTTATTCAAATGGTTGATTGCTTTTCAATTGCAGCACAGCAGGCAATCCTCTGTTCTGCC
The DNA here is from genome assembly GCA_013398955.1 of Callaeas wilsoni. NCBI lineage: Eukaryota > Metazoa > Chordata > Aves > Passeriformes > Callaeidae > Callaeas > Callaeas wilsoni. The sequence goes on along the minus strand of VWPU01003568.1, from coordinate 27,322 downwards.
AAACACATCACCCAATGTCACCAAGAGCAGGAAATGTGCATCATAGCGACAGCAGTTTTGAAAAGGTCATAGTCTGAACAACCTTTCACACATTTCAATGCTTATTTGAAATAAGGCTTTATGAATATAACAAAGGGCTAGCTTAGTTCTCAGTCAGACAAAACAACCTAAGTATTGTTTTTGTTATTGAAAAGCCAAACTGATTAGTTTTTGCAACAATCATCAAAACAATCAAAAGTTTCAGTTAAATTATTGACTGGAATTTTCCTTTTACTTAGTTAAAATTAGGCAGGTTATTAGGATTTGGTTTCATGAACCAAGGTTTAACTGCCGTATCACACAATAATATTAACTGTTTCTCTTTGGCAACTTTTCGCACAAAGAACAGATTTGTCCATTTTGAGCTAATAGTACAGTAAAATACTGTTGTTTCTTTGAAAGGTATATGTGGCTTTCCCTGGGATTAAATATGCTTCTGTATGAAACAACATTAAAAAGAGAAAATTTAACTCATCCCTGATCAAGTAGCTGTCATTAAATAGGTCATTCAGTTATCTATGGCAAAAACTGGCATACCTTAATCCAGATATTATTCAGTTCCTGTCTTAGATATTGAAACACTGTTTTGTTGGAATTTTGAACTTCAAAGCCCTCCAGGCCAACAAAAGCTGTTATGTCTTTCTGCTGCCTTGCCCAGGGACATGTACTAGAAAAGGTAGCACACACATTGAGCAGCATTTAAACCATATGGTTATAGTGCAGCATCATCACTGTTCAAGGAAAGCTAAAAAAGAAATGTCAAGTATTTTCAGTTCTGCTGAGAAACAGTCAGGTTTTGCTGTGCAACATTTTCTTCTACTAAATTTTACATCGTCCATTTTTTTTCCCAGTTGTTACTAAGGAACTGTGGTGGGCTGACCCTGGATGGCAGGTAACAGCCCACCCAGTCACTTGCTCACTGTCACAGGAATTCAGAAGGAATTCAATAAGGAATTCATTCACTAATTTCCAATGGCAGGCAGATGCCCAGCCAACTTCTGGAAAACAGCAGAACTAACAGGGCCATGTCTTAACCATCAGTATCCTCCCCCACCCCGTCCTCCTTCTGCCCAGCTGTTATGGCTGAGTAGACTGTTATATGGAATGGAATACCTCTTTGGCCAGTTTGGGCCAGCTCCACCGGCCACGTCTTCTCCCAACTTCTTGCTTTCAGAGGGGCAGAGTGGAGAAAAGAACAGGCCTTTGTGCTATTCAAGAATGTTCAGTGTTATCTAAGACTCAGCACTGCCTTGGTCACCAATGAGGGTATTACGTGGGCTGCTTTCATGACACGTTCTGGTTTCATACAGGAACACTGTGGGAGCTTTGAGAGATTTTCAGGCATTAATAATCCAGCAAAGAGCACGTGGGTGTGTGTGTTATAATCCAAACTGTTCATCTGTGGCATGTTTTAGAAAAAAAATATGTTTACTAGAATATCATGATATTTTTGTTATATGGAATTTCTCATTCAATTTCTTTCACAAAAGCAGAAAGATACTAATAATTTCCATGTCCTTTACATGTGTGGGACATAAACACATGAAATTTAATGGTATAAAGATTATTAAGGTGAGTTGTGATCTTTACAAGCCCTTCAGATAGAACAGCAAAACACTGCACACTTGTATATCTGAGGATAGCTCTCAGAGACATTTAGCTAACAGACTTTGACACCACTGACCCATATGTGGATTTCTGAAAGTATAAAACAAAAACTCCCAAAAAACCCCAACAAAATAACCTACAAAAGGTAAATATTTCAGAGACAATAAGAGGGATTTTTAAAAGTAATGTTTTCATAAAGAATATACATATACGTGGTGAAGCAACACTATTTCCCTCTGGACTTTGCTAAAAAGAAAATAATCTTAATTATGCTTGAGCTTTCATGACATGATTCTGCCATTTTAAGTAAGCTAAAAGTGATGCAGAGCCTCATGCACTGTGTATAGACCTTTTATCTTTTTTTTTCAGAGCAGGACTGATGGACTGATCCTATCTGCTCCATATATTCAGCAAAGTTCTGCTTTTTTTTTCCTAAAGATCTACAAATATCAAAAATCACACTGAAAGCTAGGGACTGTTAAAAAAAAAAAAAAAAAAACGCAAAATTCTTTTCCAGGCCTCTTTTAGGAAAGAATATTGCTGTATGAAAAGAAAAAAAAAAACACACAGAAAAGTGAAGTATCAAAAATCTTTACCTTGACATATGAGAATAGTCTATATGATCAGTCCAATTAAAATTATTTTTACATCTATGCATATCTATTAAAAAATACCTGATAAACCAGAGATGTCCACTCAAATAAATATAAAAATGATTACTTTCACAGAATATAACGCCCAAGTGAGATGACTCAGTCAAGCAACGTTACTACTGAAAAATTTTTCTGTCCTTAGACTAGAGATATTTTCTGTGAAACATAATTCCCAGGGAAAAAAAAAGAGTAAATTATAGTTTTCTTGCTAAACCACAATAACACTGTTTTAAATTTATATCCGGTAGTCTGTATAGAAATAGTTTGCTATAGAATTGATTATTGTCTTCTAATTATATGTAAAAGCAAACTAAAGTCAAAATACAGTGTCATATAGCCTACTTCATGGAAAATCCATTTTAAAAGAAAACCATATACATCTTTAAAAATGAGAAAGCCTTTAGTTTTCAATAGAAAGAAAAAAAATCGAGTCAGATATTTCAACTGTCATTTTTTTTTATTAGTTGATATAACTTGTCCAGTAACAAATTGCCCTTCTAAATATGGAAAAATTACTACATTTTTAAAAGATAATATTAGAACTTGATAAAAACACTTAGCATTCTACATAAGAATTAATCTAGGGCTATAGTAATAGATAATCCTTAAGCATTTAAGAAATACAAGCTACAGAACTAATGGTACAAAAACATAAAAGACAATTTTAAACTACTATTCAAGAGAGTGCTGTCTAAAAGAACATTTTCAGTGAAGCATAACTTCCACACACCTAGTTCAGCTGTCGCATTTCTTCCCACCAGAAAATGGCAGAAAACTAAACTGAAACCTATGGTCACTACAGCTGCAAGTCCCTGTCACTTGTTTCCATGGTTTAGCTACTGAAGTGCATAAATGTTTCAAATGAATGAAAGTTAAAATCCTGTTATTTGTTGTACATGCAGTTTCCAAAAGCAACACTTATTTTCACGCCCATTAATAAAGCTAAAGAGTTTGCTACACATCATACTTTCTTAGGTAATTTCAAGAAATTTATGCAATGAGATACACAGATATATATTTACTTTTTATAACTAGAGAAATAAACTTTGCCATGGGAATAACTATTTTGAGCTACTATTTTTTTAAATTTATTTAACTGAATGGAAAGTCATTTCAGGTCACCAAACCCTGTTTATGCTTGGCAACCCTAAATTATTAATTGAAGCAGAAATAAATATTTCATCACAAATCCTTTTAAAGTAGCAATGCCTTTGTAACCAAAATTTTACAACTGTTTTTCTCATAAACAGTTTAGTTGAATGACTGTAATTATAATTCACAATATATTTTCCTCTAAAGGCTGCCTTTATAGCCTTTTGAAAAGTATCAAACAAACCTATACGAGATATGTGTGAAATTTCTCATTAGTTCAAAGTTCCTGGAATGACCCAGATAAGGGGCTTTGTTTTCCATAAAACAGTTATATCTTGACACTATACGTTTATCTTTATGCACAAGCATGACTGCATTATAACTGTATGATTTTCTTTTCAATACTACATTCTAAGGTAACATTCGTATAATGGCTGCATTCATTTTAAGTCATGGCAGAACTCATTTTACTGTCTTAATTTCATTTTGTATGCAGATAAAGTGTCACAGTACTACAGTCTAGGAAAAAAAAAAGTACAAATAGGAATAGGAATTACTTTTAAAGTCATTTAATCCATAAACTGCCATAGATATTTCTGAAGAATATGGACATTAGTGTACTTACAGTCATACTGGTTAAGACAAACTTCTTGTTGAGTCTTTAAACCTATTATTTCATCCAGAATTTAATCTGCACCAGTTTTTGAATGTTCAACTACAGCTAAAAGACATTTTATTAGTATTGCTACACATGTATTTGTAAACTAATTTCACAGAATTCTGTTAGCATTACAATTTTTAGAAAACAGCAAAATGATGGATAAAGTATTTGTAAAGCTTTCTGGAGCTCTCGCACCTTTTTAGAAAAAGAGGTGGAAAGCCCATTACCTTGAAAGAATGCTACATACTTCCTTTAAAGTTATTTTTAATTTTCCTCCTGAATTTAACAGACAATTTAAAAAATATTCATTAATATATATGGCCTAGTTTTTTTCAACATAGCTTTATTGGCGTGATTTTGTCTGGCTATGTATGCTTGACAATGTGCAGGTACTGAACTTCTATCTTCCTCTCTCTTCCTCATCCCCACAAGAATTATTTGCCTTTCCTTTATTGAAGAACTTTTTTGAATAGACAGAAGTCTTAGCAGTACTATTCCACTCACAGGAACACCACAAGAGTACCACAAATTAACTCAGCAAGAAAAAAAAAAAATTCTGTGGATTCTGCATCGCAGTAAAGTCAGACTGATTTTTTCAGAATGAGGCACACTTTCCTGCAGCTTGATACCTGTGTGCTACGATAAAAGAGACACTGACAATTTATAAGGCAGTGATGCCAGCTGAAACAGACAAAAATGTGCAAATAATTTAGCAAAGTGTTAAGTGCACCATCTGAAGTTGTGTCAGTACCACGGAATTCCTGCAGTGAACACAGAAAGCATTCCAAGTGCTAATGACTAAACTCTTCAGACCTTCAAGGTCTGAGGTTTATTTGGTTTGTTTCAGTTCCTTTTTTTCACCCTTTAAGTTGACTGTTCTCCATTTTATTTTGGCGTTTGCTTGAGTACTGTAAAAATGAGAAATCCTGCTGTAGCGTTTTTTTGTACATCTGTATGTTCTTTTTACTGAAGTCAAGGAAATATCACTTTACAGAACAGACATTAACAAATAGCTCATGAGTAATCTTAAATCTTCACTGATATGAAAGTAGCATGAATTAACTGTGTTCTTTGATTTCATGCATGGTGAACAGCAGATTTTTTAAACATTACAGAGAGTAAGTTCATACTGAACAAATGTATAACAAAAAAACTGACAAAAAGTGTGCAGTAAATTAAGTGATTTTTCTAACATTATTATCTATTAATATTGTGTTTTAATAAAACATCTTTCTTGACAATTTCTCAGAGACTATGTAGTGTTTTTTATTTAAAAATAATGTGCAATCTCATAACAATATCCAACAGACACCTTTAAAAGACAATACAGACCATAAGAAACAGCAGATGAATAATGCATTACCTTTTTTTCCCAATTTTCAGTTCAGTCCCTATTATCTAATGATCAGCAGCAAGGGCCAAACTCCTATTCTCACATATGGATTCATATTTAAGATAATTCTGGCTACCTTCAGTCTATTTTCTTTATTCCAGTATGTGAGAGGGAGGAAGAATCTTCAGTCCAGTTTAGATTTCTAGAGGGATAATCACCAGCTTAGAAAAAACAGTCAATGTAATGCTTTTAAAAATCAATTTGGCATAGAACTATTGAATCATTAAGGTTAGAAAAGACCTTTAGGATCATTGAGTTCAACTGTTAACCCCACAGTGCCATCTTCACCAATAAACCATGTCCTCAAGTGCCACATCTACCTGTTTTTTGAACACTTTCAGGTATGGTGACTCTACCACTTCCCTGGACACCTTGTTCCAATGCCTGACCACTCTTTCACTGAAGTAATTTTTCCTAATATGCGATCTAACACACACACATACCCATCAATGCAACTTGAAACCTTTTACTCTTGTCCTATTGGAAGAAACCCATCCCTACTTACAACCTTCTTTCAAGCAGTTGTAGAGAATGATAAGGTGCTCCCTGAACCTCCTTTCCTCCAGGCTAAACAACCCCAACTCCCTCAGCCAGTTCTCATCAGACCTGTGTTCCATTGCCTTTTTCTGGACACACTGCAGAACCTCAAAATCTTTCTTGTAGTGAGGGGCTCAAAGCCAAACACAGGATTTGAGGTGTGGCCTCATCAGTGCTGAGTCTGGAGGGAGAGGGGGTGATGACTGCCCTGGTCCTGCTGGCCACACTATTCTTGATCCAGGCCAAGATGCCATTGGACTTCTTGGCCACCTGGGCACATGCGAGCTCGTATTTAGCTGACTGTCAACCAGCACCCCCAGGTCCTTTTCTGCTGGGCATTTTTCCAGCCACTCTGCCACAAGCCTGTAGCGCTGCATTGGGCTGTTGTGACACAAGCACAGGACCCAGCATTTGGCCTTTTTGAGTCTCAGTCCATACAATTGGCCTTGGCCCATCAATCCAGCCTGTCCAGGTCCCTCTATAGACCCTTTCTGCCCTCCAGCAGATCAACATTCCCACACACCTTGGTGTCATCTGATGGAGGGCACACTCAATGCTCTTGTCCAGATCATCAATAAAGATATTAAACAGGACTGGGCCAAATACCGAGCTCTGAGGAGTCCCACTGGTGACCAACCCACCAACTGGATGCAACTCCATTCACTATCACTCTCCAAGCCTGGCCATCCAGTCAGTTTTTTACTCAGTGAATAATACATCTGTCTAAGCCATGAGAAGCCAGTTTTCCAGTCATGAACTTAGGTTTGATGGAAGACACAAAGACAGGAAAAAAATTAATGAAAGATCTTAAGCATGTGATATTGGTTCCTAAGTTCACATCTAAGCAAATACACAAAACACAGCTAAAAAAATAGTAGATCTTCAGGTTTCTTTTGTTTACTTGATTCAGCCAAAGCATTTGGAAAAAAGACATGTCTGTGTTATGATCTCAAATGTGTTAATAATCTGCATGTCCACCATGACTTGCTTTCAATACCAAGTTATTTGGAATGTTTTCCAATGGTAAGAATATCTTTCTATGCATATGACATACCATTCCTTTGCCAATAATTTAAACATAAGAAAGAGGAAAAAATTGAAGACCAAAACATCAACCATTCATATTTTAACCTGCTGTTATTTGAAACATTTATCTGTCAGACATCTATTCTCCACTTTGGTTTGTGTTATTCAAAGGTTCTGTGTGGACTTGATTTAAGTATTCAGCGATCACGTAGAAAATAGTTCAGCTTCTGATTTTTTAAGAAAATGAGAAAGCTAAATAAATTAACCAGTTTTCAAAACAAAATAAAATCCAGAAGTCTTTTATTCAACTATAAGGTTTTTCCTCTTCAGTACCAAAATAAATAAATAAACAAAATTTCCAGTGTAAAGTAAAGTAAAGTTGTGTGTTCTTTACTGCTTTACAAGAGCTTTATTTTACATAGCTTCCCTAATATATTCCATGAAAATCCCACTTGGCATTCATTCAGTCAAGTGTAAATTCTGGGCCTTGAATAGCCTGAATTCCTACACCAAGTTTAAAAAAAAAAAAGTAATCATGCTAGATTTAGAGATAGCAGTAGGAATTGTTTCTTGAGATCATGAAATTTTGTGAGCAAGACGAATTCCCTCAAGCATGGTAGTTCTTAAAAGAAACACTAGTGACTAGGACTAGAATGTGCAAAAAGACTATCATTTCTACATTCCCTCTAGAATAAGAGCAACATTAGAAAATAGTCATCTAAACAAACTCACTGTTTATTTTTCTGTTACTAGTGTTGAACTATTCTGAAACAATCTTGTTGAAAAAGTAGTTTCCCTGAAGAACAGATGTAAAAACAAAGCGGAAAAGCTAAATGTTACAGGCCTGTGAAGAAATGGGAGGAAAATAGAAGGTCTATAGACCCTAAGCTGAAGTAGAAAACAGTAGAATACCCCAAAGGCCATGAAAATTCAAGTGTTAAATAAAAGTATGAAATGAAATGAAATAAAACCAAAGATATGTGATAACTCTAAAAGACAGCATTGCAAGTATGCATAAAATAATGCATAATTCATCCTATATAATGTCTCATAAAATGAACTCAAATAGCATTAAAAACTAGATTTACTTTAATGCTGGTGCTGACGAAGACTTTCAAGGACAAACATCAGCAAAATCTGAGGCTAAACTCAAAAAATGCATTTTATGAATAGGTCTGATAACATCTATCATCAGGCATACAACTCTGTATCCCTATGTTGGTATACATATCTAACTATGTTTTATAAACTGTGAATTCCGAGCTATTACAGAATGGAATTTATGAAATATTGACATGCAATGTGTTCTGAGTACAAAATACATAGCAATGCATGTAATTCTGAAGAAGAGAAAAGAAAGGGAAGTAAACGAGGTGAAAAGAGCTGTTATTGACAGCTATTTTTCAAGAATGTTATGATACACATAGCTTGTGCTTAAACAGGGAAGCACAAAGAGTAAAAGACACTTGCATTCTTCTCTGTAATAAAAAAAGTAAGATGTTATTCTGGAACTCTGATTGCTTTTCCTAATACTGCTATACTCTCTGAAAAAAAGAAAAAGAGAAATGTAGTAGGGTGAAAAGAAATTATTTCCCTCTCATTCCTCAAGAAAAAGCTGCTTATAGTTGAAAAAATAGATAGTGGATCTTTTGGAGGAAATAAGGTGATCCAGCCTAAAATGTCCTTTTTCTTCCCTCCAAAAACTTTCTTTCCCTTCTATTCTCTTCTCATTTGTTCCAATGACAGAGAAAAGAAAGTTCTCTTTCTGAGATTCACAGCTAACAAACACCTATACCTTTATGCTTAGTCAACCAAAGCTTGCTTAATGTGAAAAGCTTTGGAAGATAGCTTTATTATTCTGTATTTATTTCTTTTTACCTCTGTGGCAGCACAATAAGGAAATCCATTATTATGTGATTCTGGAAGTTGTGACAGAAAGTCATGCTTCTATTGGGAGTCCACCTAGGCCAACCTGTCTTAAACTCTTACAAACCATGCACGATAGAATGAATTTTGAAATACGTTTTGTATTCCTGCTACGTGATAAATGAATAGTTTGTAAACATCATATATATAAGAATTATATGGAGATCAGAAACAGAATATCACAACTCTAAAAATTAAAATGTGGTGTGTAACAAAGCAGGATGCTTATGGATTTGTTTGAAAGAAGACTAGCTTCAGAATGTGCTGATGATCTGGAGATGAGTCAAATAATTTGTTCATAGCAAAGAGGAAATATTCAAGCTTAATAAAAATTATTATTTCTCTGTACAAAACTCCATTTTAAAACTGTGTATTTATATGTTTAAGTTGCAATCAGATTCAGTTTCTTTTTTAAGTGGAATATTTCTGAAGGATCAAAAGGAAAACTGCAAACAACATTGAGACTACATTAATGTCAACAGTTATCATGGACAAAGCACAAACCACTGATCATTAAATAGTTCCTGAGAATAAAGGCAATTTTAAATATACATAAAAATCCTTTCAAGAAGCAATGAGAAGATTTTGCATGGAGATCTTTGTTTCTATGAAAGGGGCACAAATTTGAGGGGAGGTGTCATTGCTCATCTATTCCAGTTCAAGAAAAGTCAGTCAGTTGCCAAAATTCTCCCCAAAAAATTTCTTGTGTGAGATACCAGGACTGTGCAAAAGGAGAGTGCATCCACCACTACATATACTCCTACTGCAGACCCAGTTCACTTTCTTTTCACAAAAAGTGTTCAAATTTTGATCAAAAGATCATGCTAATTAAATCATTGTTCTGAAATCAAAATATTAGGCTAAAATTATACAAATGGACTTGTGGGCATATCAAAGGCACTTCAAATAAATCCAGTGCTTCTGTCACTACAGAGAAGATCTAAAATCTTTTCCCATTTTCAGTTATTGAGTCCAGAATTCCAACACTTTGTGCTTAGATATAAAATGCAGCTGTATCTTTGTGATGTAATAAAACTAGTAAAGAAAGTTAAGTGATATTTTAGCATTACAAACCTCCCAACCTCCCCAGTAATATCCAAATTATTCTTGTGCACATTAGGGCTTTCTCCTCATTATTAAGTCAACCTTTTTTGATAGTACTTGACATATTCTCATAGATTCTTCTTTAAACCAGAAGAGAGGAAACATCATATTTCACCAACTTTTATTAGTTGGTATATTCATCAGGCAAAGCCAATCTCTGAATAATAGTGGGTCTTATGTTGCCTTCAAATGAGCAACATGTCAAAGCTACCTAAAGATTAAATATAAATAATACCTAAAGATTAAAACCAAAGTAAAATAGTTCTAAGCTGTCTACAAGGTATTGCTAATGCTTTTTACCATGTTCCTCCATACATGGTATGATAATCCTGTGAATAAGTCTATGCATAAGAGGTAAATTTTAGTGTATTTGTTAATAAAATTAGCAACTGCTCAATATGAAAAAAGCATATAAGAAACTGATCTAAAAAGAGAAGTAACTGAAAAGATGAGGAAGAATATAGTGTCGTCTTGGGGTGATTCTATGACAATACTGTATTCCCCATCGCCTGCTTGATCTCTAGTGTACCTTTAAATTGCAAAGGGGGGAGAGAGAAGCCGAGAGAGCTCTTCAAAGCGGCCAGCTTGACCTTGCATCTAGAATGTTTTGCATTCTTTTCCCTCCCGATTCTGACAACATTTGGTAGGTTGGAGGACTTTTGCTCGCTAGTCTCTTCGGCTTTCAGCGGAGAAGGGACTGTGATCTGCCTTAGCGGCTTCTTTTCCTTCTTGGACTGTTTTTGGCTTGTTTTTCATCCGAGACCAGCTCCCATCTCCGGACCTGCTCGGCGGGACCCTCCAACAGGGATCATCGGACCCTGCCTGGCCGGCCCGGCCCAGCGTAGGACTGCAGGTTTTACCTACAGAAAGAACTCTAAAATCCATAGTCCCCTTTTAAGAGATGAGAGAGGGAGCTTCAATATCCTTTTTTGCCCCGTGAGAACGGGAGACTCTGTTTATTAAATAGTTTTTTTCACTTTCACTCAAGAAATTATTTTCCCGAACCCGTGGGGGAGGTGCTGCCGGGGCCTGCTTGCCTGGCAGGCAGGAGAGAGAGAGAGAGAGAGTGACGCCCCTCTCGGGTTGTTTCCTCCTGGATGTGTCCAAACTGACACATTTTAAAAGTGTGTTATTTAAAAAGGCTCAAGCACATCTTCAATAGTAAAGGTAAATATTTCATTAAGGAAGGTCAACCTGTCACACAAAAAATATTTTGCTGTACTGTAGTTGTCCTCATGCTGTGTTTGCTAGGATTCTATGAATCTGTCTATGTAATATATGACAAGTGATTCCAAAAAAATCAAAATTGAACTTGTTATGAAATATATATTGCACTCAGCAACATGAAGGAATAACCAAACTCTGTCCAAAAATCAACTCTTCCTTTTCACAGGCATTCTGATAAAGAAAAAACCATTATGTAAATCATTACAAAAATCATTCTGTTGTTTTGTCAAGTATTTCATAAGATCAAAGGAAATTAACTAAATTATTAAGGAATAAAGAATCCTGGTGAACAGATAAGGATAAAAATAGTTTTCTGCTAGAGAGAACTTTACCTTCAGATTTGCAAGTCACACTGCAAGTTTTTCTGCATGTGATAAAATCACAAAATACAGCAAAAGTCATCTCAGTTGCTTTCTTTACTACCCAGTACACTTCAGGGTCACTGATGAGTTTAAAATGCACTAGGTAAGCATTTCGATGCTAAGGATACTGAGAGAATAACGATCATATGGAATGAAGCTGACTGGAAACACTGTTCTAGCAAGAATTAGATAATGTAACATAGATTTTTATTAGAAAATATAAATTTGTTGGAAAAAATCCTCCATGGGAAGATATTCATTTGAAAAAATTGACCAGGTAAAGTGGTTGAGACTGTAATAGACAGTAGCCTGAGTTTTGCTGAGGGCACAGGATACTAAAACAGCTCACATTTAAAATACTTGAAGGCAATAAAATTGACTGGAGGTAAAAAGCCCCTCGGCTCTGAACAAATTGCAATTCTGAGAAGCCTCAATTCGCTGTCACTATAAAATTTTGATTCACTTCTGAAACAGAAGAGGACCATCAACTTCAGTCCAAAATTTGTCCAAGCTTGAGTATACTTTCAATTTTCCCCATATTGGGAAAAGTCTTCACCATATGTCTCTGATATAGTGCAGTACTGTACAGTAAAGTAAAAAAGTTCCCTTCACAGCTTGCTTTTCATCAATACTATTCACAGTAATGGTACTCAGTAGTATAAAGCTTCTCAACAAACCCAGAGTTAAGATTTAACTATATAAAATTCTGACAACACATAACAGAGTACAGAAGTCTCATAATCTGTTCAGAGACCTCACCTCTTCCATCCTCATGGAGTGAAATGAGTATTCTTTCGGGTGTAATTTCAGAAAAGGAAAATGATGAATACTACTCATTCTGCACTAATACTCATGCACATCTCTCTTCTCTACTACCATTTGCAACACTTTGGAACAGAATTTTGTCTCTTACTCCTAAATTACAGAACCTAGAACTTCTTTCTTTTCATTTTTTTCCATTTCTACTACTCCAGCTTTAAACAATTATATCCTCTTAATGCTTCCTGCTATTTCTTCTGAGATAAAGTTTTTAAAAAGTGCAAAATGTCCTCACCCACCCAAGGATAATTCTAGTAAAGCTAAGAAGGAATTGTAATAGTTTTGTTCCCCACAGAATACTATATGACTGGAACTGTTTTTACACAGCAGTGCTCCTATAAACAACATATTAACACCACAGAATAATAGTGATGCTTCATAAACAATGCAGCATTATTACAAAGGCACTGTATGCAAACTTACACAGGATGACTTTCTATAAAATTTATTTAAGCTCCATTTAATATAAATCATTCAGAAGGCAGATTTAAGGCACGCTAACGCAAACTTATTTCTCTAAACACTAGGTACTCTCCTGGTCATTGCAGTGAAACAAAGCAATTCACATCACTTTGTACATCAACAGAAAACTATCAATGCAGGTCACCCATTGCTCCAAGGAAGAGGTGGAAGCCAAAGGGGAAAGACAGGCATATTACCCCCTGCTGGCTAATGACTAATTTGAATCGGGTGTTCAAAGCCCACAAGATTCACTCCTGAGATATATAAATAAAAGTGAGTGTTAAGGGCCACATATCTACTTGCATAAGTGTTAAGATTCGATGTGTCAGATACTTCTCAGGATTCAGACAGAATACTCTTTACTCCACATCTGAGGTGTTCTCTGTGGAAGACACTCAGTCCTCCCTCTGCAGAAAAATGTTTATGATCTACTTTGCTTTCTTCCACCCTTTTTATGAGCTTACATAATTTTCTTATTGAGGAAATGACAATCATATGGCCATATCTAGTAAGAATCAAAAATAAAGACAATAGATTGCTCTTTGAGCCATCAGCCTAACAAAACTTGTTTTCTCACCAATTTCTGTCTCTCAGCACTGCCTTTGCATTTTACTTTTCCTTGCCCCAAAATTTTGTCATTTTTTACAGTAAATCCATGTCTCCTATAACATGCTACCAAATAACAGAGTACATGGTGAATAGACCAAATAGACGAACCAACTGACATGCCAGCAAGTGTACAGAGGTGAGCCTGACATTACTTATGTGCAGCACATATTGAAAACACCCTCTTTTCTCTCAGTGAGATACTAATTAAGCAGTTAATTTTGCCAAGTTGCTGACTAGGACAAACATGGTAGAATGTATTTTTAAAACTACAATTTCTGTTTCCAAGGTACTCGATCTGATCAATATGCTTAAAAAATTATTATGACAGAACTGCTAGGAGAAAAAAAAAGAAAAGATGACCCAGATGACTCGATAAGCTTCCTTTCCTAAAGAACCCAGATTATAAAAGAAGAAAAAGAAAAATATAAGGAATAAGATGGTATTTAATAAACAGTTAACTAGGTACTGACGAGGAAGTACTTAATTTACCTTCAGACAGAGCTGATAATTAAGGTAAGAAAACAACTTATATGAAGTAGAAGAACCATCAGGAGATTTATTAAAGTGAGAGCATTTCAAAATAATTTTAATGTTATCTAAAATTCACCCAGCAGTTAAACTCCTCGTGCTAGGTCTATAAGCCATCTTGTAAGTAAATACCTGATGCTATTAAATAGTTTCACTGTAGTCATCAAGGGTAGTTAGCATCTCATAAATGCAAGATGAGTTCACATTAATGTTGTCATTGGATTTGTTTACCTATTTGACTGCTAGCCGTATTCACTAGCGCATAACTTTTCTTCTCATTTTTCTTAACATCACCTGCAACATCTTTTAAATAGCCCTAAATTCCATCTTAAAAATAAATTCTTAAATTTTATAGACATTTGTACACTTGCTCACTTCAAGTGTGAGAAGGTCAGACCTACAAAAATACAATCCTCTTAAACATGCAATCATCTTAAAATGAATTTGTCTATAACTTGTACTTGAATCACAGACTATGTCTGTGTCAATGTTCATGTTATATATGTTAATATGGGAGTAAAAGAACATGAAGTATTCATGTTCTAAACACTGACATCAAACTTTTGAAGCCTGAAATTGCAGGTAGGTTAAATTTGCTGAAATTGTACTAAAAGCCATGTGCCAGCCTGAAATCTCCTTCATCCCATCTTCAAATTCTTCAGCACACCAACATAAAACACTCTCAATCTTTGCAGTTTCTCCTCAGGCCTAGAAGTGTTCATTGTTCTCTGTGGTCCTGTCATAACCAGGCTTAGGGGTGTATCTCTGATCTATAATCACAGTGGAATTAATACCTTACATAAAGACATGGAAGCAAATCCAGACTTATCAGGGTAAATGACAGAACATAGAGACGTTACAGCTAAAATATTGCTTCAGTGAGGTGAAAAAATGCCAGTTCCTCTGTTTTCCCTCCTTTCATTCTTAATTTTCTTTTTTTTTTTCAGAGCCTACAAAATTTGGTAGCAGACAGACTTTTCAGACTGCTGCCTATAGTTGTGAGATGCATGAGTGCACTGAACACTCCAAGTAAATCACCATCAACATCATAGTAGCCATGTTACTGAGCAGTATAAGCTTCTTTTGTTCCTAATAATGAGGATAAATTTTTGCTGCATGGTACCTTGGAATGACTACTGCTACACAAAGGCTCAGTGGATATCTGAAATGAGAATGTTTCCTTTGATAGGTTGCAATTTATTATTTAAAGTGCCCTAACTAGGAGTACTGAGATCATGCTCGTGTTGAAAACTCACCTAAAGAAATCCCAGTATGTATTAAGGAAGCTCTAGTTCTCAAGTTTCAGGGACTTTAAAATAAACCAAATTTTTTTCTGCAGTAAGGAGATAATGTGAAAATGGAATTTTTTTCTTCTTCTGTGGTTTTATCTCGTTTAGTTTTAAGCATATGTACTTTTCATGATGCAGTTTACTCACATTTTCACTATGTTTAATTAAGGAAAAAAAAATCAGAAGGGAAACATTTTATAAAAAAGAAACAGCATTGACACTCAAGGCATATGCCTCTCAATTCTATCTTCTATGGACAGTGTAGCTAGACGGGGAATGGAAGGAAAATTACTTCTAGCATAGCAGATAAAGCATATCATTCCTATTAACTAGAAAATGTGGCATAGAAAGTTCATTTCCTATTTTGGTGGATAATGTGACCAACTCCTAGAAAAAAAAGGAATCAGTACTGTATAAACACACATTGACTATTGAAATGAAAGCCATTATTTGCACAATATCCCATACAATTTTAGCTATAAGAAATTATATAAAATGAGATTTGGAAAGAAAATCACTGCTTTCAGATCTTAAATTTTTCCCACAGTTTTTCATACTACTAAAACTTCTAATCCCTATCGGTATTATACATATATTATAGATATGCTTGAGAAACCAGGTTGTCTAAGGTATGAGGTCAGAGTCAAGCCAACAGGAGCACAACTCTCACTGTGCTAATTTGCTCTGCATTCACTAAACCATCATATGTTACATGTTCTGAAAATAATTGCTTTTCATTTCTTATAGCTGTCTGCCTTAAGTCAAGAACATAATGACAAATTGCTAGAAATGTAGTAATATTTACAACACCTGAGATAGAATGCAAATATTCAGAATACAAGTTCCTTATTAGACTCTTGGTACTGCTTTGTGTCCATATCATTAACGTACCTATTAGAATCTCTTTCATTTTCTGGGTCTACTCTCCCTTGCCTGTGTCCTCTATTGCAGTTGACAGTGGCATTGTTTTTAGGAGTTTTTTGTTGTATGTAAATGCACTTCATACACAAAACTAAATTCTGAAAGAGAGAGACTGATACAGACTTGTTGCCTGATTGTTAACAGAGAAGTTCACACCAGAATTTGAACGGTGATCAGCCTGAGTTCTATTGCCTTCCAGTAGAACTCCAATTTTAATCTTAGATAGTTTGGGGACACATAAAAATTGCCTCTCTTCTCTATCACAGAGTGCCACATTCCAGAACAACAGAAGTATTGAAATAAATTCCTGCTACAGCAATGAAAAACAAACAAATATGAGGTTCATTTCTTCAAGCTGAAGGTTGTTTATCATGCTAGGCAACCTCAATATGAATGCAATCATCTTCTTGCCTATTGGCATAAATCTAGTTCTTCTTTTGCACGTTCACGTGCAGATGGAACACTAGATTCAGGGAAAATGTAATACCTTAAACATATAGTCTTGATTACCTAAGTTTTTTAAGATCTGTTGTTCATGTTCCTAAATTTCCAATATTTCATTTTTTTTTCTTTCAAGCAGAAACTAGTGATCCCCGGGCAAAATTATCAATAATGCCATCTAATAATATAACTTTTAACATTCACAGACATCTAAAGCTGTAATATAAATGTTTAACAATAGCACAGGAATTTTCTACTGTAATTAGACATTTCAGCCATGTTCAGCTGAGTAGAGTAAGACAATTTGAAGTAACTATAGATGTCTTCCTCAAGATCAAACCTAGATTTTTTAAATTACTTTTTTGGCATTCTTTTTTTATTTCTGAATAATAAGCATGAGACCACACTATCTTTAGACTGTATGTGGGTTCATTCATGCTAGTTTGATTTTTTAATAATTAATTTCTATCTTGTATACTATTTTTGTTCTGTGTATCTTAACATTATCTCCTCCAAATAGGGAAAAATTAAATAGAATTGCCACCCAGTAGACTTGCCCTAGATAAACAATAGAAAATCCCCAAATAGATTAGTGGTTTGCAAATGTTTTAATGGTTTCCTCTGAGACAAAAGTCTGGACTCCTTTAATGCAAGCAAGGATTACAAATGTAATCTCATACTGGGGCTAGCTCTCCAGCTCAAAAATTCTGCTACCAAACACCAAAATATCTGTTAGGTACAGAAGAGCATGACTTGTGACCTAGCTTGTGTATGTAAGTCTGTAGGGTGCTTTTGTATATTCTATATATAAGGAAATACCATGAGAAAAGCTGATGGAAAAAAGCACAGAAATCCTCAGATTAAAGCTCTAGAGGACATTAAAGATGCACAGTCAAGGTCTGTGCAGCCATATAATTTTTTCAGAGATACAAGATTTCTCTATGAAAATCTGGTTTGATGTGCTTCACGTAAAATAGGTAAGGTCACTTAGTGCCAAAAATAAAGACACAGAGAGTCTGTAACTTTAGTAGAATCCTTGGAGCATGAAGTAGCAACAGAAGACTACCGCATGGGCTAAAACTAATTTCAAAATTTTTGACTACTAGATTCTAATATACATGAGGGAATCTTCAGTACACAGATATTTGTGGAATGCTATAACTTGATTATCACCTGCATCAGCCGAATGAGTTAGCATTCAAGAGATATTAGGCTAGAAGAATTAAATTAATTGTGGCAGCTCATATGTGGAATGAAGGAAGCTCAGTGGTTATTCTGCTACCTAAAAGATTCCTTTTTGCTCTTTCACGGTACTTTTTTAAGAGTACAGGAAGGCAGAAACTCAAATACGAAATATTTGCAGCTGCTTCATGAACTCAACATGATAGATTTTAGAGTAAGTTCTGATCAGACCTTGCTGGCAAATAAGTCATCTAAGATTGAGTTAAAACAAAAAAAGTATCTGCTAACCTACAGGGCCAAATTGTCTCTCACAGTCTTGCCCATCTTGTTTAGCTGTGTTATGATCTAACTTCAATAGTAAAATCAGTAGGATCTGACTAAAATTTAGATCTTTCACATCCTAGAAGAGCATTTTAACCCCTACATGACAAACATAAGAGTATAACCTTCATTTCAGAAAGTGATATTAATATTTTTCCAAATATCAAAAAAAAAAATTAATGACTACTTGATGTCCTGTTGTAACTTTAAGTAAATGTTTTCATAAGTCTGGTTCTATTTTTAAGAAATAAAAATAAAGCCATGATGCATATTATACTGTGCTACTTGTAGGTACTGTAATTTGAACACACACACAATTTTAGCTCACGGAAAATATAGCTTTTGTTATTAGGTCTTTTCTGGAAGCCTTTGAAAAGTTATGCTACACAAGGCAGCAAAATAGATCTAAACCACATTATTTGCTCAGTGCTGTTACAGATATTTTAAAAATTGAGTGTTACAGATAAAAATTCCATTGGACACCACTAACAACTTCTCCCCACCAGCAATTTAGATCTTAGCTTTTGCTTTTGAAATGTTGCAGCAAAGGAAGATACTTTCTTTTTCCGAATAGGTTTTACATACAAAGAATATTAGCATCAGGTTAACCCTTATGTAGATGCTTTAAAATCTGTATGCACAGAAGTTTTCCTCAGAAAGCTTCCACAGGAACATAAATTATATCTCCCCTTTAAATCTCTTTCACATTTACAGGAAGATGACTTTTGGTTAAGTCTCCTAAGGAATGCAATCTTGTAACCTTGGTCTCATCTATTAAAAACCATGTTTCCATGTCATTTAGTATCTCTTTGATTTGTAACACTGTGTCAAAACCATTAGACAGTACAAAAGTATCATTTCAGCAGTGTCAGTAGGGGTGTAAGTTCACCTGTCATTTAGCATCCAAAAAGTAGATTTTACACATTCTAATTTCTCTCTAAAAGTTTCCCACTCCCTTAATGTTGAAATTATTTTATTCAACATTAACATATACATATTATAAATAAATTTTATAAAAATATTAAATATAAAATTTATGCCGGCAAATGATAAACTCAGAAAACCAAATTACAATAATTAAGTTCAAATGCATTATTCTCTTAACTTGAATATATTTTCAAACATTTATTTTGTTAATCTGTTTGTTGGCTTTTAAAACTTTTTAACTTTTCACAGCTGTTAAAAATGTTAAAAAAAGGAAAAGTTTTCTAGCTTCTCTTTATGACATTCAAACACAAAAGGTTGCTTGGATTTAAAAACTTTTGTTTAATTATTTTAAACAGGATTTTCATAGTGAAGGAAAGGAAAGGGAAAGGGAAAGGGAAAGGCAAAGGCAAAGGCAAAGGCAAAGGCAAAGGCAAAGGCAAAGGCAAAGGCAAAGGCAAAGGCAAAGGAAAATGTTTTCTTGCCTGTCATATAATTGTGAGGTTCTGCATTTCTTATAGTACAAGGTCTTTACTGCAATGGACCAATTTTCCTTTATATTCATTTTTCCTTGTATTTTAGATTAATAAAATTATTATTTATACAGGAAAAAAATACAAATATATCAAAAAGGTAGAAGTGCTACCAATTATAGCTCATAGGTTCATACAGAAATTTGTGTCATTCTTGTTAAGCTGCAACCATTTTGAATATAAAGTGACTTTTGAGATTCTAAAAAAAATATGAAATCTGAACAACAGAAGTACAAAACACATTTTTACTGCACTGCATAATTTATGCCAAATCTCTTCAGTGTGATAACACCACACTGGAAAACCTCAGTCAAAATTCCACCTTGAAATTCACAACTGAAGCACACACAACACACTATTTTAAACACGACTACTACGAAAGAGAGAGTCAAGCATTTTGATATCCCTTTAAGACATCTGTATGTAAATTTGCATGTCAAACACATGCCTCTTTGTTAAAACCAGCACATGGTGGTACGTGCAAACTGGAGTCAAGGTAACACTAATTTTGTAAACAATTATTACTGAAAAGGTAGGTAGTGTTATTCCACATATTAATTACAGATCTCTTATTAAAATACAAGCAGAAAATGTATTTTTAGTACCAAGAAATTAGCCAATACATTTTTATCTTTGAAGAAATACCAGTTACTATTTAGACTACCTTTTAAGCAAAAAGTTAGTCAAAAACCATTACTCCATTGAAAGCCAAAAAAATACTTTGATTTTTCTATTACCTAATTTGTAACATACATATTTCTGGGTTTAGAAGTGAGGAGATAAAACATATTCTCCTAAACCTTGTAGCTGTATAGCTGAAGGGAAGAAGCAGATCAAATCCAAATGTATTGCATATTTTTGGTTATCTGAATAATGTAAAGCCTACAAACTAGTTATCAATTTTTCAGATAACATAAAATAGAATGGTTTATTTTTTCATTATTTGAATTCCATTATTTAGTAGAAGAAAATGACTGCTCCATTATTTATCATTTGCTGCTTATTTATTTATTTAGTATAGGGGTAGCCAAACATTTTCAACCCAACAGCCAAAAAATCAGTTTGATATTGTTCAAGACGACATTCTTTCTAACTCCAGAAAAACATGTCAAGATGTAAAAGGTGAACTAAAAAAGAGCGACGTATCCTGTTGTCCTGCTTTCAGGACAACAAAATAGAATCAATCAAACAGAAACCCACATGGAAACAAATATTATGAAACTATGGAATAACTAGTAGTTTGAAAATAGTTATGAGAGGAATGTACCAAAATTAAGGCATTTCTATGCGCTTTGTAAAGCTGAGTGGAAAAATTCTACATATGTAAAATATTTCTGATTTTCCATTGTGAAACTGGCTTTCAGTTTCTGTTTTACACATGACATGACAGTTTCAGAAATCAATACATAAGCACTGGCATTGAAATGAATACAATGTGTATTTCAAGCTCTTGATCACGAATCTCTGTGGAAAGACTAACAGACTAAAGGCTCTAACAAATTCAATTCATGCAATATAAACTTCAGTTCCTGCTTCTGAAAGGCCTAGCTTATCCCACAGAGTTCTTGGGAACAAAAGAAACACTAATAACTGGTGGCATACAGATACTGCAAATAAAGGTCATTTTCAGTAGCTGGGTGTATTGTATATATGCTTCATAACTTTGATAGAACCAAATATTAATATGGCAAGAGTACTTCAAATTAGAGGATGTGCATCCTATAGGAAGTTCTAAATTTAACACTATTCTTGCAGCTTGTGCTCTTTTATGTTGTGGCTGAATAACTGCTATTGTTTATTTTTTATTTAGAAAATAACAACATATTTAGCCCCTAGGTTCTCCTACTCACTGAGTTATAGAAAAGCTTCCTCTCTGTCTATTTGTTAAAAGGAATGCCTAACATTTCAAAAAGCAGCCTTACCACAATCCACCCTGCAATTAAAGTCAGCTTCTCTGGGCCTCTACACCATCTCAAGTCAGAAAACATTCAGGACAGAATAAATAGTTAGGTGTCTGTTAGCTTTCTTTGGATGAATAATATGACTCACCCACTCAATGTAAAGTTCACTAGAGCTCACAAGTCCCGAGTCAAAGACCAAGGAAAAATTAAGACACAGTTAACTAAATTGGTTCACTGGTACCCAGCCTTCCTCTCTTATTTTGAGAGTGGTGCCAGAAGAAGTGGCCAGGTCTCCCTTTTACTACCTTAAAACACTTCCCTGGTTTCTCTGATGTCCAGTTCCATCTTCTACAGATACTATCTTTGATGACCAGAGGTATGATTAAATTGGTTGGTCAAAATTATGTTTAACAGAAGAGTATTCTCTTCAAAAGAAAACTTTAAAATGCATTGTTTCAATCTGCTGTTGGAAGATGGCTGGATTTTTTTGGTCCCTGTTTTTGTGCTAAGCACAACCCACCTCTTCTACCTCAACTTTATCAATGAATTTAGAATTTTTCTGTGCGAAGAAAATAAGAGCATTTTCATGAACAGAATCACTCTGAAAAGAGATACAAATTTCTAAATTACTGGTCTCTGCCCAATATTTCTCACAGCATAAGGGAGCAATTTTCTAAATGTATTGCTAAGATACTTTAATGGTACTCTGAAAAGGATTTTTTCTGCGTTTTAAATATTTCAGAATTATGTGCTCTGAATTAAGTCTCTGTCTAACATCAAAATCAAGCACACTTGCAGAATCCCACTGAAGTCAATCAAATTTTATATATATATAAGAATCTACCAGTAGAGAATGTTTTTGACTCTATGGCCTGCAAAAGGTGATTGCACACTAGTTAAGAAAATACTCATAATCTTTTTTAAATTCCATCAATTAAATTTCAGACCATTTAAAAATCAGTAATCTATTTTGCAGTACTGTTTGCAGGCAAATCAATGTTTCTCAGGAACCAGCGTGATTCAAAAGTTCTATAAACAGTAATATGCAAACATAACATGAACTAAAATGGCTTCTCTGTGTATACCGAACATTCCATGAGTTGAAGCATTTTTTGACATTTTCCAACATTTTTCTTCAAGGTGTCCTTCCAGTGCCCTATCTGAAATTAAAGAACAAAAAATGCTAAGCCTGTTTAATTTAGAATAGCAACGAATTAATCCTAATAATGAAATAACTTCATACAACATTGTCTTTGAATCATTAGAGGATTTGCAGATAGTATCTTGTGAATGCAAACAAGATAATCATACAAGCACAGATACCAAATAACCCTTTTTCCAAACACTAGTGGGCATGCATATTCAACAAAATGCAAATATTGACTTTTCTGATAGCAACTAGATCAGATTGCTAAGATGTCTGATGAGACACTGCAATCCCAGTGTGGGAAACAGTACTGACCTTCATGCTCCGCATGGCAAGCCTGCAGCTTGCCTGCATTTATGATTCCCCTAAATTCTGAGTGTTTGCCACAACTGCAAGAATAAAGTAGACATGTGGAAAAGGGCAATCTCAGTCAGTACAGAAGAGCTTGAAAGAAAGTAAACAGGTTTCATGTCTCATAATACCTCTCCAGAGAGCCAAGGAAAGGAAGAAATGTCATTTGCAATTGACTGCTTATGAAGATGAACGGACACATAAAAAGACTTTTTTTCTTAATAAGCAAGGAAAGAGGATAACAGGTCACACACCTTGCACATTCAGCAATCAGTATGCTCAGCAAGTGTGTCAGAATACACACCTATGAAAAATGCTAATGCTTTAAAGAGCATTCATCCAGAATGAGTGCATACAGTCACACAGAGTCACGTGACATGCTTCACCAAAAACCTCCCCAAACACGCTATAAAAACCCAAATTTAAAAGAAGAAGTATTTAAAATACTGTATATTTGAGTCAGTATGTTTTAATCATGAACAACATTACACTTCCAAATCTTTCCTATTCCAACACTTCAGTTTGAAGTGGAAACAAAGAAATGAATAGGAAAAAGCTCAGCATTTCCTGCTACTTGTATTACACTTGCTGTAGATGACATGATACCTCAAAATGGTTGTTTAAAATATATATTTAGAGGCTATTAAAGACTCACAAGAATCCTTTTCTTCCTAGATTCTAATTTCTGTTCTGAGATCCCCTTTCTCCACATTTTTTATTGTGTGTCCTGACATTTTATGTGTATGTCTGTGAAGATATAGACATATTTCTGAAAGTTTATTAATATATATTTACACAGGAGTATGTTGAACCACCTTAGAAAGACTATGTTTAAGCAATATAGATACATTCTCTTTAGTTTTTATCATTCTGTATTACTTCTGCCATTGTATTTCATTTATGATACTCATAACACTATGTAATGCTTTTATTTTGATGTGTCAGTTAAAATTACAAAGAGTAATAGGATGTTTCAATGTTTCTGGGGAAAGAAGCTAAGATTACTGCTGATTAGACCAGAGTGCAACCTACATATATGATCCTTTCAGCACAGAAATTATGATTATGATACGAGAATGTTTTTCAGGGGGTTTTTTCCCTCCATTTGTACTGCATTTTTAGTGGGCAGTTATCCTTAAAGCTACAAAATCACAGCTTTTACATTTTAAGGAAGAATCAATGTATGCTTATTAGAAACTTGGTGGCACTTATAATACAAATGGGAATTTTGTATGCGTTTCTATTTGCTAAAATTCTCTAATCTTCCCTTCCTTATAAGAGCCTTCAATTAATCAGCTCTATGCAAGACTTTAAAAAGCTAAGACAAATGCTTGTTTTAATATTCTTGGATCTATTCATTTCTGAGATAATGAAATATTTTCTTAATTTCCATTAAAGCAATGCTGCCATGGATTTTCATAGTCTTTTAAAAGAATGAAAACATCAAGAATTGACTGATTATTGCTGGTGGGCCAGCATTCCCAATTTCATCTGTGGTTTTTGTGCATAATTTAAATAGAGAGTAATTTGAACCTTATTATTGAGAATTTTTGTTTTGATATCCTGCCAGCATAGCAATCTAAGCCTACACTTAGGTTAAGTCTAGACAGGACACCAAATGCTAGAGAAACAAATATTTATACGCTGGGCACCATAGGTGCAAATAAATTCTATGTGCTACACAGTCCAGCGAGCACAAAGAGAAGAAAGAGTCCTACTCTACCACGTTTCCATTGAATACAAAGACCCTTGCAGAATGGTATTTAGATGTGTAACCACTCGTGCCAAATCTCTTAGATTATTTAACCAACAATCAGCTATTACTTTATCAGCCATGGATTTACCTTTCAACCAATCCCTGTGCAAGAAAATTCTGATAAGTGTATGGACAAAAATCTATACCACTCTATTTCTTTCCCAAGCTGGAAACCCTGATAAACAGCTTTTTGATCAATAGCTGTTGCCTAAAGAGCCAAAGGTCTTGGTTTATGCAGTTACTCTGGGCCACACAGAATTACAGTTTGTTGCTGTCATTGCAATGATACCGTATGGATATCCCTTCCATAGCTGAGCAAAACAAAATCTGGCAAACCTTACTGTCAACTATTATAATTTTGAAAGATAAACTTTCTCTGACAGTTATCTATACGTCATATAAATTTTAAAAATCTTTAAGAATCAGTCAAAATTTAGCCTACAATGATTTCAGATAATATTTTAAAAGTTAGAAAATATTTGAATCCCTATTAATTATTGAAATACAATTATTTCTTGAAGATTCACCAGGCCCTCATGGGTGATGAAAGAATAGGTCAATTTACAAAAATTAAGCCTGTAAAGACATGATCCAAACTGAATGTTCACCTTAACTGTTTTCACTTAGACCGATAAAGTTCATTCCTTTTCAGAACCTGAAACTGAAAACTATGTGCCCTATGACTATGAAGAAAGCTAGAAGTTACTTCAAATACTTAATCTCTAAAAACCTTTGAAAGTTCAAAGGCATATCCTACCCTTGGATATTCAAGGGAGGTTGCATTTTAAGCCTTTCACATATTCTCCCCTGAGAACACAGATTACTTTCTGCCATGCCAAATCTTGAAAGATATGAATGGCTGGTATCAAAAAGGGAGACAGAGCTTATGCAAAATGGGGCACAGGTGGGAAAGAACATGGGAAAGGAAGGTTTTAGAAAAAATTATACAGGCCATGGCTGCACAAAAAAAGTTATCTTTACACAGGAATGTGAAGGCAAAAAACCAGAGAGTTTTATCATAATCCATAAAATGAAACATTTTACCTTGGCCTATAAACAGAACACCTTAGATTAGTCTTCCAGATAAGAGAAGTCTCGCTTCAATTTAAAGAAGAAGCTGAGTGACTCCTTGTACCTTCTCTTTCAGGCAATTTCCTGAGATTTTTCTTTCATTAATGCATCACTTTGTGTGAACTCAAATTTGTGTACAGGCAAAGCACCAAATCTCCTCCTTAGTTTCACAGAACCTGGGAAACTCCTCCTGAAACAGGTTTCATTCAATTTTTACTTTATTATTTACACACAATCAGAGCATTTTTAATATCATATTAATTCATGCAAAGAGGAAAAACTTGCACATGGAGAAATGTCTTGGTGCATGCAATGAGTACTGCCTCTTGCTTAAAATAACTATAATCTACCTAACCTTTCATTTCAGCAGTTCCATGCTTTTTTCAAGCATTCGTATCAACATGGTTTCGAGTATCCCATTCTGCTAGGAAAAACAAACTGTGGTCTTGAGTTTTACTTAAAAATACTGTCTGATCACTAGAGTAACCTTTCTCTGTATTTGCTTATGATAAAATTAAATTCAGTCTAAAATTTGAACATTCTGACACAGACATGATCTGCCAGGTGAGGTTTAAGAAGTGTCATATGTAACACTTGCTAGTATTTCTCTACCTCTGCTAGGAAAACCTCCTTGATACGTTATGAACATCTGGGGGGTTTATGACATTTTAGTTACTCAAGTTATCATATAGTTGATAAATTCTTTTCATTATTTTCCTTCGTTGTTTCCTGATTATAGGAAAAATCTCATTCCATTTTTTTTTAAATTTATGCCATGCTATTTAATCTTATTTTCAACTTAAACCTAAGAAATTATTCAATTCCTTCAGTAGTATATTCATATCTATATCTTAATAACTCTATGGCCAACTTCTTGCCAAATCACAAGCCTCATTCTTTTCTTCCCAGGATACTCTTATGTGTATTTAAAGAAAATAAAGTAAAAAAGAAAAAACCCACCTTTTTTTAATAATAGCAAATTAACTTTTACATTTCAGCAAGCATTTTAAAAGCTACTTTGAAAAATGACCAGAAATTTTATTATTAGGACAACAGGGTAGAAAGCTGTATACATTTGCTAAAGATGTACACAAGTGTATAATCAAAAAATTTTGTATGATTTTTGTACTAATCCCTTGAATAGCTATTATATAAACATAATTTTTAATTTTACACTCTTGAATTAAATTTTAAGCTGTATCTATCCATTATTTTAATAGAATTAAAATCTTTTCTTTAAATAGTTAAGTTTCTTGTTCTAATTTGTGTCATGGAGGAATATATATGGATAGGTCTATTTCTAGTATTTGATGCAGTTCACATGCAGTTCAGTTTACAGCTCATTCATCTAAGGAATTAGCTTTTCAGGTCTTGGGGAGCCACTTTAAATTTAAAGATTAAAAAAGAAATTTATAAAATAAATATATTTATATATATAT
>VWPU01003567.1:0-73165 GCA_013398955.1 Callaeas wilsoni | reverse complement strand
GGGGCGGGGGCGGGGCCGAGGGGCGGGCGCGGGGCGGTAGGCCCCGCCCCCCCGCCGGCCGTGGGCTGACGGTGACGTCAGAGTGGTGCGGGGGGCTCACGGGCGGCGGCGGAGGGGCGCTATGACGTCACGGCGGCAGAGAGCCAATCCGGCGGCGGGGGCGGCTCGGGAGCGGCTCGTGCGGGGCTCCCGCCGGCGCGGGGCTCGGAGCCGCTGAGTCCGACAGGTCCGGCCGCGCGCCCGCTCCCGGCCGCGCCGGGGAACAGAGAGCGGCCCTGAGGGCTCTCAGCCCGGGCCATGGCAGCGGGGGGCCCCTGTGAAAAACAATATGGGACCGTGTAATTAAAGACTGTCGTAACGAGATGAGCCGCAGGCCTGCATTAAAGGTCCCGGGCAGATGTAGTTGATGTTTCCTGTGTTTTAAAGTAACGGGCTTTGCAACGTGACAGCATTTTTGAGGGTAAACTCTGGCTGCAATTAAGTAGGTAGTATTTTAACTCGGTCGTGTAATAAAACCTCTGGTTTTGTTGTGTAATTTAGATGCATATGCTGAGCTGGTCCCCAAAGTGTCAGATGTCTGAGGAAGGAATCTCAAAGAACCCTCTTTGGCTCCTTTCCAGTGGCAGGGATGCTCAACAGAGAAGGAAAAGTTCTGTCCATGCTCTCCACACACTTCATTACCTCCCCGAGGTCCTAACGGGGCAATACTGAGGGTGCCTTGGCATTCGTAAGGCCAACAGGAAGAAACCAGTTTGTTTCTTTCCCTCTCTCATGTATTCCCTTGTGATGGAAGATGACCTGTTAATTCTTTCCCCCTCCCTAAGAGTTTGTTCCGTCTCTTTGTTAATTAAATGAAAATGTTACATAAATAAAGAGCAGCTTTGCTTTGCAAAGGAGAGGAGTCAAGCAGCAGTTTGCATGAGGTTTATTCAAGATCAAGTATCTCCACTCTATGGGAAGCAGTTAGCAATTTTAGAAAGCTGGAGTAAAAAGGCTTTCCTGGAGCTTCCCCTCAGCTTTTAAAGACAGCTGGTTGGGTGAAACCCTCAAAACTGGCTATGCCAACCCAACATCCAGTAGCTTCTCCTGGGCATTAGTCCATAGTCATTTACCAAGGCCCATGTCCATGGTCATTTATCTGAAGCAGTTTATTGCAAACTCACCTCACCTAATGGAAGCTCAGTGTACAAACGGCCCCCAGAGGTGATGCTGCGCTGTAAATAATCAAGAAGAGGTCCCAGGAGGGCCAACCCTGTCCTGGGGGCATCAGGTACAGCATCACCAGCTGGTCAAAGGAGGTGATTGTCCCGCTCTGCTCTGCACTGGGGCAGCCTCACCTCAAGTCCTGTGTGCTATTTTGGTCACCACAATATAAAAAGGACATTAAGCTATTTGAGAGCATTAAAAGGAGGGCCACGAGGATGTGAAGGGCCTTGAGGGGAAGCCCTGTGGGGAGCGGCTGAGGTCATTTGGTCTGTTCAGCCTGGAGGAGACTGAGGGGAGACCTCATTGTGCTTTTCAACATCGTCAGGAGGGATAGTGGAGGGGCAGGCACTGATCTCTTCACTCTTGTGACCAGAGGCGGGACTCGAGGAAATGACATGGAGCTGAGTCAGGGGAGGTTTAGGTTGAATATCAGGAAAAGGTTCTTCACCCAGAGGGGTGGTTGGGCACTGGAACAGGCTCCCCAGGGCAGTGGTCACAGCACCAAGTCTGACAGAGTTCCAGCAGTATTTGGACAATGCTCTTGGGCACACAATGTGACTCTTGGGGTGTCCTATGCAGAGCCAGGAGTTGGACTTGATGATCCTGGGCAGTCCCTCCAACTCAGCATATTCTATGATTCTATGACTTCATGATTTTATGAGTACAATAATGCAGAGTGTTTCCCAGTGGGATCAGAAATGATGTTCCTTAATCTCTTTCTGGGATAAGACAAAATCTCTCACTAAACTAAACATTGAGGTTATGCCACTGTTCTTTAGTCTTATTTCTTTTTTTAGAGTAAGATGTTAGGAATGCTATTTGGTTGTTGCTGGAGGGCTTTTTTCCTCTTTTTGTTTTAAAGTTTTATTTCCCTGAAGGATCAAACCCTTGCCTATGTGTTTAACACTTCGGGAAAAGAACCCCCAAACCCTACGAAAACCAGCACGACTGTTAGGTGAATGTGCCTTTCTGAAGGCCCTTTGCCCGAGTTTGTGTTTTGGATGTTTCTGAGGCATCCCTTCCTATTTGTGAGAAGTCAAGCCATCTTAATTGAATAAGGCACAAGTGCCATTTTTTCTCACTTGAGCCAAAATGTGCTGAGCTCACTGAAACATGACCAGCATTAGGTCTTTTCAAATCTTTCACACTTTATTTAAAGCACTTTTCCGTGTGCTTTAAATAAAATTCCTTCCCAAGAGGCGTACACATTTGTTTCCATGGTTTATTGATGAGAGATGATTGCACTGAGTGTTACTTTCACAGCCAAAACAGCTTTCTAAATCTGGAAGGTGCTTAAATAATTAAGACTCAATCTGGCTCTTTAAAAATAAAAAATAAAAACTTGAGATGCAGAAAGAGATGGAGCAAGGCATAGGGAATGTAGCTGGAGAATGAGCAGCACCCTGTGCAGGAAAGGGATGTGCTGCTTCCTGGTCCCCTTGCTTTGTTCCACAGGCAGGGAAGCGTGCCCCAAGCCCACCAGGGGCTGGCATGTACCTGCTGTGCCTCCCTTCACTGTGGAGCTTGCCTTTCGTGCTTGGTGGTGGGGTTTTAATGAGACTCTGTATGCCCAGAGTGCCAAGTAAGTGGCACTGGAGAGGGAAGACACAACAGCTGATGGAGGAAACGATGAGGCTGGGGAGTGAGATTTTGGTTTTGCCAGCCCGGCTCCAGTGCGAGACTCCCAGACTGCCTGCTGATCTGCTGGTTCTTCCCTCTCCTGGTCGCTCCAAAGTGCACATGCTGTTATCAGTCAGAGAACAAGAGCAAGGTCACAGCATGGGAAATGTCATTTCAGAATTACCCATTTGGGAGAACTAAGCAAACAGTGCCAAATGTTTTGGCACTAAATGTTTGGCATTTAATAGGGGTAGGAGCTGGCCAGTGTCATTCTGGGCTGCAGATGTACTGAGTCCCAGCATCATCCTCATCTTGGAGCATCTGTAGGATTGTCAGGAGTGAAGACATTACCATTGACCTCTCCACCGAACACTGATGAAATTGCTGCTGATGTATTTGCTCAGGAGGGGCTTCAGAGACCTTGTTATCAGAGTGGAATCAAGGAGGCTGGAGTTCAGAGATGGGCAAATTAAATATTATTCAGGATTTAGACAGAAGGATTGCTAGGGCTGGTGTAAAATAAGTTATACCTTGCATATAAGTTTTACCTCTGTCTCATGACTATCATAATCCTACCTTTTGAGAGAGAAGAGGCAGAATCTGAGCACTGTGGAAAGCCAAGCCCTAGGTGACCCAGCCTAGGCAGCAGCGGCAGCAGCAGAGGTGACAAAGAGGCCTCAGCAAACAGGGCTATCCTCACTAAATCAATGGTGCACAAAGGGAAGAGGTTAAATAGATACTAGTGTTCGAGAGTATGGCTAGGAAGAGAACAGCTGGAACATTTGAAAGTAGAGTGAAAAGTCAGTGAGGGCTGCAGCACTGAGAGGAAAAAAGAGCTTGGAGTAGAAGGCCCACCAGCATGATGTTTGAAATTAGCCTGGGTAAAGGGTTAGAAGTGTATGTTCCAGGGAAACAAACTGAAATGGTCTTCTTTTGGGGGGTGAGTTACCAAATCTGTCTTCTTTTTTAAAAAAAATTGTTACAAATCCTAGCTATACCTATTTAGTAGTGGTTCATCATACACACTGTAATGAATAGGTCCTTGTTTTGATTAGAAACAAATTAATCCAGTTTTTCCAGAAGTAAATTAACAAATTGATTAGAATAAATAACCATCATTTGCTACTCAGTCATCTTAACGGGATTTTTCAGTGCTGCCTGAGTTTGTCTTGGCATCCGAACTGACTGTGGCGGCTCCATGTTCTTTATCAGCGCAATAAATGGGATGCGATTATTGTTCCTAGATCAAACGCTGGACTAAAGAATCAGGCTTGAAATTGCAGCATCTATTTCTTCTGAATATGGTGTTTTCTTCTGTTGTGCAGACGACTAATGCTTCCTGCTGTCTGTACAACTTTGTCTAACTTTTAAGTACTTGATCTTTGTGGAAAAACTTCCAAGCAAGGCTTCCTTTACAGTTTTGTATTTTCAGGTCTCATAAGCAAGTGACTGGATGAAGCTGCTATTTCGAGATTCCAGCACAGAACTGGTGTGAACACGCTTGTTCTCTGTTCTGAGGTATGATCATGTTACAAACCGGTCTTGGCTTTTGAGGGTGCTTTTTGCAAAATTCTCACAGGCTAGAGTGGAAGCAAATTCTTGGCCCTGTGTTTCTAATCCATTTTCATGCATTTTACATTAACAGCAGTTACTATTCTGCATTTCCTCTTCCTCTTACATGCAGCGTGCAGTGCTGTAGGCAAATAATTAAATAGGATTGAAGACCTGCACCAACTCACCAAACTTTCAATGTATTTTAAGAGCCAGATTTACCTCAAATCGTGTCCCACAAGACAAAATATTTTGTTCCTTGTCAAATAGGACAAATAATTAAGGAATTTTCTCTGTCACTGGTGTTAGTATGTGCAATTTCTCACCATGCTGCTCGTAATTTCGGAGAGAGAAAATGTGATTAAAGTCCACCCTTGTCAATGCTGCTTAAACTTTAATTACCCCAAGTTCAGAAAATAATGAACCCCAAGAATCTTGCCACTATATAACAGCTAGTTTGCTCCTATGACACTGCTGGGGCTGCTGACAGGAGACATAGAAAGAATAACAAGGTGTTTCTGATGATCAAGCAGGTCCAAAACGGGCATGAAGAAAGTGGTCACTTAACCCAGAGTTCCGCAGTGGTTAACTCAGCTAACATGTGTGGGTAGTGCCATCTGTCCTCAGTCTGCCTCCTCTTTCACAACATCTGCAGGAGAAGTGGAGATCAGGACTGGCGGGTTCATAACCCTGTACGCACAGCACACCTGTCCCTCTGGGGCAGGCGCAGCCTCTGGCAGGGCGTGACCCACCTCAGCCCATCCAGGGCTTTGCTGGTGGCTGCAGTGTGCTGGCGAGGGGGCAGCAGGGAGGGTCACCCCGGTGTGCCCCTGTCCCACTGCTCTGCCCCGACCCCAGAGAGCCCTGTGAGCCCAGCCCTGCTCTCTCCTTCCCTGCCTACTTTTGGGTATTGCCCTCAAAATCTGGGCACATCTACAGTTAAGAGTAGAAGCTCTTTAAGGGGGAAGTATATTGTCACTTCCTATAGCAAGCAGCTTCTGCTGGAGGAGAGTGATTTTATAAGAGCTAATGCTAATCACGGTAGGGTGAACAAAGTATAAACTGCATTATTTTGCATTAGTAATTGGATGCCTTGCTCCTTTCCTGTTCCTACTATGGTGTTTTTTTGTTGACTTACTGAATGGATTACAACATCTAATCCTTCAAAACAATGTGTGGTTTTCCAAAGAGTCATAAATCCATCATTGTCCATTGCAGCCTGTCAACAATTTTCTTCTTAATCTTGGAGCTAGTGGGACTGGGATTTGAAGCTGTCATGTTGCTCAGTATAAGGAACTTGGTAAGAGTGCAACACTGTATTTCCATGAAGAGTATTAGGTGTTCTGATTTAGACAATCGGTTAAGGGCAGAATTTGCAATCCCTCTTCATATGCCGTGCTGCCTATCCCTTTCTCTTTAATCACAACCGGTGTAAACTGTTTGAGATAATCCTGTTGTTGGGAGAAAACACTGTCTTATTGCTTAGAGCAAACAGTAAATCATGTTTTAAAAAAAGATATGAGGGAAAGTATTTTTGTAAATGCTCTGGATTGTCTGAAAACCTGCACATGAATCTGAATGGTTGTCACTCCATGTTGGAATTTTTAAAGTATTAAATCCATTCAAACTGCTTTGTTGCTGGACCTCATGGCACCAGCTCCTGATAGTCAGGATAGTTATTAAGTCATCACTGTAGTCATGTTTTTGAGGAGGCTGTTTCCCTACAGAGTGCTCTGATACTGATATAAGTCCTTTCCTCTTTCAGCCTTAAGTGTCCATAGAAACTCTATTGTGCATTTTGAGAAAACCATTATATCTGGACATTTGTCCTGAGTTAAAACTATTGTATACTATTTTAATAATCTGTTTTATTGCAGGATCACTGTCTGTGCAGACCAGCCTGCAGCCTGCCTTCCTGGCTGCAGGGTATTAAAGCCTCAGAACACAACTCTGAGCCCTTCCCTGCCCATCTTCGCAGGAGAACCTGCAAATCCAATGTGCTGTTTCTGTTGCTTGCTCAGCCCGTGTGCTACAGCAAGAGTAATGTTTTTGCCTGATATAGAGTGTTCAGATATCCTGTCGCACTTTGGAGGATTATTCTACCTCTTGCCTGGGAAGGCAGAACCTGCCTTTGCCCTGTGGTCTTTGCAGTCTGCTTGGGACCTCCACTCACATGGCCTGGGAAAAAGGAAGGCTGGGAATGTGTTTTACAGGCAATTGGGAAAAAATGCCAAGATGAAAATTAAGCATACAAAATAACTGGTGTTTTGGGGTTTTTCCCATTCTCACTGACCATCTTCAGAGAGCCCTCTGGAGATGTGCAGCTGAAGAGCGAGCCACTCAAAGCAGTGCCTGCTGTTGATGTTTCTAGCCCTGCTGCTGACCTCAGGAGAACGGTGAGGGGGCCCTGGGTGAGCTCCTCAGCTGTAAGCTACCAGCAGCACCCTGCCAGCTATTGGGAATAATCTTTGGTGAGTGATATAGCGACCAATCCAGGTCAGGTTTTGTGTAGGAGGTATTTTAACATAACCCTACTTCTTGTCAGATGAAAAGTATTTTGGCTTTCCCTGGGAAGGATGAGTGGTTTGGTTTTTATTCTCCTAGGAATGCATTTTTTTCCCAGCTGTGAACAATATACATAGGTAGATAATGAGATAAAAAATAGGGGATATCTCTCTCTTCCTCCCTCATTCTTATCTTGTTTTGACCACTCACACTGTAAACTCAGGGCAGGGACTCTTTCCCACTATGTGCATGCATAGTACACTTCAAATACTTAGATAGGAGAAGAGTATAGAAATGTCACATCCTCTGGAGCAATTTTGATAATGACCCAAGGAGCTCTAGGGGAATACTGGGTACACTCCTGGTCGCTATCCAGAGCAGCCCCATAGGCTCATCATGAGGTTGTAAATCAGCAAAAGTCTTAAAGATGACTGAATCCATTCCCTCACGCTTAGGCAGAGTGAGATTTTCCTCAGCATATCCAAAGATACTGAACTATTCTTGCTGTGCAAGATCAGCAGCCAAAAGATCATCCCCAGCCCCACAGATCATCATGTCCCAAGTGTGTAGGTTGAGACTGTGACTGCCAACCAAAGCCATGTTAAAGTTCACAGGAGGTCATGATGGGGTCCTGGGAAAGAAGAGTTCTTGCTTTGAGCAGAGGCTGCCGTCTCTGGGGGCTGGTCTTCAAAGAAACAAGCCTGATTTACACTTTTG
This sequence comes from Callaeas wilsoni, assembly GCA_013398955.1. Lineage (NCBI taxonomy): Eukaryota > Metazoa > Chordata > Aves > Passeriformes > Callaeidae > Callaeas > Callaeas wilsoni. The sequence goes on along the minus strand of VWPU01003567.1, from coordinate 65,566 downwards.
AAAATAAATTATATTTAAAACAGTGCTCTGGTCAGTCTCCTTAATTTCTTCTTGAGCGCCTTGCCTTCCTCATAGCTCTTTTTAAACAAAGTATCTACTTACTTTGGCATGAAAATAGTATTTTAAATACTTGGGTTTGCTTCCAAAACTATTTTTTTTATGCTGCTCAGGTGACATTTCTCCAGACTTGTCTTTTACATATAGATACATTTGAGCTTATAGTCCTGTCTTTTAGTTTTGTTTTTTTCATTAAGCCTTACACCTATTCTGATGACACCTAACATTTCTCCTGTGCCTCTGGTACATAATTTGGTCTATAGTCTTCTTTCCAATTTCCTCCTTCATAATTTATTGCGTCTTTAGCATTTTCAAGCTGAAGTCTTCTAAAACCTGTTTATTTGTATGCTGTATTGTTTCCAATCCTTTGACACAAATTTTCATTTCAGTACTTGAGCAGCAATATCTGACTAACAATTACTAGGGTTTCTTTTGCTTATTGGTCTGTTTGAAAAGGAGGATGGCATGATTACACTATTGTCAGAATCTAGGTAGTGACCTTTCACATCCGTATCCATCCTACTTAGCTTCATGGTGCTGATGATGTGATGTGGGTCATGTTGACTGCTTCCCTGAGTAGAGGGTTAATGCATCCACACCTCTAAGCAGCCACTTTTATGAAAGTATTTGATTTATGAGATCCAGTCCTTGTTTTTTGTCTGTCCTTATTTCTCCCACATAGCTCCATTTTAAATGCAGCGAGTTCTACTTTTTGAGTCCTGCTACAGTTTTGTCTCTTGCATTTAAGGTTTATCTTTTCAGTGATTTCTGTGGCAAAATATTTTGTTTCTGAACTTGATCTCATTTTCTGCTTTGGCTGTATCACTGTCTAATAGCTGTACTGTTATGGTTTGATAACTTTAAATACCAAATTTGTTTCTAATTGAATTTAGCGGCATTCTGTATTCTTGTAATTGTGTTTTTCTCATTTAAAAGGAAGCTCTATAGTATGGTTAGACTAAAGGCTGGTTTTATTTTATTGTAGGAGTAATTTTAATCACTGAATTTTTCTGAAATTGAAAGTTGCTGTTACTCATTCACTGCTGCCTCCAGCCTCTGTGTGGGAATGGCTGCTGTGGGATGTCCCTGGACCCTTTCATGTCCAGGATGGCTTCTCTGTGTCAGGACAAAACAGCTGGAAGTCAGAAATGCCACATTACTGTGTTAATGAATTACCACATCAAGCTGCAGAATTAAGTTGTTTGTGCTCTGACTTTCTGTTGGAAATGAGAAATGAAGTGCATCAGTCTAAACCTTCACAAATCAAAGGTACCGTGCTATGCTTTTGCTGGGGACTGAGAGCTTTTAGCTCCTGCTCCTGCGCAGGCACTTGGTCAGCTGCAGGTGTCTGAGCCCTTACATATATTTTAACAAGAATTAAAGTAGTTCAGTGTATACTGAGGGCACTTACTGCTGCTACCAGCTCTCCTCGGCACCAGCAACTCTTCTAGGCATATATATGAGAGTGCCTCTGTTCTCATAATTATAGTATCACTACCAACATGCTATAATTAGACAAGTTAAAAATTGTCTGAGCTGAAATGCACTAATCTCCAGATGCAGTTATCACTGAGAAAAACTGCTTTGAAGCTTTGCCTCCAGATAGGTGATATCCTGACACCCTCCTCACCTTTCACTTGAACAGAGCTTTTTGCGTGGACTTAACACACATGGATGGTCTTTGTAAACAGCTCTTCTTGTCTTTTTATTATATACCAGTAGAAGCATTAGAGGCTCAATGGAGTGTATTTTTTTACATAATTCCTATATGTCACCTGCCAGCCAGACGGTTGTTATTTTATTACAGTAGTTTCTCATTAACTACATGCATCCTCTGAAACTTGGAAGAATAATTAGTTCACTCCTTTATTCTGTGTGAGGTGTCCGTGCTCCTTGTTTCTTACCTCTTGCAGATAGTGGATGTGAGCTCTGCACAGCATGGACAGGATGTTCTGTCTTTGAACTGCTGCCAAATTCAATGAACTGTCAGCTTTGATGTATCCTGGTTTCTTCAACCTACTTTTACAAGGAAAAAAAAAGCATCACTGAGGCTATTTGCTTTTTTGCTATAACCGCTCCTCATATCATTTTGACAAGGTAGTTGCCGTGTTATAGCCCTTGTATGGATCATTGATTGTGTCACTTTTTATAATCATTGCATTTTTGTTCCAACTCTGCAGTGAGAGCACTGTCAGCAGAGAAAAGGTAGCGCAGAGCTCAGACTTCTGCCCTCTTCTCACGAATGCAGTAGCAGGAGATTCATCATCAGAGGCTCTCATCAGAAATCCCCATTCTTCACATAGTTTTGGAGCTCTTGGCAGACTTTCTGCTTCCACCCACACAGTAAAGACTTGTCTAATAATGCCAACAGCGTGAAGCCCATTAAGATTAGAATGGCAGAATAACTGAGTCCAACTCCGCCTTTTGATAGTGGAGAGCTGTCCTTTTTAAAGGAAGGCAGAAAAGTGTGTTTCAGCTCATAAAGCTGGCTGATTTCTGACACTGAAGCAGCAATGTATGTTTGCCCCGTGAGTGCCTGCATGCCAAGGTGGGCTGAGGCAGCGCGTCTCTTCCTCAGCTGTGTTTGTACTGTGCCTGCTGCAGAGAGGTCCTGCCCCATCCACAAGGAGCTCCTGTGGGATGTGACCTGTGGGCGAGACTACTAACCAACCCTCCTGCTTCCAAAACATAGCTTTGTTATACTTGGACCCTGTGTTTTATTTCAAGGTGCTTGCCATTCCCCTGCCCTTTCCTCAACCCTAGCCTCTGCCAGACTGACTTAAAAGCTGCAGTCATCTGATTTCTTCTGGAACATTGCTCTGACAAGGAGGCTTAGCATTCCCAGCGCTGGGGCTTTAAAGGATGACTATCCCCAGGGCAGGCAGGGTGGGCCACACAGGCACTGCAGTGCTTTGAACTCCACTCTGTGTGTATTAGCACCACAGACTAGTGCCTCTGTTTAATACATTAATGTTTCTTACTGCACCATTGTACTCTACAGTATGTAGAATTGATTTGACATGAATCGGCAGGGGAAGCTTGCACATCCCAAATGAATGATCTGCAACATTGGCTTTATAAGATACTCATTCCTAGTTGATGCTTGCAGCACAACATTACACACCTAATTGCCCACATGTAGAATTGTGCCAGTAACCTGCCTGGGTAGGATGCAGTAAACACGTTGATCTGTTGTCTAGATCCTGTTTTAGCTTAAACAGCAGGTAAAGGCTTCTAAGAAAATGAAGCTTGGCTATTTCAACTCAGGCTTTGCCTAATGGACTGTATGCGTATAATTTTCATTCCCAATAAACCCCAGAATGCATCAAGCAGATGCACAGGTCAGTAAGATGGGTTGCTTCCCTTGAAAGCTAACAACTTCCATGGGCATGCTCTTAACTGAAGGACTAAGAAGGGGCTGGAATAATTGACCGTAGGGTTATAGCTGCGGACTAAGTAAAACCCTGGAACAGGTTGCCAGAGAGCTGGTAGGTGCTCCGTCCCTGGAAACACTCACGGTCAGGTTGGATAGGGCTCTGAGCAACCTGATCTAGTTGAAGATGTCACTGCTTGCTGCAGGGGCGTTGGGCTAGAAGACTTTTAGAGCTCAAATGCAAGTGCAAGGGAGAGAATGGGATTGAGGCCTGGGAGCCAGGAGAAGAATGGATCACCCTTTTTAGCTTGAATAAGCACTTGTGCTGGATTAAGGGATCATGGAACTACAGTGTCATTTGTCTCTGCAGATACAGGTATGGGTGCTACATGCTTTCCACAATTTGTTCCTGCTGACGGTCTCCTTTGCTAGAAAGGTATATTTGATTAGACCTCTCATTTCCACATCTCATTTCAAACAGAGTTTAGAAAATACTGACTTCTTTTTCTGTTTTACTTGCCCGCAATATCTCAAAACCAGACACTTAATACATTTTCTGGTTTTATTCTTTTGTATTCTTTTCTTCCCACACCAAAGGTTTATTTCCCTACATTTGCTCCTCTTTTTTTGACTGAATGTTCAAGGAGGAAGAAAACCACGTTGTCAGATCTCATACAACTAGAACTGGAAGAAAGTAGCTCTACAATAGCAGGTATTGACTAGACCTCTCTCAGTTCAATCGGTTTTTTCTGTTTGTCAGTGAAGCCTTAGAGCAAATTAGTGCCATGACTGGTCCCTGCAAATTGCAGCATGCCCACAGGTGGTCGGACACAATGGCTCTCTAGCTTCCCAGAGTCTCAAGAATATTCCTGAGGCTTGTTAGGATGCACAGTGTAAGGGACCTCAGAGTCACACAGCTGTGAAAAACCATGGCCTAAATGAAAGCAGTCCAGTCCTATGTACTTGGGAAATTCACAGGTAGTTGCTGAAAGGTCACAGAACCATCTCTGTGGGTACTGTCATATAAAGGAAATATTTCAGTCAAAAGAGTAAAATCTTTCTTAAACTTCTTTAGAAACATGTACTTCTAAGACAGGGAAACTAACATAGTGTAGGTGTGTGGGTTTCTTTTCTAAAAAAGAGCAGGGCAAAGAGGGAAAGATCTGGTTTACATTTTTACAGAACCAGGACACACCTGCTTCTTAAATTCAAATTGCCATTGATTTTAACAGCAGAAGAAATGAGCCTCACATTGATTTAGACAACAACTAAAAATTGGATTTTGTGTGGCAAACTGTTCTTGGATCATGACTAATTACATCAATTTGGGTAAAAGCTATTTAAAAAACCCATAGTTATCATATTTCCTTTTAAATGTATTTTATCTGAAAAAAAAGGCCATCTCTTGTGAAGGGGAAAAAACCCAAATTCTGCACTCGGTTCAGTTTTATCTACCAGACAATATTCTGCTTTCTGTAAAATCTGTAAGCAGAGGCGTGAACTTGCGGATCCTGGGAATGAAGGCTGGGAGCAGGGTCGCCCTGGCTCTGTGGGTCAGTGCTGGCCAGCAGAATGGTGATGCAGGGAGCAGCGCTCCCATCGCCGCATCCGAGGGCAGCCTCGGTGACTCAGGTGTCGGCTTTGGCCCAGCCCTTGCCGGGAAAGCTTGTGTTTTGTTTTCCACCGTCAGTCCTGCCTCTCGCCCTCTTGCCTCAGGATGTGCTGCTGTGGGCCACTCCCTGAGGTACTCCAAGACATGTTTTTTTCTGCCGGCGAGGCCAAGAGGCTTTGGCTAAAAGCATGAACAGGTTGGGCTTGGCTTGATTCATGCTCCCTCCTCTTCTGGGAGTGCCTGGGGAGGTGCCTGAGGCACCTGTTATCAGCTTGAGGTGCTGATAACATCCCAGCAGATCTGTAGAGACTAATTATTTATGTCATGCCCTCTTCACGTTGCTTTAGCCTTAGCTGAGGTGCAAACGTGCCCTGCCCTGGCCCGGGGCAAGTGGCCCAGGCCACAGCAAGCATCTCTCTGGGGTGCATGAGATGGGAAGGCAGCACAGGGTTCCCAGAACCGACAGGTGGGGTGAAGTCCTGAGCATGGTTTTGAAAAGGAAAACAAGGACTGTAGAGGAGGTGTCTTATGAGACTTCTGCTGCAAATCTTCTGGACCTTAAGGGAGAAAAACAGTTGGCATTATTTGGAGCCCTCTCCTTGAGCACGATATTTGTACAGTATGCCTCATTAGCAGAAACTTTGGTTGGTGAGAGACCTACAAGTATCTTTTATGTTTAGACAGTTCAGACTTTTGTTAAAATTTGAATTTAGTTATTTAAATTCTAGGCAACAGTGATGGATATGGCTGTCATGATACCACACCTGGCACAGCATCTCAGCCTGCACCACTGTGGAGACTTGTGCTTACCTCTCAAGGAAAGGTAGTGGGCTGGGGCTGAATGGACATGAGCTGAACAGAAGTTTGGGACTCAAATTGCTTCCAGCCTCATCCAATACCTTATCTGTTGGTCTTGCCCATTTGCAGGTCAGTTTTGTGTTAGTAACATGAACCTCTGCTTGGCATTTTCTGCCCCCACTGACTGTCCACTGGCTGATGTCTCTGCCAGTCTATCAGTCTATGCTCTTCTAAGCATGACTGTTGAGGGCACCCTTACAGCGTAGCATGGGGATGTTTGGGCCTTGTTCACTGGAGGAACACAGAAGTCTCTTTCTTCACTCTATATTTGCATGGTCACATTATTGTCTTAAATCCTGTGGTTAGGACCAAAGTTCCTCCATTAGACCATATTTCATCCCTCAGATAAATCCAGATGAGAAAAGCATTCACCCATTGCATGTGCTATTTTTTCAATACCAGCATTGCTGGCATCTGTCTTCAGGTACTTTCAGAACATCCTCTTTTCTTCTAAAAATATGTACTTCCTTCCTGTACCTCCCTCCTTTTTATGTTATATAGTATTACCAAAATCACAGATATTTATGGTATTGGTTGTTCAGTTTAGTTAGCTGAGAAAAACAATCAAAAAAGAAGGTCAGAAAATAAAACTGAAAGCTGGTAGAACACTGGTAAGAAAACAAAAGGAGGTTATCCTAAGGGCAGAACTGAGGGGCAGAAAGAAATCAGGTGAAGTCTGAAGAGACAGTAATGAGGAAATGCTGCCCAGAAAAAAAGATGGCATTTTGAATAGCCTAAATATACTGTAGAACTATAAAGAATACATCCATTCATATAAAATCTGTTGTAACATTCTCCTTTTTGAAATATCAGTGGCAAAACCGAGAACCATATCTTATTTTAAAACAGCAAGAGAAGCTGTAAGCTTCACTTTCTTGGAAACATTTGCTAGCACCAGCAGTCCAGCCAGCTGAAGGTAAACCATCTCCCTGGCTTTGCCAAGTACCCAAACCTGCCAAAGAAAAACAGAAAACTAGAAGGGAAAGATGCCAGGGGCTGTCACCTCTTCTGCTCAGCTTTCCAGCTGGTCACTGTGCAAAGGGCAAATGGCAGGAGAACTGCTCAGCATGGTGGGAAACACAGCACCCTGTGCTCCAAGCCCAGCAGCAGCTCATCAGATAGCCCTCATCATTACTGATTCCCGGTGCCTTTTTTGTACAGTGCTAATCATCATCTTGGCTGTTTTCCAGCCCACATGACTGCCTTCTGCCTGTTGAAATTATCTTCAACAGTTTGAACTAGATTTGGTATCTTTCTGCATGTCCTAGGAGTGCTAGGGAGATGTGTCCGCACCATGTCCTTACTGTGGCTCCTGACTGAAGGCATGTAGGTGATGCCCTCCTCTCTCTATCTCTGCCAGTTTTTCATGTCTTAGAGCAAGGTGCTTAATAATTTTGCTGGGTTTCAGATCACACAACTGGAAATTGCTTTCAAGGTCTAAAATATGGCCTTAGCCTTATTAAGAGCTATGTGCTTCCAGACAGGAGAGACCCTGCATATAAGTGCCACCTAGAACTTAAGGAAGCATATGTGCAGGCAATTGAACAGAAGTGCCTTGACAGCTTCCCAGGTGACAGCTGGTCTCCATTGCCTGTTTGCTGTCAGCCCACAGGATGATCATGTAAAACCTGTTGGCTGCAGGAGTGGAAATAACTCTTCTTTCACAACTGCCCCAGGCTGAGAAAGGCAGAGCAGGACTCACCAATGTTACAAGCAAGGCTGGGCAGCTGCCTGTGGCAGCAAGTCAGGGGGGCTGTGGGCTGCCTACCTTGGCTGCACTTACTCCCAAAATCCTGGCACCTGGTGGCTCTGGTCTCACTTTGCTTTTTCACCTCTCCCCAGTACCATAAGCAGAGTCTCTTCACAGTTGAATTTTGCTTATTCTGCAGAGAAATTTGGAGCTGCTGTTATATGGCCAATTACCGAACTTCAACTAACAAACGTAACTCATTAATCAGAGTAATTTACCCTCAGCATACCATTGCAAGAAAATGGATCAAATTATTCTCCCAGCTCTGTTTGGGCAGTTGCACAATTTCCAGGAGCTTAAGTGAAGGGAGGATCTGGCCCCTAATCTCCCAGGAGAGTCAGAGTTGCTGCTCAGAGTACCTCCTCCCAAATCCTCTGAGCTCTTGGGCAGTTTTCCTGTTGCAAATTGCCTTGAAAGTATAAAAAAAAAAATAGAGTAATCTGTTGAGGCAAGCTTGCCTGAATGTTTCATTGTTCCTTTGTTTCTAAACATGTGGAAGCTGATTTACTTCTGCTGCTATCCAGTTAGAGAGGAACAACTGCTTTATAAAAATAACACTTGGGAAACACAAGGGAAAACAATTGGAGTTTGAACATGAATGGCCATAAGCCCAAAGAGAGCCATGTCTGACAATGAAGAAAAACTAATCAGATTTATTCTTTCTATATATAAAGAAAACTATGTTTTTAAATCCATAAGAACAGATGCCCTTTGTTTTCAATGCATGGTCAAAAACAGTGGCATTGGTAGCGGGGGGGAAACAGTTTTAATACTTTGCTGGGGGAAAATGGTATCAGCACTTCCCATCTTTGTCGGTGAGCTATTCCCCAGCTGTGGCAAACAGCCAGGCATGGCCGGGGCATGCTTGCTCTCCTCCTGAAAGCCATGTTTTCCCCTTTTCCCTCCCAGCTGTAGAGTTCAGTGCTTGCTCCAAGGTCACTGAGTAAGCCTGTTAGACAAGCACAAGGTATTACTGACATTGAAATATTCCTGAGCTTTGATTCTTTACAATACTGCCAAAGATATGCTAGTATAATATTTATTTCCAGGCAGCAACTGAAGAAGCCAAACATATGATGATAAGTACAAATGTATTTTTGTCATCCACAGAGGGCTTTACTGAAAGCATAAGAATGAGCTCTAATGTCTGCACAGTCCTGTGCAGGATTTCTTACTCTTTCTTCCAAGATCCATGAGAAATTTAGCTTGCAGCAAGAGGTGATTTTGGTTTTGCTATGAAAACAGGACAAAATAATAGTTTTCACATAAAATCTTAAATTGTGTGCTAATCTTAACTACCAGAAGATGAGAATAATTTAAGAGAAACCACTTAAATCACTTTGTGACAATTTGTGTCCTCTGGTAGTGGGAAGAGGCTTTAAGATGTGGATTCACTGCAGGCTATTTTACCTTGCCAGAAAGATGTGTGTAAGTACATGTGTCAGCAGAGCAATAACCACTTTCTTCTCTTGCAGTAATTTGAAATGTTATGCCCTTCCTTACACCTCCTGCAAAATGGACTATTAAGGACAAGGTCTAATGCAGAAAAGTTACCTACTCTATCTTCTAGATTTTGTAAAGGATGTAGCTTTTATCAAAATCACCTTTTTTGTGATTTTTGTATTGCTTTCCCTGTTCTTGAAATTACACAATTCAAATGCAACATTCTAAAGGGGTAAATGCTCCTCAGAAGCAGCTTTCTCTCTCTACCTATTGGATACTATTAACTGCTGTAGTGCACAGGACTGGACAGCAGGCATGCTGTACTCTTGTCTTCCTATTTTAAAAATGTTAAACAAAATTTTCCCCAAAATATATTCAATGTATTTGCGAAGGACTCTAAGGATATTGCCTTCCTACATTTAAACAAACCCTGAGTGCAGATGTAGGTTGTACAACATCACCAATGAGTGGATAAGCAGACAAGAAACATGAAAGATAATCTGTTTACCCATTCCATTCGCAAAACCCTCCTGCTGGATGACTCTGCCATCACTTAATGTCTGTGTAATGCTGAGGTAACCTCAGTGCTGTAACTGTGCAACTACAGCAACACTGGTGAGGGAACCCACATCTGGCAGCCTACCTCATGTTGATTTAAAATGCTCTGGACATCCCCTTCTGTCAGGCAGTGGTTTGCATGGCTCTGCATAGTCTTCATAAGTAACACGTCTCTGCTCTGAGGTGTGATATCTTTTAAACAAATGCCATATGAGATTGAAGTTGAGGAGTGAAATATGATGTCAGTAGCTCTGGAAATATGTTTTGCACTGGAAATCTGTGAAGGATGAGGGTATGTGAATTTGTGCTTAGAAGATCAGGAAAGTTTCTCCAACTACTGTGCATGGTCTATGAAAAGGGCACCAAGCTAGAAGAGGAAAGCAAGCATCAGCAGAGGTAAGGATATGAGGACATCATTCATCACAGACTGGAGATATGAGGAGATGTGCATGCTCTGTCAGCTAAAACCAAATTGTTGATATGACTAGCTATCTGTCATCTGACACAGGTAACAACCTCATAAAACATTCATGGATACAATCAGGCTTTATGGTACGAATTTGAGGAAGCATAACACCTATTAAAACTCCTTTGGTGCTATGTTTTTCCATGGATCCTGGGTATGCCTCAAAACATAAGAGCAGAGTGGGGAGTAGCAGGGAGTCAGGGAGGAGGGATAACCTTCCTGGCAGTATCTGCCTTTCTAAACATCAGGACATGCTCCTTACATCCTGCCCAAACTTCCTGATGCAGTATTTAAAGCCCAAAAAAACTTCTGCTTGGAGAAGATCCCCTTCTGCTTTTAGTCTTAGACTCTTTTAGTCTGAGATATTCAGAGCAGACCTATGATGCTCCATCACACACAGCAGTGTTCTGGCTGCTTAATCTCAAAAGGCAACATCATGCTCTGCACCAACCATGATATATTTTCTGATCTTTTCCTCTCTGTGTTTCTGTTTGTTTCTGCCACAACTCAATCATTGTCCATTGGACTACATTAGAAACCTGCCTGAAGCTGAATGGTCATTCATTTTGTACTAGTGGATAGACCAGCTTGGGTTATGCATTGTGGGTATCTTGTACAGATCATTGGATTGGAAAGAAGTAATAGCTGAGGTCTTCTTCAGGCAAGAAGAAGCCTGCTTGATCAAAGTGATTTGGAATAGTCAACATGGATTTATGAAAGGGAAATCGTGCTTATCCAAACTTGTAGCCTTCTACAATAAGAAGAGTGGCTTGGTGGATGAGTGGATGTTCTCTTTCTTGGCATTAGTCACGGTTTCAAAACTGTCACCTGTAACACCCTCATAGACAAACACAGAAGTATGGGCATGATAAGTGGACAATGAGGCGGACTGGCAACTGTGTGAATTGACAGGCTTAAAGGGTTGTGATCAGCAGCACAAAGTCCACTGGAGGCCTGTTACTAGGGGTGTACCCGAAGGTTAATACTGGTTACTTAACATCTTCATGAATAAGTTTGGTGATGGGTGATGAGACAAGCTCAGCAAGTTAGTTAGTGGTTCAAAACTGTGAGAAGTGGCTGATACCATTCAGAGGGACTTGGACAGCCTGGGGATAGGGACAGAGAGGAATCTCATTGAGCTCAGTAAAGAAAAATATGAAGTCCTACACTTGGAGAGGAATAGGTCCATGCTCCTGTACAGACTAGCAGCCAACCAGCTGGAAAATAACATGGCAGAAAAAGGCGCTGAGTGTCCTGGTGGACAAGCTGACCATGAGCCATCAATTCTCCCTCATGGCAAAAAAGGCTAATAGTACCCTGAGCTGCATTAGGCAAAGTGTTGCCAGCATGTTGAGGAAGGTGACACTTCCCCTCTGCTCAGCCTTGGTGAGACCACACCTGGCATGCTGTGCCAGCGCTGGGCTCTCCTGGACAAGAAAGGTACGACCTCAATGGATTGGGTCCCATGAAGTATCTGAGAGTTGATGTTCTCCTAAGGGACAGGAGCAACTGTCACATGAGGAAAGGCAAAGAGAGCTGTTTGGGCTGGAGAGGAGAAAGCTCAGGGGGAGTATTTTCATTTGATATAAATATATGGGCCAATATGAAGAAGGCAGAGCCTCTTCTCAGATACCAACAGGATAAGAGGCAATGGGCACATACTAAAGCACAGGAAGCTCTATCTGAAATAAGAAAACACTTTTTTACTGTGAGAATGGCCGAGCACTGGCACAAGTTGCCCAGAGAGGCTGTGGAGTCTCCATCTGTGGAGATATTCAAAAGCCATGAGGACATGGTTTTGGGTGGAATGTTCTAGCTGACACTGCCTTAAGAAGGATGGCAGGGGGTAGACTAAACGGTCTCCAGAGGTCCATTCCAACCTCAGCTGTTATGTGCTTCTGTTCCCTAATTTCCAAATTGCTATGCACTTGAACTGCACTTTCCTTCATCAGGAAAGCAAATCAGTTCCTGCACACATTACAGGTAACAGACAGTGATATTAGACCCTCTCCATGCATGAGAACCTCTCTTTCCTATTTCAGACACAAAGTTAGGATGTATCTTTTAGATGTTTTAGAAAAAGTTGGACATGAAGACAGTGTGTAAAAAGAACATTTGCTATATCAGACTCGAACACTGCTTGATTTACACAAGGTTGAATCATAAATTTCTGAGGCTTTGCCATTGCCTGGAGCTGCAGTGCTTGACCAGCTTCCTCATCTGTGAAGGGCTCCTTTGGTCCTGTATAGTACATGATGTGCCATCAAGTACTGCTGTATGTAACCCCAAAGGCATAACATTCCTCTAGCTCTGTAGAGAGTCAGGTGACAAAACCAAGAAAATATTTGGGTACATGAAAGATAAGATATCATTATGTCTAATTTATAGATATAACCTGTTTTTGCCAGTGGAAGCTGGTGGGGGGTACATAAGCTACATCTGTACCAGTAAATGAAATAGTCGGGGGGCCGACTCACCTGCCAGCTTTACTTGTATCCATGTTCTGGCTTTGGCTAGGGTAATTTTCTTTACAGTAGCTGGTACAGGGCTGTGTTTTGGATTTGTGCTGAACACAGGGTTGATAATATAGAGATGTTTTTGTTATTGCTGAGCAGGGCTTACACAGAGCCAAAGCCTTTTCTGCTTTCCATACTGCCATGCTGGCAAGGAGGCTGGGGATGCATGGGAAGCTGGAAGGAGACACAGCTGGGACAGGTGACCCAAACTGACCAAAGGGATATTCCAGACCATATGGCATCATGCTCAGTATATAAAGTGGGGGAAGAAGGAGGAAGGGGTGGGCATTTGGAGTGATGGCATTTGTTTTCCCAAGTCACTGTCACATGTGATGGGGCCCTGCTCTCCTGGAGCTGGCTGAACACCTGTGCGCCCTTGGGAAGAAGTGAATTAATTCCTTGTTTTGTTTTGGTTGCATGTGTGACTTTTGTTTTCCCTATTAAACTGTCTTTATCTCAACCCATAATTTTTCCAGCTGTTACCCTTCTGATTCTCTCCCTGATCCCACTGATGGGGGAGTGAGCAACTGACTGTGTGGGGGTTGGTTGCTGTTTGGGCTCAAACAACAACATCCCTTTTTGGAACCCAGTGTGGGGCATGAAGGGTTTTAGATAGCGACAGTTTTGATTGGGATGTGCTAGACTGGATTTATAGCTGTTAGTGCTATTCAGCTGTTAGGGATGAGCAGGCTCCTGTGCTTGCCATGGACTGCACTTTCCTGATTATATGTTAGAGTCTAGTGCTTGTTAGGGGCTACTTTTTGCTTTTGCTGCCTCTGTACTGCTTCTCACTTTACAGAACTGTGCCTGGGAACATTTCGGTAACAGCCATCGTGATGCCCCTGGGCTGGCAGGTGACCAGGGCATTGTTTCACTGGACAGCCTGGAATTGGCACAAAGAGCTTTCTTTGCTTTTTAGAGCAAGAAGTTTTAAAAGGGGTGTTCTATGCTTCTCTTTGCATACAGTTATGTTCTCTAACAAAGGAACATTCTCTTTCACATCAGCAGAAGGTAGTTCTTTCAATAATCCTGAAGGATTTCGGTCTATCATATTACTAATACCAACATCCTTCTACTTTATGGCTCTGGCCTTAGACCACTCCACAGACACATATGACCAGTCCCCATTCATCACTTTCACCTTCAGCTGATGGATTAAGCCACTGCTCCATGGGTTGTTAATGACACAGCTGGGGCAGACATTGTGGTAGAGGCAGGAGTCCGTGGCATGGACATGGAGAGAGTTGCAGCAGCAGCAGTGGCGGCATCACATCCTGTCCCAGCAGTGAAATCCTGGCTGGAATGAGAATGTGACCCTGTGAAAAACCTGTGCTGGAGCAGGTTTGCTGGCAGGACTTGTGACCTCACAGGGGACCCACATTGGAGCAGTTCAGAAAGAAGTGCAGCCCATGGAAAGTGCCCACGCTGGAGAAGTTCAAGGAAGGCTGTCTCCTGTGGGTGGGATGCCACGCTGGAGCAGCGGAAGCAGAAATTCCTCTGTATCCCTGCAATCCCCGCAGTGTGAAGACCATGGTGAAACAGGCTATGCCCCTGCAGCCCTTGGAGGATGATGCAGACTCTACTAATGGTGAACTGCAGCAGAAACCCCCTGTTGCAGCAAGGCTGGGGACAGAGCAAAGAGTTCATTGCAATATTAAACCCTATAAGCTGCCACAAAAGGACCAGAGGTGGAGATTGTAACAGATGTACCTTTAAATTGTTGTAAGCCATGACTTGAGTTGTATGTTATGGGAATGACTGTAACAGGAGCCACCCAAACCAGTGGAGGAGAAGCCTTGCAAGAAGCAGTTTCAGTGTAGCAGTGACCCAACATGAGCTGGCTTGGGTGCCCAGTAACTCCCCACACATACCACCTCTCCTGTTCAGAGTGACCACTGTAACACACAGAGCCCAAACTCATGGACTAAATGAAAAAAAGACATTTTGTGGACATTTATGGATATTTAATGGACTTTTTTGCAGAGGTTGTCCATAGACTAATGGAATGATATCTGTGTATTATATCAAAGAATGGTGAAGGGAGGGTGGTGGTTCATAAGGTTGCATTAAATAGTGTGTGACCTGAGCATGATGTAAATTGTATGGAATAAGGGATAGAATATGGTGGGTTTGGCTGAGGTAAGGTTAATTTTATTCATAGTGGCTGTTATGGGGCTGTGTTTTGGATTTGTGCTGAACACAGGGTTGATAATATAGAGATGTTTTTGTTATTGCTGAGCAGGGCTTACACAGAGCCAAGGCCTTTTCTGCTTTCCATACTGCCACACTGGAGAGGAGGCTGGGGATGCATGGGAAGCTGGAAGGAGACACAGCTGAGACAGGTGACCCAGACTGACCAAAGGGATATTCCAGACCATATGGCATCATGCTCAGTATATAAAGTGGGGGGAAGAAAAAGGATGGGGGGCATTTGGAGTGATGGCATTTGTTTTCCCAAGTCACTGTCACATGTGATGGGGCCCTGCTCTCCTGGAGATGGCTGAACACCTGCCATGGGTAGCAGTGAATTAATTCCTTGTTTTGTTTTGCTTGCATGTGTGGCTTTTGCTTTTTCCATTAAACTTTCTTTGTCTCAACCCACAAATTTTCTATCTGTTACCCTTCTGATTCTCTCCCTGATCCCACTGATGGGGGAGTGAGCGAGCGGCCGTGTGAGGCTTGGCTGCTGGCTGGGGTTAAACCACAACATCAGACAGCTAAATTCTACCTGCCTCTGAGTAGTGTGGCTGCATCCTGCCTGCCTGTGTGACTCATGGGCTGTGCCTGCAGAGTGCTGGGGAGCTAGAGCTAGGACCATGCAGGGAATAAGCTAACCATATAGTTTTTGTACAAATTTATAACCAGACAGGCCATTTATGCTTTCCTTAAACTGTATCTGAGACCCAAATATTTTCTGCCTAATGGTAAGGGCTAGGTATCCATTCCATGATTCCAAGTAAAAAGTAATTCCATCAAAGTGTCTAGTTAATATTAACAGGCTGTTAGAACAGTGTTGCCCAAGATGTGGCCTCTACCCATTAATCAGGTTATAAGACATCATTGGGAAAGTAGTTGGGGCATGAGAAAGAGCAACTAGAGGTAGATTAATACATTACTTAAGTAGTTAGGGAGATGATGTGAATCACTCAAGTTCACCTAGAACAGCAGCATGGAGAAGAAGAGTTTGAAAATGCTGCTGCATAGCAAAGTCAGTACAAAACACTGGGGCTTTCTTTACATCCTGCCTAGTCAAGGCTGTTAGAGAGGTAGCCCTGTGAGAGGCCTGAGTCATCTCAGGAGAGGCACCTACCTGTTCTGTGTGACTGCTGAGAGGGCTGGGCAGGCTTCACCCTGCTGTCAAGGAACACAGTAACATGGCTCCAGCTGGTCTAGCTGTCTCCTGTGCAATGCTCCTGTGGAGGGCTCACCCAGAAAGCTGAAGACTTTAATTCAGTTGCGTGCTCAGCCACTAACAGCCATCCCACAGGAGGAGCCCTCAGCCATGAACAAGGCTCCCATGGGAGAAGGGCATGTTCGTGCTGGTGACTGGGAGTTTATCTGCTAGGGGACCTCTTCTAAGTTGCCATTTCTCTTCTCTGCTTTACTAGTGACTAATTGAATTCCAATCCAGCTTCCAATGCCTGCCTGATAGGCTGAAGTCTGTCTTTTCTACTATGCCAGCTTCCCAATTAACATTGAACTTTGTAAGAACATAATTTAGTCAGACCAGAAAGCCAGTGTTTTCTCCCTGGCAGATGTAGTTGCTTAGGGAAAGAACATGAGGAATAGCTAGTACAAAATGACCCTTCCCTGACTTATTTACCCCATACCAGCATCTCGTGGTTTGTGGATTTCCTTGGACCGAAATGGCACCCAGGCAATGGTAACCAGAACATTGAATATTAAGCCAGATAATAATACTAATAACAATGATGATGATGCCACTATCTAAGTACTAGTCACATCTTTTCCATTAATTTGGCTGATCACTTGGAAAACCCTTTTATATTTTTGTGTCATCTTGCAATGATTGGTTCCACAATTTACTTAGATGATTCAATCATGTTTATCCCCCAGACACCTATCTTCCAGGAGAACAATTTCTAAATTACTTTGTCAGCCTCATTATGAAAGACCTCTTTTTCTGAAAATTCCCCTTTGGCCTTGGCCATCTCTTGCTCTGTTTTATGCATTTTGAGATTAGGCAGGAAGAACACTCACACTGCGCAATGTGTATTACGCAGAGGTTCACAAATATGCACTGTTTTGTTCTCTGTGGTAGCAAAGTCCAATAAAAAGGATGGAGAATTTCCATGCTTTCCTCTCTGTCCACCAGAGACTCTTTAAAAGCTATGTTAAGGAATTGGTTTAGGTACTCTGTGTGGAGATTGTGTATATCCAAACCCTCAGAGGCAGCAGCACGTCTCTGTTGGGTCTGACTGAGACAGAGTTCACTTGTCCTTAGCAGCCCTCGCTGTGCTGTGCTTTGCATCGGTAGCTGGAAGAGTGTTGATAACACACCAGTGTTTTGGCTACTGCTGAGCAGCACTGTCCCTGTAAGTTTCCTTCCCCTCCACAAAGCAGCTGGTAGTGGGCAAGATCCTGGGGGGGGATGCAACGAGGCCAGCTAACCCAAATTAACCAAAGGGATAATCCATACCATATGATGTCAGCTCAGATATAAAAGCCAATGGAGCAAGGAGGAATGGGGTGGGGCATTTGTTATTCTACAATGTTTGCCTTCTGGAGCCCCATGTGCTGAAGTCCTGCTTCCCGGGAGCTGTCTGAATATTGCTTGCTGATAGGAAGTAGAGATTGACTTTTCCCTTTGCTTATGCATGTGCAAACTTTTGCTTTTTTTTTTTTTTTTTTTTTCTCTTTAGTAAAGTGCCTTATCTCAACATTGGAGTTGTTTTCCATCTTATTTTCTCTCCCCTGTCTCGCTGGGAGGGGGAGTCATAGAGTGACTTGGTAGGCACTGAGCACCTAGCCAAGGTCAACCCACTACAGTCCATTTTTGCCGACCAAATGTCAGGCAAGATAAAGGTAGTTATTCATTGCATGCTATAGTAAATAGTAAATAGTAAATAGTAGTTATCGAGTGGCAAGCTCCTGTGCAGGACATTGAGTTTGTCAGCTGCACTGCTTATCTTTTGTGGATGATGAGGGAATATACACTTCCTTCTCCCTGCCTGAGATTGATTTGAATGCTTTTATAATGCAGTCTCCCATGGTCTTTGCTCATCCTTATGCAAGCTGCAATAATACTAGCTAATACTGTTAAACATACTAACTAATAGTGTTGGTATGCTATGGAGTTCATAAAATCCAGCATCATCCTGGTGTAAGAGAAAACAATCTTTAGGTGAGGAGCTATTGAAATCTGCCCTGAGTCATCCAGGGTTTGTAGAAGGATTTGGGTAGGTTTTTAGGGCGGTTACCACCTGCCATTACCTAGGGCTTTACACCTGAACAGGTAATAAACTCTGACAAACTGACCCGTCAACTGATAGAAGGGTGCCTTGCCCACCCCAATGAAAACCAGCAGCTTCTTGCCCTGTCCTGGGGCCTGGCATGTGCCTATTGAGCAATTGCACAGTACTCTCAGAGGACTGTGGTTGAGGCAGGAACCCAAACTGCATTTGAAGACACTATGGCTGAGACAGGGATTGAAACTACAGCACCTGCAGTAATTGCTCCAGTAGTGAAAACAAGAAATGGACAAGGTGAGTTACAGGACCATACCACCAATAAGTAAGGGAGGAGAAAGAAGGAAGCAGAAGAAGAAGCAAAAGCAGCAGCAGCAGCAGAAGAAGAAGCAAAAGCAGCAGCAGCAGAAGAAGCAGAAGCAGCAGCAGCAGAAGAAGAAGAAGAAGATGGGGAAGTAACAATAGTAAAGGAGGGGCTAGATCAAGAGGCAGGTCCTTCAACAAACAAATCAAATGGAGTGAGGCAAATGAAGCAGGAAACCGCAGTTACTCAGTCCCTGACCTCATCAGAACTTCAAGACTTGCAAAAAGATTACAGCCGTCAGCCAGGTGAGTGGATTTCTGCCTGGCTGCTTTAATGCTGGGATAGTGGTGACAACAGTCAGCAGTTAGAAGGTCATGAAGCCAAAGAGCTGAGATCCCTTGCTAAAGATCAGGAAATTGAAAGAGGAATTGGAAAAGAAGGAGCAATTTGCAGCCTCTGGAGATGGCTTCTCTCAAGCATGAGGGCAAGATATCCATTTAAGGAAGATCTTGTGAACTCCCCAGGGAAGTGGACCACTGCAGATGAAGGTGTCCAGTACCTGAGAGAATTAGCAGTGCTGGAAATCGTCTATAGTGATCTAAAATGTGACAGGATCCCTAGAGATTCAGAGGATGCCCCTTGCACAATGGCCGTGTGGAGGAAGGCGGTTCAAAGTGCCCCTGCATCATACTCCAGCAGCTTGGTAGCATTGTATCACCCACAAATAGATGCACCAGCCATAGAGATGGCGTCCTCCTGGCTCCGAAATGTAGAAGAAACTCTGGGTACTTCCTCATCCTAACAAGCCCACACCCCAGCTTTTAGGGGCACCCCAAGAGATCAGTCCTCTCCTGCCCTGCTCAGAGGGAAGGGAAGCCCCAAGCGCAGGCCACATGGTGAACAGTAGACTCTCATGGCCTGAATGAAGTCACGCTGCCTCTGAGTGCTGCCCTACCGGACATGTTGGAACTTCAGTATGAGCTGGAGTCAAAGGCAACCAACTGAGATGCTGTAACTCCCATCCATGAACTAATTCACTGACTGGAGAGCCAAGGCGTGATCAGCAGGACCTGCTCACCCTTTAACAGCCCGAAATGGCTGGTGCGAAAGTCTAATGGGGACTGGAGGCTGACAGAAGACTATCATGGCCTGAACGAAGTCATGCTGCCTCTGAGTGCTGCCATAACAGACGTGTTGGAACTTCAATGTGAGGTGGACTCAAAGGCAGACAAACGGTGCCACAATTGATATCACTGATGCATTTTTCTCAATCCCTCTGGCAGAAGAGTGCAGGCCACAATTTGCTTTCACTTGGAGGGGTGTCTAGTACTGAGTCTGGAACTGAGGTCTCAACCAGAAACACAAGCTTTTCTAGGCCTTGTGGGGTTCTGGAGAATGCATATTCCAGGTTATAGTCAGCTTGTGAGCCCCCTCTATTGAGTGACCCAGAAAAAGAACCATTTTGAGTGGGGCCTTGAGCAACAACACGCCTTTGAGCAGGTCAAACAGGAAATAGCTCATGCAGTAGCTCTTGAGCCGGCTTGTTTGGACAGGACCAGCCATGCAAAATATATTCTACACTGCAGCTGGGGAGCAGGGCCTCACCTGGAGCCTCTGGCAGAGGACCTCAGGAGAAACCCAAGGTCGACCATTAGGGTTTTGGAGCCAGAGTTATTGAGGATCAGAAGCCCACTATACTCCAGTTGAAAAAGCAATATTAGCAGCCTAGGGTTTGAGCTGCCTCAGAAGTTGTTGGGACAGAAGCGTGTCACCTCTTGGCACCATGATTGCCCATCCTACACTGGATGTTTAAAGGAAATATCCCCTCAGCACATCACACAACCAGCGCTACATGAAGTAAGTGGGTAACACTGATTACACAACAAGCTCAAATGGGAAAACCCAATTTCCCAGAAATCCTGGAAGAGATTATAGACTGGCCAGAAGCCAGAGATTTTGGAGTATGGCCTGAGAAGGTGACTCATGCCCAAGAAACACCACTATATAACTTCCACTTTCTGAGAAGTGCCCTAACCACAAGGGTCTCATAACAACTTTGAAGCTAAGCCCTTCTTGAAAACCAGAAAGTGACCACTTGGTGGATAGCCTGTTGCTTTCATTCCAGACTGAGTCCCTCTGGGACTTGGTCATTGCTGGTTTGGTCAATGACTGGACCTACACAAGTCTCTTGGTGCTCCCCTCTGTCTGAAGAGGTGTGTGCTGAGATGCCTGGGAAACTTGGGAGGTCAAATGTGGGAGGAGTCTGGAGCTCAGACCTCTGTAGAGGACAATAAATGAGCAAGGGTCTGATGCCTCAACCCATCTTGGAAAAAAAAGTCACCACAAAAGGACTTTTATCCCTCTTGATCTAGACAAAACATTGCTGTAAGTCTGCAAAAGCCTAAGCTCATGTTAGGATCAGTGGCACAAGCAATGTAAAGCTTCACCTGCTGTCCCATGGCTCACAGCCACCAGCACAGTGAGCATTTGTCATGTTGGACCCAGCTGCTTCCCAGCCTCACCCTCTCTTCAGCACCAAGTCCTAACGTTCCGACTGAGGCCATTGCTGTTTTACATCAGTGATGTTTCATTCTTTTTTGGTTTCTATCTGCCACACAGAAAGAAGGAGAGGGAGGATGGAACCCCCAGCTTTTCTTGGGAAGAAGGAATTGCTGGGCTTTCTTAGCCTAAAAAAGGGTTGCCAGCTGCATGTCCAAAACTGGTTGCATGGTAGCCAGACACAGAGAAGTTCCTGCCTGCCTTGTTGTGTGCCAAAGCTAATGAGGTAAGAATATGAAAGCATTCCTTGGCAATCACTTGATGGAAGGAGTGGCTCAAAATTAGAGAAGATTTTTTAAAGTTTTTTTTTAAAGATAAAATTCTGCAAACACGAAAGGGCCTTCCATCCCAAATTACATGCCAGACTTATCTTGCCTGGACCATCAGGTTTCACAGACACTGCTAAACTCTCCGTGCTATCTACATCTTCTCTGATGTTCCTGTTCTGCCCATTCTTATGTTGCCTCCTAACTATCACCTCACTTTATTAGCTGGGTTAACTGTTTAGTGGGTTATTCTCAGCTTCTCACCACTCCTATATGTCCTGCTGGTCTGCATTTCAGCTGACTATTCTCCTCTCTCTGAATAAAAGCAGAATTTCCTTTGCCTGTCTCCTTGCAGACAATTTACAACTCACTCTCTAGGCCAGACCGGCCTTCTTCTGCCCACACTGAAATCTGAGCTGCCAGATAAACTGAACTTGGACAAACTGCTCCTTAGCACCTCCCTCTTTCCTTCTTCCTTTTTTTTTTTTTGTTAACCGTGGACAAAAAAACCACACACAAGCTTGTAGCTTGTGCTCTCAGTCCTCAAGTCTAGGCTGCATAAGCCTTGCAGAGTCTTCCTTCATGATGTTAAGTAATGAGGCATTTTAAGAGGACTATTGCGTGGCTCATGCCCGCACCTGGCTTCCCAGGATTTTTGCCTCTTCCACCAAGAAGAGGAAGCAGGCACAGCCTCCCACTTTCCCTCCGATGGGTGTGGAGCTGCTGACATGCAGCTGCAGAGGGGCAGGCAGGTAGGGTAAAATCAGGAGGCAGAGCTTACTCAGGAGCAAAAGAAGCAGTCAGTCAGACAGGAGACTCAATTGTGGAGATGTGCTAGCAGGGGAGAGGAAGGGGCAGGAAGGGTGTGGTCCTGAAGGAGAAGGTAAGGCTGGCAGAGAGGGAAGTAATGATGAAGCCTTTTTCCCTGGAAAACATCTTTGCAGTTCCTCTTGACTAGGTTTAGCTTTGCTTCTTGGAGCAGGCAGAGCTCCTGGGAATACTAGGACAGAGAAGCTGGGGTATGCTGGGTATATGTGATTCAGATTTTTTTCCTGTTCCTATCCCCACAGAAATCGTCAGGCAAGTTTCAAAACTGGGAACTTGGTGTTGCATCAGTGTTTCCTGCCCCATTGAAAGAGTTTTTGAAAGTAGCTGCTAAATCACCAGTTCCTGTTGTAGGGCCTGTCATAGGTGCTGCTCTCCAACTGGCGGTATTCCATGAAGACACAGCACTAGTGTTCAGTGATTTCTGCAGCATCTGTAATGTCCTCTTGGAGGCACATGCCACATGTGGTGTCCCAGGACACAGCCCAGAGGTGTTTTTTCATTACAGGTATTGGAGAATCTCCAATTTGGCTGATTTTGAACCTATGGGCTCTACCGGTAAAAGTTGTTTACAAGGAAATAGCTAGGACAAACCAAGTTCATAAACACTCTGTATTTGTTGATGATAAAAGATAGGAAATGGGTGTGCAAGGCTGTCACTATGTCATCTCTCTCAAACTCTAGGCACAGCCAAGGAAAAATTGTAAAGACAGTGTAGTTTGATGATAAAATTTATCGTAATGCTTTACACTCTAACTGTAATTAGAGCATCAGAGTCACCACCTCACATCATCCTATGGGCACTTCTAGACCTACATTGTACCTTTGGATGCCATATGTTAGATATGAGGTGTTGTATCACGTCATTGCAACAGCAAACGTGCTTGGCATCAAAGTTATGACACACTACCAAACTCTACTGGCTGCATCAGGACAAAAGGAGATAAACCCCCTCTTTCAGGATGAAAGCAGAGATGGGAACAGTTAACCATTTTGCTGATGTCCTGACAACTGGTGTGCCTGGCAGATGATCTCCTCTGGACAGCATGATCCTGGAGGAAGTGTTCTTCTCCCCTAGAGAGCAGCTTGCTGTGGTATATCTTGAAAACTAATACAGAGCTTTGTACAAACATATGAATACAGAAGGCACTTAGTGAGAAACACAGCAGCCTGCTGGGATTTTCCCTGGATACTCTTGTCGCACAGTTGTAATCCTCTAAGTTTCCTTTCTGCTCTGTGGATTTTGATTTTCTGAGGCAGGATGAGGAATGTTTTGTCTTAGCACTGTGTTGGGGTTCAGGGCAAGCATCATACTTTACTAGTTAAAAGCAAGGCCAAACATGCCACATTTCTGGAAGCCAGAGTCACAGCTAGAGGGACTGAAGCAGGATGCCTGGCTACCTTCTCCATTCCTAACTCTTTGAGTCCCTGTGGCCTGAATGGGAATGGTCAGATACTGAGGACACCACACATGCTGTGATGAGTGCGAAGTGGAAAGTCAGAATGAATTTCCAGGGACATGTGGCCACTCCCTTCGGGACATGCATCTCTGGAAATGGCCACATCCCTCCCCCACAAAAAGCTGTGGGATGTGTGCCAATTGGGCTGCACTGGAAGTGAAGGGGAAAAGACAAAAATCTGAAATATGTTGTTTTGTGCCATTCTCTGAGGAGGCACAGACAGATTTTTTTTTAAAACAGTGAGTGAAGTTTGTTGTCTAGAAATGATTATTTTAAGAGCAAGAGCAAACTGCATTTAAAAGGGGAATTCACCTCTTCACCTCACATGGTTGTTCAGGGTGTGTCATGTCCGGAAGCACTGGGATGTTACATATTTTAATTTGGACCATGGCAGTTCTGCTCTCAGCAATTTCGTGGGTAAACCAAACGTTGGAAAGGGACAAGCTGGTCTGGACTGCCCTTTAAACACACACAGAGGTGTGCCCTGCTTGTAGGACATCTACAGAGCACATTTGCCTGGCGGGCTCCCAGCTGGGGTGTCCCCAGGCAGCCCCACCACTGGCTTCAGCTGCCCTTTGCCCCTTGGCAGTGGGAATGCAGCAGGGATGGAGTGGAATCACTGCTGCTCTGCTGTGCGACCCCACTGGGAAGAGTTCATGGGCTAAACCCATGAGTAGCAACTTGGGCAGAAATCCTCAGAGGATTTGGACCTGGAATACCGCTGTGGCTCTGGCTCCTTCCCCCCTTTATTTGGCCGAGAACAGCTGTTTTCTCTCCCGGCTCACTGCAATGCCTCTTACCTTAGGAGGACACCTAGGGCTGGCCCTGGGCTTAGCACTGAGCTTTGTCCGACCTCATCCTAGCGCCTTGAGCACACCCCAGCGAGGACTTTGCCTGGTTTTCTGCTCTCCGTGCCAAGATTATTTAATTTTGCTGGCAATTGTCATGCTGCCGAAGCCCAGGGATCACATTGGAGTTTATATTGCATTGCTCTGGTTCACTCTGCCGGAGTGAGAAACGACAGGCAGAAGTGGTTTGTGCTCAGTGGTCCAGTTTGTGTCTGAGACAGAGTTTAACAGCCACATCTCCTGCTCTCCACAGTCTGGGGAGTCTGGAGAGCTGGCTGCCAGCTTGGCCTGCCTCCACTAAGATCCCATGCCTTCCTCTGTCCTACTGCTCTTTAAAATCAGATGCCTGTAGCTGATGCCAGTGGGAAGAATAATGCACAGGAACGCTGCAGAGTGGGATGAAAGGTAGGAAATGTGGGTAGTGCCAAGCCTTGCTTCCCCTCAGCAGAGAGGTATTTTTTTTGCTGGAAGGCTTTCCTGTTTTTCATTAGGCAGCTGTGTGACGGTCTCTGGGCAAGGAGTCCCAGTCCCTTACAGTGCCAAGAAAAACACTCCAAGTTCTTGGCCTCTGAATGCCCATGTTGTGAGTAAGCTGGCAAGGATTAGATGTCCAGCTCTGCCTGTGCATGCATGGATGGGAACAGACGGGAAGGAATATAGTCCAAGCTAGAAAATGGTTGAAGGGAAAGAATAAAACTAACTGAAAAATGCTGGAGAACTTGAGGTCGTCTTGGCACAGATGCTTCCCCAGCACAAATCAAAGGGTAGGGAGAAAATGGAAGCTCTCAGGATGCTAATAGGCTTCTCTCCTTCATTCTTTCCTCCTCCCTGCCCCCAGCCACCTCTTCTGAACATGACCTGCCAGTGCAACGCACAGCAAGCAACTCCTCACTCCCACAAAGACTGGCTGTAGTCAAGGCACTGATAGTAAGGCACTCCTTAAGATCTTTCATCAAAATCTGTACCATCATCCTGTACCTTCAGAAAAAAATCTGCTTACTTTTGATATAATTGCATTTGAAAGGAGCTTGGACATTTTCCAGAGTAAGAACAATTGTCGTTGCTTAAATATTTTATAAACTAGCATTTTTCTGGCCAGAACACAAACTCTTAGAATTCAATGATGAGGAGCCATCATGCACCAACTTTTTTTTTTTTTTGAGCACAATGTGGCTCTGGGTATTACCTTAACTTTCCTTCACTGGGAAATGAAGGAAAATTTACTTTTTACCTTCTCACTGTCAGCATGGTTTTAGTTTTCCCTTTGTGTCATGTCATAGGGGTGTAACTTTGGAGTAACTTTGAGATACATAACTAAATTCAATAGCTAAATTAACATTGTTTTTGAAGACCGAGAAAAGAGTCTACAGCCATTTCTTGCTTAACATAAGCCATAGTATCTTGTGCAGTTGTTCAATTCATAGCCAGCATTTACAGTTATGCTTTTCTTCGGGAAAGATATTGCTTTGTTCAGAGGGAGACGCGATGCTGCCACTCCCATCTTTGAGCCCTTGAAGCAGGGGGGGCAGGGTGAGCGGTGCCGGCAGCAGGACTCCCCATAGCTGCAGGGCGCTCCGTGGGGCTGCCGCCCGCACCTGGAATCTGCCAGAGGTTCTGGCCAGGTATCGTGCTAGTGGAGACCTCATTACTTCTGTTCAGAACAGTGGTATCTCAGCAAGAAGGACCCACAAAGACCCAAAAGGGAAGTCTGGCTCAGCAGCGCTGCCTGCAGCTCTGCAGGGTTCAAGGCTACCCACCTTACAGCATTTACACTCCCCTAGTTTACACAATCTAGCTGGGAGGGTGTAAATAAAATCAGGTACATTTTCAGTAAACAATCTCCAATATAATTTGCCAATATGGTTGGAATAAATATTTGATAAAGTCCTACCAGAAACCAGGTGGGCTCCTCTTTGGAAATGTGCCCACGCTGGGGCAGTCATGCCTGAGCAGCGCCATAGGCTGCAGGCAAAGCAGTGGGAGGAGAGAATGTCTGGGACCCACAGCTACACAAGCTGCAGAAAGTTGGACTTACTGCTCCCACTGTTGTACAGAGTGAATCCTCATACTTGAGAGGGCAGAAAGCACTGTAGCCTGCAATGCCTTCCTGACTTTACCTGTCTAGGAGAATCTTACAAGAAGGAGCTTCCCATTTCTAAGGGAATCTTATTCCAGGGAACACTATACTGGGTTTCCATGGCCAGGTTTTGGTATTGGGGGGCTATAGGGGTGGCTTCTGTGAGAAGCTGCTGGAAGCTTCCCCCATGTGCAACAGAGTCAATGACAGATGGCTCCAAGATGGGATCTGCTGCTGGCCCAGGCTGAGCACATCATCAACAGTGGTAGTGCTTCTGAGATGGAATATTTAAGAAAAAGGGGAAAAACTGCACAACAGCACTCAGCTGGAAGAGGGGAATCAGAATACGTGTGAGAAACAACTCTACAGACACTAAGGTCAGAGAAAAAGGAGGGAGAGGTGGTGTTCCAGGTGGCAGAGCTGAGATTCACCTGCAGCCTATGGTGCAGCCCATAGTGAGGCCCCTGTGCCCCTGCAGCCAATGAAGGTCCATGGGGCTGCAAAGATCCACTTGCAACTCCTAGACGAACCCTCAGCAAAGCAGATGGATGCCCAAAGGACGCTGTGATCCAGTGGGAAATCCACAATGGCACAGACTCCTGGCAGGACCTGTGGCCCTGCGGAGAGAGGAACCCAGGCTGGAGCAGGTTTGCACCACTCCCAGAAAGACAAGCTGCTTGGAGAGCTCTGTGCACACACAAAAGGAGACACATTTTAAGGATGTAGGCAATGATAAAAGCATGGCTATAATAATCCAGAAACAAAGACCCTTGAACGTAAGTCATCTGACCCAAGAAAAAACTGGCATCAGAGTTCATAGCATCAAGACCTCTGGAGATCACAATGGGATCTCCTAGCTGAAAACTGAGTGGAAGGCATGAAGCATGTTACAGGGGCTGAACGGGGGCCAACACAATGATCACTGAAAGTGTCACAACTGATGCACAGTTAAAGTCTTTGGGCAAGGAATCAATCACAATTCACCTCAAGTGCCTGATACTTCTTCCCCTCCCTATGCCCACGATTGTTGGAAAGGTCATTAATTCCATGAAAGCACTTCATGACTGCAGAACCAAAAGTCCTGAATGCATAGTCCAAAGGTGTTTCTCATGCTCTCTGCAAAAGGTCAGCCAGGGCTTGAGGCTTGGACTAGGGTTTGGTTCTCTACCTCAGAGTAGGCACAGCTAGAAGAGAGCCACCTCTAAATTGTACTCGAAGATAGTGGCAAAGCTTGCCCCCTCTCCCTGCAGCAACTCTGGTTTGCGCTGTGAGAGCCTTCACCACACTGTAAAGAACAGGCTGGATCAGATACCTCAACTCTTCATCTAGGGAATGTAAGATGCTTAGACACTGCAACCATGCATGTCTCAAAAAACAGCAGCAGCTCTGTGTTTGATCTCACCCATCCCTTCTGGAAACATGCGCACAAGAAATCGGGAGGGAAACTTCCAGCCACAACTTTTAGGGCATCGTGACAAAATGTTCTCTCACTTATAGGACACACAGTTGGCCAGAAGGGTGATTCAATGTCAACTGAAAGGGAATAAGGACATGTATTGATGCAGTACCAGCAGAAGAGCATTCCAACTATTTTTAGGGGTCTTCAAAGCATAGCGGCTCAAGCTGTGCAATCACACAGATGCGACCTTGACAATAGCACGGACTTCTTTGCTGTAGGAGTGTCAGATCATTTCTCTGAGTCCTGAGAAGCTCCACTGTGAACAAAGTAAGTCTGGGTGAGTTGTACTTGCCAGGTATGCAACTCCTCCTTTTATGAATCTGAAAATGTGGGTTCAAGTCATGCAAGTGACCAACACATACTGCAAATTTTATTTTTATTTCCTTATTACAGAAACTAAATTAGCATATGCCTACATCTTAATTAAAACAAATTCACCACTGCAGAAAAAGAGCATTCTTTTTATTCGCTAAAGCACACCTGTGAACACAGAACAAAGTGTAATTCAGTACATAAAAGCTTCTTCTTAGTGCACCTCTCACTGCAGTTTCTCCATTAGTTCTTTTAAAAAAATCATTACATCTTAGGTATTTATATATGCTTGCATTAAGCTTTGCATCTTCTACCCCTAATGCAATTCACTTCTAGAAATCAGTTAAGAAGCTAAATCAAAAAGGCCCCTTAAGTTTGCTTTATTTACAGATGCAATGGCTGAATTTAAATACTTTACAGTCACTCCCAGCACCAGCTTCCAATTCAAAGGATTAGTGCATTCCAAAATTTCTCCTTAAACTGTTTTCTAAAGGGGATTTAGTTGTCCATAACTACAGCTATGTAGGTAACCACAGCCACCTACACAAATTACCTTATAGGAAATAAACATGCTGACAAAAATATTTATAATTAACAAAATGAGAAACTCAGCCTTCAGGAAGAGTGGACAGAAGTTTGGTTTTGTGCTGCAGTCATTGTCGACTATGGGAACAGCAGCAATGTGGGAGAAGAGCAGTCAAGCAGACTGAAGTCCAGAGCAGGTGTCTCTGGTTCCTTTGTGAAGAGAGCTCCTCTCTTTCAATACATCTCTTGTTACTACTTTCTTGTGAAATCATCGGGCAGATTTCTGAACTGAGACAGCATACAGCTTAATTCAGAGGGGAAGAAAATAACTGTGCATCTGCAAGCAGGCTGACTTGCATTACCTGAATAAAGACAGATCTGTTCCTCTGAGTTTTACAGTTTACAAGTGGATGCAGGTCTTGTTGCAACTGAGAAACTGCTGTAAGATTAACAACTGGGATGCACATACATTTGTCTCTTCTTACATACTTTCAAAACCCAAATGGAAGGAAGAAGTATCTGTGATTCAGGCAGATCCAGAAGGATTTTTTTTTTCTTACACAATAAGGTAAATTACTTAGCACATTCCAGGTTAAAAAAATTACAGTAAACATTCAGTAACTGGAATGCATATAATATACAAGTACCATTACATTTACAAAGCTGTTCATGACAATTTTTCTTTCTATATTAAGCATAAAAAAGTTACAAGCTAATTCACAATAACTTTAGTTACAATGTTATTAAAATACATTGATGTTAATCATAAAAATATTTTACTATTTACATGTATATTGTATAAACCTTAACAATAAGAATATGCCTATTTTAGGATGCCTTAAATGAATATTTAGGCAGATTGGCCCATTTTAGAGTGCAGTATCCCTGCTTTGGTCTTCACACCATGAAACTGTACCAGATTCACAGTATCTTTGCTAGTGCTTTGCTAAAAGGCTTAAACTTTTCATTATTTAAGAAGCATTCATTCCAAAGAGTCAGTTTTGTTTCCACTTTGTTTCTTATTAAATCCTACCCCCAACAGCTCAGGACACTCTGCCTGGCCTTGTGCGATTTGGTTGCATTTCCACATAAGGCTGTAATTAATCTCATCAGTTATCACACTGTCTTGCTTGTAGTCCGGATGCTGTGCGATGAATTCCCTCATCCATCGAGCAACAGTCATTAATTCTCCTGTGGGCAAGAGGAAGTTAAATTTCACAGTTTATACATCTAATTTAGCAGTACAACACTAGAGTTGTACTACAGAGTTCTGTGCACTATATACACAATTAATGAGCAGCCCATGCTTTCACAAGAAACTCATTCCTATACTTTTTGGTTGTCAAATATGGTAAAACTGCAGGCACAATTAAGGTGACATATCCTTGATGGTCTAAAAGCCAGTTATCAGGTGCAATTTTCAAACTTTCAGATGTTCCAATGACATAATGCAGAGAGAAGTAGCAACTGGAACAAGTGCTACAGACAGATTGTATAGCAAAAGGTCTCAAACACTTCATTTAACAGAGAATCTGGCTGATATGAATCAACAGACACCTCTGCACTACTACATTTATATAAAATAATTTTGTAGATGATCCATCTAACTGAGCTGCTAGTTTTGATCAGTCAACCTTGGCTTACTATTCTTTCTCCCTCTGGTAGCTACTCTAGCAAAAAATACTGGTTCCCAAATATACCAACTTCTGGTTTGTACACAGTGCCACTACTTCACTACACAGTTCTTGGGTTGGTCAGCAGGCACCTAAGGGTCCCCAGCACCTCTGTACAAGGTCACTGAATGACACACACCAGTCTCAGGAGAGTGGTATTCCCATGAAGTAGAAGCTGGGGGCGGCTGGACACCAGTGTCCAGGCTGCTGTATCTTGCTCCTGAATGCAGCATGTGCAAGCAAACCTCAACTAGTACAAGTTTAAGGTAACTCTGACAGTAAGACATTAAGACGGGCTGATGGGATGCTCAAAGAGCCTAGAAAAACTTTCATGGCTAGCTACTGGAACATCAGCTTTGTTGTGAGAGTGGAAAGAGTCAAGGGCTTCCACTACAGAAGTCTTTGGTTTAAGAGTATTATAAAAAGCAAGAGGAATCAAGTTAGAGAAAGCATGAAGGAACACACAAATAAAAAGTAAAAAGAATCCAACACTATTAAAAAATATCCTAGCAGTGGTTGTGAACAGATGTACACAAAGACAAATCAGAAAAATTGCAAAAAAGTACCCAAAAGAAAAGCAGAATAAAAAAGGTTACCAGAAATCAGAATGTGCTTCAAAAACCAGAAGTAATGTTTTAAATGAATGAGGACAGAGTTTACACTTCTACATAAGAGGGCAGAAAAAAAATTACCCAAGAGGCTTTATTTGTTAAAGGCACTAAAAACTCAACATGAAAACTTTCTGACACCAACGAGAAGCAGAGTGCCTGCAAGAAAGTCCGTGGAGTCAGGAGATAAGCGGAGCGAAGCTTAAGAAGAGACAAGTTTGCACTGCAAGCCGTGCAGGCGTCAGTGCAGGAGGAGCCGGGCAGCGTCCAGCGCACACCAACACAGACACCTAGCGGCCAGGCAGCCCAGGCACTCCCCATCCCTCTCCCCCTTTGATGCCTTAGGATTTTAGCTATAATATTTTCATATGTTTGTAATCCTGCAATTCTTTAGTGTATAACTCTGAACTCCGTATAGAGTGTTAGCTACTGCTTTTCCCATTTTTGTCAGACACAACAATTCCTCTCTAGGCGTGAGAATCAAGGACACCTCACTGTCTCAGGCCCCGAGAAATGTAAACAAAAGTGAATTGGGGGGGAGCAAACTGAGAGAATGAGACTCCACTGCCTGAAGCTGTAATTGGACAATTAACCTCTGATATGCAAATAGACAAAACTTATATCTGTCCAAAAAACGTGTGACTGTCGTCCATCCTGGGTGTAGTCTCTGTGAGACTCCTGCACCGCCCAAGGTGCGCCCTGTGAAGGCCTTTCAATAAATACCTACCCTTTATCCTTTCACTCTGTCTAGCGTCTGTTCCAGGTCAGCCTCTACAAGGCATCACCTTCACTGGGAGCACAGCCTGCAGCTCTCTCAACTACCTACTGGGATCTGGCACCACTGACTGACAAAAGGTGTGAGACACGTTCCAGGCAAGGAGAGGCAAGACAAAGTGAATTGTAAGCAACAGTATACTGGAGAAGTCCGCACAATTATGAATGCTGATGACAAGTGAGTAGACAAACATGATCCTACAACACAGGAACTAAAAGGTGTATCATGGAGTAACTGAAGAGCATTTAAACATGAAAAACTACAGAATTAATTTTTTCAAAAAGCATATAATAGAACTGTGTCATTTCTTATTGTATGACTTTAGGGGGACCAAAAGTGTAACTGCTTCAAGAAAGGTAAGGCAAAGATCATGGAAATCACACCTGTGAATTCTCATCAAGCTCTGTGATGACTGCACTGCAGGCAGCCAGGAGCGCACACCAGGACGAGGACCACTTGATGCTGCTACCTCAGTACTGCTTTCATGAATATTTGGTGGTGGTCAGCAGCTGCTGCCTGCCTAGAAAATCTGCAGTCTCACTGAGTGGTGGCAGTCACACACCAGCTATACAGAGACCAGGAGGGTAACACCTTGCTGTGCTGCAGGACAGGATGTGACTGAAGCTCAAATGAATTATGCTGGGGCAAGGTTACAGCCACAGCAGCTAAGGTGTAAATGGTCTTAACTCATGAGTGCTGTGTTCGCCGTTTGAGAAATCTGAAAAATGGCCACTCTTTGTGAATATGACTCATACTAAACAGGCTGCAGATCAGGAACATTTGACTTAAGATTGAGAGTAAACTGGAATAATCCAAAGGTCACAGCTGAGAAATATCGTGGCACAGTAATACAATACCTAATGCTTTTTTATTCTGTCAATTCTAGTTCTTAAGAAGCCTCATTTAAAAGTCATTTCAGTTCCTAAGAGCTGAATTATAAACCCTAGACTTATCTACCTCGCTCTTACAGCTTTTAGGTCTGTGTAAATACAAGAGCTGACTTTTGCAATGACTGCAACTTTGTACCAGGTAGCAAAGTTTTTCTCTGGCAGGGAACACCTGCAGCTGGGGTTGGACCCAGGTCACTAGGCCTTAGAAAAAAGACTTTGCTAGACTTATGCGTTCCTGGTTTTTTCAACAGCATTTCTCTGAAGGAAAAAAATCAACAGACAAGGGAATGTTTAAAAACATGTTACCATTCTGAAGAACTGCTAAAGTAGTGAATTACCAGGTAAGACAAAATCCTGATTTGCACCTCAGCTTTAGAAAGGTCTTTACCTAGAAGCTTCTACAGCAATTTTCAAGAATTAAAAAGGAATGCAACACTTTAGTTTAAAACTGGAGGACGGGGGGGAGAAGAAAAAAAATTCTTGACTTATGAGGCTAAAATTAACCATCTAGCTAAATTTACACCAATGCAGTTATACAGGGGATTTACACAGAAAAAGTTAAGAAGTTGCTGCAGACTGAGCTAAGCACATAGTTCTGAATTAAGTTTAGCCTGCATCTTTTACTCATTATACTGCTGCATTTTAAGAAGAAACATAAACCGTCATTATACACCTGTCTTGAAAAACATTGCAACGTGGGAAAGACAGTGGAAAAGCCTGCTCTGCTCTGCCTTGAAGGAGTTCTGCTACTTACGGAAGGACTTTCTTATCAGTGAGCTGAAGTCCAGGTCCCATGGTCTAGCAGACCTGAGTTTAGATTTACGAATGCTTTGGACTCACACCAGTAATACCAGGCAAGCTACCAGACCCAGACTCAAATACTCTTAAAACACTCAAGTGACAGGGCAAAGTGGACTAGTGTATGTTTAAACTAATACAAAGTGGACAATACAGTGCCAAAAGCAGCAGTAAATGGTGTTGAAAAGCAAAATTGAAGACTGGGTATATACTACCCTCTATACCATGATTGTTACTCTATCAGTTACTCTTAATTTAAGTTCTAAAATGGATCACTAAACATTAAAAATCAGAAATAGACAGGACGAGATTTAAGCCAGAGAACACACTTGAGTCCTTTGCTCTAATGATTCAACAGCTAGCGAGACATCCACAGCAGCCATCAGTCTTATCCAACTAAAAGTAGAAAAATGCCAAGAAAGTCAATGTCCAAAAATGTCAAACATACCAGAGGCTCTCTTTTTTATTAGCTTCAGATAGTTTAGGATGGTGCATCTTGTGTCCACATCCACTTCCATGTTTTCAAGATAGGAATTCAAAATTGGGATCAAACCAGGAAAGACTCCTTCCTGTGTAAGAGAACAGAATCAGCATAAAACACACTCAGTCTGGCTTCTGAGAGGGTAGAATAGAATTGTGTTCCAGGTAGAAGAGGCTACGACCTTCCCATTGATAATTGTATCAATGCTCATTAAGGTGTACTCTTCTGTGTCGGTGCCTGTCCCATTCTGTGCAGAGCCACATCCATCCACAACAGCATTTCCACCTTCATGTGTGAAAAAGGGAAAGGAAAAAATGGTTAAAAGGCATGCACTAAACATCCACAACAGTGTTAGTCAGATTACTTGATGTGATACCTTTGCATATATCTTTTCTGAAGTAAAACATTCCCTGTCGTACAGCATCCCTTTTCTGGGCCACCTTCATGTTTTCATCCACCTGGAAAAGAAAGTATTTCAGAGATCTGTGACATTTGAGAAAAGTAGGATTCTACCAAACTGTTTTATTTCATTCTTCAGTGTCCAGGACAGATCCACAAATAGATGACATTTTATGAAACTGGGTGTCCAGCAGAAGAGGTAATGGTATCATGTTAGAACATGCTATGCTAATTTAAGTTTGGATGAAAACACAGAACAGTGACGATTAAGAGGTTGCATCCCTTCTGGCAGACTTCTTTGCATATTTAGATGCAATTTAAATAAGTACGGAAGAAGAAAATTTCAATTTGCCTAGCCATAATTTCCTGCTTTTATTAACAAAATCATCACTGTCTTCAGAAGAATTATCGCTGTTTTAAACAAACCTTCAGAAACAGCAGTCGAGTAACTTTGTATGGGAATTGTATCTATTCCATTCCCAAACATCTGTTAGATATTTAAACTTAGATTGCTAGCAAAGAAGTTCTAAATTTCAGGCTTCTCAGAAGTCCTCCAAACTACAACGTACATATGCTCTGCAAATGACATAAGCACTGCTCTGTCTTTCTGGATGGAAGATTTTGTCCAAGTTCTTTGGCTGGTGTGTTCTCAGGGAATTAATCATACAGCTTTTGAACATTCGCTTTACCATACTGTCTTCAGAAAAAGACAGATCATTTGCTGAATTCTTTGACTGACCTTTAATTAAAGGCTATGCAAAATCTTCACTTACTTCTTACTTTTCAGAGCTTTATTTTCAATTCATTTTATATTATGAAACCTATTTACACAACAGGCTGTTTTGAAAGTTTGAAAGAACTCCAGTCCCAGCTGATGAGTGTTCAACTGCATTCAATCAGACAGCCAAGATTAGTATGAGATTAGCCCCATAACCCCCTATTATTTTACTTGAAAGAGGCAGGCTTACCAATGGTTGTGCAATTCTGTGTTGCATTACCTGCCAAATTGCTTGGCAAGCTCAAGCAATTTTAAGCCCCCCAGCCCTACAATTCTGTTCAGGTTCTTTCAGCACCTGATCTCTTATTCACTCTTAATTGGTAGTTAAAAATTTTGTGCTTTTGAGACACTCAAATAACAATGTAATTATGCAATCTAAGTACTAAATTGCTGCGTTATTTATGAAGTCTGAACTCCCTGACATCTTCTTTCAGAAGTCATACCAAATGTATGGTATGATTACTGTAAATTTTCTGACTTCAGTATTTGTCTCCATTTTAATTAAAAAAAACTATGAAAAGCCATAGGATACTATGGCTATGCTGGATTTTCCAGCACAGTGTCAAAAGCCTTCTGCCCTACAATATCTTTTTTAAAGTTACCTATAACATCATAGGAATATCCATCTAAAAATACAATTTTTGGTCAAGTGCCTCAGAAAGAGGACACGCAAGGACAGCTTCCCACAAAACAGTTCAGCAATTGTGGGGGCAAGATTAAGGAAAAAGTACATTTTGCATGGCTGGTCTGTCTAGAGACAAGTCACACCTGTGACCAGAATCAGCAGTATTTGTTTCCACTCTAATACTGTGTAACACTAAGCATGATGAAACTCCTCCTTTCCCTCGCCACCGGATACAAACAAAACACAGAATAAGAGCATGAGACACAGGCAACATTCATGTTAAGATAAGTCTAAAGTTTTTATTTTGACCTCCACAGGTTATTTTCCCCTTGCATGTAAAATAGAGGAAACATACCCTTTCCCATCCTCAAAACAGCCTTGTGACAATGGTATTTTCTCAGCTTTTCTGCAGCAGTTAGACACTGCTAGGCATCACAGAAATTCTTACAGCATTTGTTCATGTTTAATTCCATGAAATGGCAGTAAAATATTTGTTTAATACTGTAGAGTTTAAATTAAGTCAAAGTACTGGTACAAATGGAAAGTGATTAAGATAAAAATGACTGTTCTGTAAGTGCACAAATATTATTTCTTAGCTTGCAGAGGATAAAAATCAGACTTGATGGAAATCCATTACATTTAGCTCTAATAGATCTGATGTTTCACACCTACCTTGGACAAAGGAATGAGAAAATCCAGTTTATATGACAGAATCACTCTGGTTAGCAATACCACGAACACAACATATGCAGAGTTTTCAAAGTCTGTTAACTGGACCTAGACATGAAAGGATTAGAGATTCAATTACTTTAGTGGGAACATACTCGTGCAAGTAGCCAAACATCAAGGACAGTCT
The DNA here is from genome assembly GCA_013398955.1 of Callaeas wilsoni. NCBI lineage: Eukaryota > Metazoa > Chordata > Aves > Passeriformes > Callaeidae > Callaeas > Callaeas wilsoni. The sequence goes on along the minus strand of VWPU01003567.1, from coordinate 28,986 downwards.
GGAGCAGTTTGACTCGGATGTTCATACTGGTACTTGTGCTCACACACACTGTGCTCGCTGAGGGGTGACGCACACGCGGAATCACCAGCAGTGACTTCAGTGCACAATGCATGCACACGCTTCAGCAAATTCAACCCTGCAATTTGATGCAAAAGCACACTTGTGTTTCAAAAGACTATCTAATAAGCTGCACCTTCAGGCTCTCTAATTACAGAAGTATAGTAGCTTTTAAATTTCCAGTCTAAAAGGATTAAATTCAGAGATCTTAGAAACAGACAGCTATAGAATAAAAGCACTTGTGAAAAAAACAAAACTGTGACAGTGGAATTGTTCAGCACCAGGAAATGTACTGGAGAAATACAGTCTCTGGAAGCTAAATGGGGCTTTGTTTACTGCTGCTTTAATACAAGCCTAATTCCTTTCCCCATCACCCCAAATCCATTAGCATGCATTGCTGTGCTGCAGTGGATTCTCCTGTCAGTTACATTCCCACAGTCCATGTCTGATTGAATACTGCTGTCCACTTCACTTGCATCCAGCAAATCAAAGGGGAGAAAGCACAGCACAAGTAATAGGAGTTTGATACTGGATGGCAGAATGCCTGGTACTTTTCCACTTAAAAGGAAATGTGCTCTTGTACATACTGATGTCTTCCTTACCTCCATAGGTCTAAATTCCACTCTCCAGCCAATATCTGAATTTGGAGGTGGTGGCTTAAACCTCATTGTCTGCCAGTTTGTAGACTGAATATTCTGCAAAGCACATGAAATAATCTGTCACAATCAAGATACACATCATTCTATAATATAATCGAAGAAAAATACAGATAACTAGAGTCCTAGTGTTTTCCGCGGAACAGCGTATCAGGTTAGAGAAGTGGTTCCAAAGTAAGTGCCATAACTTCCTAAAGCCCACAGTACAACTACCCATCCTAGGAGCAAGTATGTTGTACTTTCTCATGCTATTTTGGTTTAGTATTATGTACAAGCCACTAAGGGACTGGCATGCAGCTGACTTTATTTTTTCATGAGGGGCTGACACATCCTGAATGAAGAAGGCCTAATATTACCACAGCTATTACTTCATAAAGCTGTAAAAGAGAGATTTCTACATAAATAAAATACAAACCAGTTTTTAGGAAGCCTTAAAATTGACAGTTCCCCTTAACATTTATATACATAGCTATAATTTAGGCTCTTTTATTTTGTTTAAGCCATCACCTTCTAAACAAAAGAAAAAAATGAATAAATAAATGTGCTTATAACTGCAAAGTCATATGCTAAAAAACTAGTTGAAGTGAAAAATTAATGAAAAAATTCTTAGCTAATACAGCCATCCTCCAATTAAGTAGTATTATAAAACTAAGCAATTACATATATATTTATTAAATTCCTCTAAATCAGACATAACCTCAAAATGGTCGGATTCATTTGCATCATCTAGATGTATTTTCTCCTCAAACAAAGTCAGTGGGTCTCGAATGAACAAGTGTGCAATATGCTGTGCCAAAAGATGGTCAATACCTACAAAATGAAATTTCAAACAAACAATTCACACAGATCAAAACAAGCTCTAGGAAATTATTTTTTTTACAAGACTGAAAATATCTAACACTGCAATGCTACCTCAACCCACCACATCCTGTTAAAGTGATGACTTCAGGAAGGAAGGAAATGATTAAAAAGAAAAAAAAAACCCAAACCAAACAGGTTCTTGTTTGGAAATGGCAGCTGAATATTGGTGTGGCTGCCATTCTTCCTGTTTTCTGATGCATTTTGTGCCATGTTTTACAAAGCAGTTCAGCTCTCTCCATAAAAACATTAATTCCAGCTTGAGCAACTCAGTTTGATGCATTAGGGACAGTTTCTGTTACAAACGAATCCTTTCAAAAAAACTCTCAAGACCACTCTACACAGATACTTCCTGAGTAGGAGTCACTCTGAGGGCTGCACAATGTTTGTAATAAACAAGAACAAAACCATAAAATATCCCCACACGCTGCAAACATAATTCTTAACCTGCTCATAATGAAGCAAACACTTACCTTCCTTTATCAGGTGCTCGTAGATATCTTTGTCTATTGTCAAATCAATGTCATTGTATTTCTCACCACATTCAGATAGATAACTGTCTATGGAATCATATCTGGATTTACTGATTCTATAATGGTTGTTCTTCAGTGGCTATATAATTTAAGAATACAATATTTTAACAGCTTGTTAACAATGTTACCTAAGTTTTGCTCACTAATGACACTTTTGTTGAGAATTATTATCCTATTTAAAAAACCCTACAACCTCAATTAAAATTATTAAAAGCATGAGTCTTAAATAGGCTCAATATAAAGTGATTCTGGAATTACGACTATTTTGTTTGCAGACGTACATATCTGAGTAAAAAATCAGTCATCACACATTGACTAGAATTCTCTAGAAGTGGAAATGTTTTCCTGATGTAATACATCATTACCCCAAGCACCTGGAAAGCATTAAACACATACCAACAGTTTCACTTTGCGCACACTGTTAGAGATGCCCTTAAAATAGATAGTTCAAGAAATATTTCAAATAAAATAAGTAACTTTTAAAATTTATGTAATTTTGTAAGTGCCTTGAATGGAAATTCCTGCTTAGAGGCACTCTTCAAGTTCTGACACCTGTCTCTCTAGTTCTAGTTTATACTACTCAGCAGCACCCGTTATTTAATCTAGTGCAATTTTTGCCTTTTGGGCTCAAGCATAAATTAGAAATTTCATCACAAAAGGCCCTTTTCAGCCAATTGTGGAAGACTGGGATTCCATACCTAATTAAAAATATGTATTTGTTAACACAAACTGTCCAACCAAGGCAAGTGTTTACACCATCTCTCCTGTATTTACCACAGAGACCATCACATTCCCTCATTTGGGATTCTGATGAGCACAAACAGAATTTGATATTAAAGGAGACTGAACATTTTGCCTGAAAAAACCCAGACAGCTACTACGTAACATGACTTACCTCTAGCCCTCTCTCCTCCCGCGTTCGGTCATCTACGGAAGCAGAGATCACTCCCCAGCGACAGTCAATGTCGGACACGTAGCCTCTGTAGAATGGAGATGCAGCACTCAACGCCATCTAAAATGAAACAGCCTGATATCAAAACAAAGGACAGGCCAAGGAACCAAAAGCAGAATACAACCCCACTGCAAAGGGAACGTGCCGGTCCAGAAGGAACTGAAGTATATATACTTCAGTTTAACGTACAGCCAAAGCCTGTGTAACCAGAAATATCTCAACTGCTACCTCCAAAAAATGCCTGGGTGAAGGGTCAGCATTCCTGAAGTGGCATCTGACAACCTCCAAATGTTTTACCTCTACAGATCAGTGTTTAAGGAACACAAAAATTATACTGGCAGAAGCACTTCTGAGACAAATCAGCAAGTATTCTGCTTGCCCACTTCCAAAGTTCACCTGGCAATCATTTTATTTTGTTTATTTTTGATTGGCCAAGCACCTTAGTAACACAGCTGGAACATACCTCACTCAGGGCAGGATCTACTCATCATCCAGAACAGACAGATACCTTATTTTCATAACTCCTATTATAAACAGCTGTTTATAAACAAAATCCTTATAAAAGGGGCAGATTTAAACAACTTAAGCTGAAACCCTCTGTAACACCAGATGAGAGCTGAAAAATCAAAAATTGTTTTAAGGAGCAAGCTTACCTTGTTTTCATGAAAAACTGCGCAAATCTATTTCTAAAACTATTCAACGACAGTCTCATACATGTGGGAATGAGAGCAGAGGAGAAGAAATAGACACAAGGGCCAAGACGGAACAGATATTATCTGTTTTGTGGTGTCATTTGCACACTAAATAGTTAACACGACTCATGTGGCAACCTAGAAAGAGTCTTCTCCCAGAGTACCCAATTTGTGAGCTTGCAATTTGGGTATTTCTTTTTTAATATATAGTGGTTTCTGACGCTAAGGAAGAGTTCATCTGACAGATGTCCATTACTTACCACAATGGGACAAATCGTAGCTAGCTGATCATAGAGATACCTTGCTTCAGAAATGCTGCAAGCCTGAAATGTTACCTGTTGGAAGATGCACAATTGCTATCACAATTTCTATAATCATACAATGAGCACAGTCTTCCTAGACTTAAAATCAAGTATATAATAAAATTATTTATATACTAAAAACTCTAGGGCTTTTTGTTTGGTTGGTTGGTTTTGTGTGGGGTTTTTTGTGTGGGTTTTCCCCCTAAGACTTGGACACATTTCTGCCCCACCTATCAGTAGCATTTATATTACAAGCTTCTTTCCACGACATTTCCATGTTCATTGAAAGATTTCAGACCATAATGCTTCCATGGTGAGGCTAAATCTACAAACACTTGCCAGAATCAAAGAAAACTGAGTTAACATCTAGAATACACATGGGTGAGTAATGCACCTTCAGGAAATAAGCCAGGAACCTACTTACTTAGAACAACAGTCAGACTCTATTGTAGATTTAACATTTGTTTCATGTGACGCTAATCCTGTTTTAAAGAACATCTTAGTATGCCTTTGATCCTGAAAAACTGTGGGGAAAAAAAAAAGAATATCTGTGTGCCTACTGTAACTTTCATTAAAAAAAATAAATTCCAGCCTTTTCTGTATTAGAGACCAGAACCCAGTAAAAAAATAGAAAAGAAGTATTATTTGCAGAAAGCACTAATGCTTTGGAAGCCCTACCACAGACAGGCCACTGGAATAGGTAGCTCCTTTGTAATATTTTTGTGAAATTTACTCAGAGCAGCATCAAACAGAAGACACATTTCTAGCAGCAGACCTCTCTAGACTTTGCAAACAAACACTTTATCAATTTAAAAAATGCAGAGAGGGATCAGTCTCAAAACTCCCTTTGTCTTAGCAGTTTATGTATTCACAGATCAGAGGAAAACTTAGATGGGAATGTACCCCTGCACCACTATCATAACATTATATAACAGGCTTCAGCTCTAAATCAACATCACTGCTTGTTGTCCTGAAGAATGCCAGTTGTACACAGGCTTTCCTCTTCAAAGGATAGTAATTAGAGAGTCCCACAAAACACAAATGTTCTTCTCAGCTTGCCGCTAAACCAAACTGCAGCTCAAGTAAGACTTAAAAAAAAAAACCAATCCAACAAATCCCTCCAAAACTCCTGAGCTCACTGGCGCCTCAGTGATGGATTTTTTTTTTTTTTGGGGGGGGGGGTGTTGATGGTGGTGGTGTAGGGGAAATACGGGATTTGTTTGTGTTTGTTTTGTCTTTTTAAGTCTTCAGCCAATATTGATTAAAACACCCCAAATTAGAAAACAGCTGTGCTGTGGAGAAAATATTCCTTCTGTGACTGTCCTTCAAGTGGCTCGTTGGTTTTTTTTTTTCAGAAAAAAAACCCAAGCAAACAAACAAAAACCCAGCAGGTTAAAAGACAAGATTAATAAATTATCTTGCAGAAAAGCAGCTAAGTATGATTTCTCATGACTAATTTTGGACATTCAGCTTAGGGAACTGGCCTTGAAGTGGGAGTGGGTTGACAGAACACCTTACACTTTTTCCCCAGACAATGATATTTGCCTCCCCTTCCCTTTTATGTTTATTCCGAACCTCATTAAATCTGAGATTCAACATAGCTTCTAGGGAAATGTCCCATTACAGAAGAAAAGGGCATGGTTGTCTTCTCCAGGAGGGCTACAGGCACTGCCAGTGCAGGCCATACCAGCCGCCCAAGCTCATCAGGACATTATTTTTACCTCTGGAAATGCATCAAACCAAGCTGTAGCTTGGTGTACAGTAAAAAAAACAGGAACAAAAGCCAAAGCAACAAGATCACCCCCCCTAAACATGAAAGGAAGTATATATACTACAAACTCCCTTACAAAAATAGGTGGGTAATACATGTTTTCTTCTAGTCAGTTATCAGGAATTATCGGTTGATACAGAAGCAGCTGCCAGCCTTGTTTTCATTCTCCCTTTGATGATAACAGGACTACCAAATTTGAATTTGGCCACTGATTGCCAGAATGTAATAATAAAACGTAACAGTAGGTAATAGTAATGTAATAGTAAAATAGTACTCCTTTAAAAAGGAATTTGATAATGTTTTTAAAGTTCACACAATGACTGAATAAGGCTGGATTACTTTTATTGGTCTTGAATAAGAGATGTTATAAAACAAACCATGGCAAAATAACACCTTGTAAAACCACACAGTATTATGTACACTTTACTATCTCATCAGATTCGCTCTAACTTGCCCTAGTGACAAAAACGGTATGTAGCACCTGTCAAGAACTTTTATTTATACAGCTTTTGTAGTTTCTCAAGCTCAAAGGGCTTGAGAAACTACCAAAAAAAAAAAACCAAACCAAACCAAACAACCCCCCAAAACCCTACAAAAAATAAAAAGTGCTTTTTATGAGGTTTTCTGCCCCTGCTATGAAACAAGAAGAGCCTGGAGAATTTCCTTTAATCCCATAAGAGAGTTAACACTAGCCTCTTTCTAGCTCTGCTTTGAAGACTGTGGCGGCAACGGGCACATTTTATCAAGAGTCAAATACACCATGATTACCTAAGGTGTTAGTCAGTGCCCAGCATCGGAGAAATATTTAAAGCAAACAGAAAATGGAAGGATTAAAGCACTCGTAATATTCAGCACCAGGATTTCAAGGGAAGATACTGTAAGACAGGACTAACTCAGGCAAATTACTAAAAACCATAAAAAGTGGGCATGTTCAAATGGGAGAAAACAGAATAAAAAATATCTTCCAGCACATAGTCGGAGAAGATAACTATCCACATGGATTTGGTAGGTTTGTGGTACAAGCAGTGAGAAAACAACTCCTTAGCAGATAGCTAAAAATATTTAAGAACGAGAAACTTTATGCAGGAGTTTGTGATGTTTGTAAATGAAATAAGATTATACAAAAGCAGAAAGCTACTTATTTTTAAAAATATTCCCACAACCTCTTGCCACTCCCTGCTTTTGCTGTTCTAAGAGTGCAGAAGAAAGAAAATACTCAAAATGAATAACTAAAAAACCCCTCCCATTCCTACAAGACAGTTCAGTTTCCATCTCCACAGTGTCCTTTGGTCATGCCTGAAAGATGACCAGAGTGGATGATGACCTTTCACACTTGAAAAGTGCTGGAGTTTCAGGAGCAGGTGCTTGATCAAATGTGGTTTGACCAGTTCAAGAAACCCTCTCAGCAAGTCATCCAATTACATTTGAATATTAGCAAAAAACCCCATAATGTAAGCAAATAAACCTGGTGTATTGGATTGACCCTGGCTGGATGTCAGATATCCATCAAAGCCACTTAATCACTCCCCTCTTTTGCTGGACAGGGAAGAGAAAATGTAACAGAAGGCTCAAGGATCAAGGTAAGGCCAGAGAGAGGTCACAGAATCAATTACACTGGAAAAGACCTCTGAGATCACCGAGTCCAGCCCTATGACTGAACACCACCTTGTCAACTAGACCATGGCACTGAGTGCACATCCAGTATTTCCTGAAACACCTCCAGGTACAGTAACTCCACCACCTCCCTGGGCAGCCCATTCCAATATATAATCACCCCTTCTGTGAAGAAATTCTTCCTGATGTCCAACTTGAACCTCCCTTAGAGCAGCTTGAAGCCATTTCCTCTTGTCCTGGCACTGGTTGCCTGAGGGAAGAGGCTGACCCCAACCTGGCTACAGCCTCCTCTCAGGCAGCTGCAGAGAGTGATAAGATNCCAGGCTAAACACCCCCAGCTGCTCCTCACAGGACTTGTGCTCCAGACCCTTCACCAGCTCCGTTGTCCTTCCCTGGACACCCTCCAGCCCCTCAATGTCTTTCTTGCAGTGAGGGGCCCAGAACTGGACACAGCACTGGAGGTGTGGCCTCACCAGTGCTGAGTACAGGGGGACAATCACTGCCCTGGTCCTGCTGGTCACTCTATTACTGATACAGGCCAGGATGCCATTGGCATTCCTGGCCACACACTGGCTCATAATCAGCTGGATGTCAACCAGCATCCCCAAGTCCTTTTCCACCAGGCAGCTTTCCAGCCACTCTGCCTGCAGCCCGTAGCTCTGCACGGGCTTATGGTGGCCAAAGTGCAGGACCTGGCACTTCATCTTATTGAACCACATACAGTTGGCCTTCTCCCATTGATCCAGCCTGTCCAGGTCTCTCTGCGGAGCCTTCCTACCCTCCAGGAGATCAACACCAACTTGGTGCGGTGGAGATCACTCACCAGTTAATGTCACAGGCAAAACAGGCCTAACTTGGGGGAATTAATGGAATTGATCACATGTCAAATCAGAGTAGAATAATGAGAAATAAAAACTAAATCTTAAAATCCACTTCACTCCCAAATTCTCTACTTCCTCCTCTCCCAGCAGTACAAGAGAATGAGGAAGAAGGGCTGTGGTCAGTTCATCACACATTGTCTCTGCTGCTCCCTTCCCCTCAGGGGGAGGACTCCTCACACTCCTGCTTCAGTGTGGGGTCCCTTCCCTGGGACAGTCCTCCAATGAACATGTTCACTGCTCCAACATGAGTCTTTGTCCAGGCATCAGCTGGAATAATTAATTTTGTTCCTAGTGGCTGGGTACAGTTCTGTGTTTTGGATTCAGTATGAGAATAATGTTGATAACACACTGATGTTTTAGTTCTTGCTGAGCAGAGCTTACTCTAAATTAAGGACTTCTCAGTTTCCCGTGCTCTGCCAGCGAGCAGGTGCACAAGAAGCCAGGAGGGAGCACAGCTGGGACCTGAACTGGCCAAACAGATATCCCATACCATATGGCATCGTGCTCAGTACATAAACTGGAGGAGTTGATTGGGAGGGGCCAACTGCTGCTCAGGGACAGTCTGAGCACTTGTCAGCAGGTTGTGAGCAACTGTACTGTTGAGCACCACTTTCTTCTTGAGTTTTATTCCCCTCTCTCTTATGTTCATTACCATTATATTTTATTATATTTCAATTATTAAGCTGTTTTTATCTCAACCCACAAGTTTCACCTTTTTCTGATTTGCCTCCTCATCCCACCAGGGGCAAGGGGGTATATGTGTGTGTGAGGGAGCGACAGCATGGTACTTATTTGCTGCCTGGGTTTAAACTATAACAGCCCTTCCCATGGGCTACACTTATTAACTGCTCCAGCATGGGTCCCTTCCAAGGGGTTCAGTCTTTCAGGAACTGAGTGCTCCAGCAGGGATAATCCATGGGGTGACAGGTCCCGCCTCCTTCACACATCCACCTGTTTTGGTGTGGGGTCCTCCAGGGGTGCAGGTGGATCTCTGCTCCAATGCCAACTTCCTGCCTCACCACGATCTTCACTGCAGGCTCCAGGGGAATCGCAGCTCTGTCACCTAGAACACCTCCTCCCCCCTGGCTTCTTCACTGACTTTGGTGCCTGCAGAGCTGTTCCTCTTACATACTCTCATTCCATTCTTCACCTGCAGTGCCATTGTGCAGTTTTTCCCCCTCCTTCTTATTATATTTATCTCAGAGGTGCTCCACTGTCACTGGTGGGCTCAGCCTTGGCCAGTGGTGGGTCTGTCTTGGAGCCAGCTGGCACTGGCTCTGTTGGACATGGGGAGAAGCACCTTCTCACAGCAGCCACCCCTTCAGACACTCTGCTAGCAAAACCGGGCCACAAAACCCCAATATAATTGGATTTTGAGACAAGAATACTAGACATACCACTTGTTCTTTTATCTCCCTTTTTGCCACGCTGATGTACAATGCATCAGTTGAATCAAGAAAGTGAAAGTACACATAAGACAAGTCTTAAAAAGGGAAGCGTTTAGAGAAGACAATGTGCAGAAACATCTTGAAAGCAGATGCACTTTACCTGGAGACAACAGTTTCCCATTCCAAAACCCATAGCATCCATATATATGTAGTCCGGCTTAGCTGCCTTTGCTGCTTCTCCATCATCATTAGGAAACGTTTCAATAAAAGGTGATGGTGTGTTCTTATCTTTAAATACTGTGCGGAAAATACAGGCACTCAGTAACTCAGAGCATAAGACTAAACAATTACTTTGAAAAAGAACAAAGATAAGACTGAATTTACTCACTTGGTACATTTATCACAACCTTCTCTCCTCTTCGGTGTCGAATGTTTCTGGTCAGTGTACTATCACAAAAAGAAAAGTTTTTTGATTTATATGAAATTTTCTCTTTATGCAAGTATTTTTTGCAGCTACTTTCTCAACGATTTTTAGAGTTTCAGACTGTCAACTTTCTATTTATTTTGAGCACTCTCCTTCAGGATGCTTCTTTTCCTAGTTTTAGGATAGACTGTAAAAGATAAAACACTGAATTTTTCTTCAATAAAGTCAATCTTATTTTGGTGGAATCACAGTACCATGCTGATAAAACAGTCAGTAGTAAAAGGCTACAGACCTGAAGAATACAAGGGCAAGTTAAAAGGTATGCTTAGTTTTTAAACTGAATGATTTTCATTGTCCAAAGTCTCACCTTACAGTGAGAAGTACATGGTCCATTTCAGAGCAACTAGGGCAAGCCAGTCACTGTGACATACCTAAGTGAGAGCTGGATCAACTGTGATGGAATCATTTAGGCACAGGACTTCAAACAAGAAACAATTTTGCCATAGCAAAATCAACACTTTTTGCCCCATAACAGCGTGAACTATTATATAAAGTTTCTTGAACTTAACAGTTTATTTTCTTAAGACACTTTGAAAAGAAAATACATGTCATCACAACCATTTCTGTCCAAGTCCTTGTGGTATCTGCAGCAACTAGCTACAGTGCTCTTGATTCTAGCAATATAAAGAATTTGCAGATATGTCTACAATATTTAGGCGCAGACAAAATATTCAACTTCTCAAACTTCCCAAATATTCTTACCTAAATCTAGGATGTTTATTGATGGCTTCATCTGGAAAAAAGAGGGATTTTGAAGCTCCTCCTTCTACTGGTGTTGGCTTATATTCCGGCAGTGTAAACCCAGGACACCCTAACCTATGTAACACAACAATGAGATCCAAGCTGTAATGAAAACAGACTGTGATTTTAAAATGGTCAGATGGTGAGAGATTAGGATTCTAGTAGACAACCAGCCAACAACCAGCTTCTGCAGTGGTTAACACATCTTTTTTTTTTTAAAGAAACCCCACTAGTCTATCATTAGGCAGCAAACATGGACATTTCAGTGACCGGAGCAGGAAAGTTCAGTTAGTGTGTTAGTGCTTGTTATTAATACTGACATGGAGTTGCATTTCATGCTTTGAAGTTTATCTAGAGGATACAGGTTGACTGCCAAAGTAATTTATCCAGCCCTACTCTTAACAATCTACCCCTTTTAAAATATATACTTAACCAATGTGTAAGAATTAGAGGTAGTTTCAAGTGATATACATATCCTAAGTCTTATACACTTCTATAACTCTGAAAATCCCTATGAGAGGAATGTCATAAGCAAAGAAAAATTGCAGCTGTTAGGTGTAAAATGCTGAGAGATATACAAGCTAATCAGAGCACACCCCTCCTCTTTGGGAAACTCCATTTTAAGTTTCAGAGTCAGCTGAAACAAGAATAAGCTTTCAGTACAGCTGAGACAAAGGAACATTTGACAAGGTTGAGGTAAAGTAGCAGATTAGTTTCTACATGTTGCACAGTAAAAAGGGCAAGGATTGTATTATCTTGAGAGGCTCTAGTATTCGGATGGTTAAAAAAAGTTAGCTGATAAAATTACAAACAAACTACTCAAAACATCAGGAAACACTCTCATTTCCAAGAATATGATTTATGCTCAACATGTATTTCAATATTGTTTCTTCTTCCTGGTTTCAGTGTGTAAGTTGTTCTACAACTTGTAAATCCAGCTTCATCACTTACCTAAGTGGTACACTGTAAACTGTATCTCTCCAGTCCTCAAGAAAGAAAACAACTTTCTGGTCCAGTAGTGAGGGATCACAAATTTAGGAACTAGGGACACTCGTTTAGTATCTAATCTAGAATTTTTTAATATTTAAGTATTTTCAAATTGTTCCTTTTTAACTGAGTTATTTTAATTTGAAAAAGCTTACTTTACCTTTCTTCTGTCAGTACTCTAACAAGTTTTTCTGTCTTTTCAAATGCACAGATTTTATTATATACATGTGCACATGCGCAGATGCACATAGGCATATGTACATGTTATTGTAGAGACAATGTGGCAAAAAACTTCAACCCCATGAAACTTCAGAAATATATGTTAGCAAGACTCCAGTCAAGCCAATAGGGACATGAATGGCAAGATAGCAAAAGGTAGAAATAATAGACTGAATTAGGCTAGCCTAGGGAGAGCAGTCTCTGAGGGATGAAAGTATGTTTGGAATGGCCTGTAATTCATAAACAAACTACATTTTATTATTTACTGGCTTTCACTGAAGTCCAATGTACTGCTCCTACAGTGATGTAAAAAGTATTTATCTATATCTACGAAGGGGTGAGGAACTCCTCTCCCTTTATTCTCTGCAAGACCAGGTCCAAAACGCCTGTATGTGAAACTTATTAAATGACATAATGTACTTGTAAGGTTGCAGGGGAAAAAACTCAGTTCTCCAATACATTGACTACTTAACCACTGGCCTTTAAATAAACTCTTATTACATCTAGTATATAATAAAGTGAAAGTAAATTTTGTCAACAGAGTGTTCTTAAAACAGCATTCATGGGGCATTATGTAGACATTTTGGCACCTTTGCTGCTAGGGCAGATTTTGTATTGTTCCTCCTCTCAGCAAGAATTCTGGGCTATTGCATTCTGTATTACACAAGAAACTAGCCAGTAAGGCCAGCTGCTTCTCTTCTACTGCAGAGCAACTTTTTATCATTATAAGCATAACTATCTTCATTCACTTCACTGATCAGGCTAGTTAGAATGAATGTAATAAATCTCGGCCTAGAATTATCTTTCAAAGGAAATGTCACAAAATACAGTTTCTCCTAGATAATGAAGTTCATCCTAAAATTAATTTCTTCAAGAATTCCTTTACAACAATAAAAAGGATGAAATCTATCCTTTGTAGGGGTATTATTAACCCAGGAGAGATGCTCTCCTTTCTAGATTCAGTAAGTAGAGTATTGTATAATAGAAATACTAAGTCCAGGTGCTCCAAACTGCCAGAAGCTTCCATGTACTTTAGTGAAAAAGTAGTATTAAAAATAGATAAGGTTAGCCATGTTTTGCAAAACTGCTACTTATAAAGATCAGTTTGCAAAATAGGTAAAGAGAAACCTCTTCTACATAATTTTCTGTACTAACTCAAGAAGGTAGACTACTCTAGACTTAACACACTATGTTACAAATATTCCGTATTCTCTCCTAATACAAAATCATCGCAGGTTAGAAGCAGCCTAAAAACATAAAAGATGTTTATTTGCTTGTCTCATTGCAATAAAAATTTTAGGAAACGTGACTGGAACATCAAGCCAAAGTACTTTAATCAAATAATATTTTTCTCTATTTCATTGAACAGTTTAGCTATATGCAATAAGGAGAAAAAGTGTCTAAGGAAAACAGGAAACATGTCATTACACTTCAACAACCATCTCACCTTGGAAATGATGTCACTGTGCAAACAGCCTCATTTTCTTTGAGTACAGAAGCAGCCTCTTGCCGTCTTTTCCTCATGTTGTCTTGCACAGTGTTGAATCCAGACATGGTTCCCCCATATGGCTGTCCAGGCGTCCCTTCAATCATGTAACTTCCATATTCTGGTCTCCAGAGTGTTGGGTGACTATAATAAAAGAAGAGTCACATTTAAATATTTCTGCAACTTCAAAAAAGATTAATTATTTGTGAGAATTTCAGAAATTAACACCACTTGCAAGAAAAACCTCCTATATTTGAATATCTGACAGAGGAACACAATGTACATTCCAATTTACCTCACCATCAGGAAGTGGTGAAAAGAAAGCAAGGTGCAGTTTGGTTGTAATAGTGCTGCTGTGTAGTACAATCAGCAGGATTTGCCTACACCAAATTGCAGTCACCCTTAGCATCCGTCTCAAGCTTTAAAGCCGTCTCAGGCTTTAACCAGAACCAGAAAATACAAATCACTGCTGCTTTGCCACAGGAGAGGATAGGGAAGAACTTCCCTACCATTCTTACATCTACACTTCTAGTTCTTCCAAAAATGGGAGAGTGCTCCTACAGACAGCAGGCTTCCCCTATACAGCCCTCACTTGGTCCCCTAGTCAAGAGACACAGGAGCAGTACACACGCGCACGTACTTTACGGGACATGGATTACTGCATACACACAGACAAAATCAGAGCAAGACAAAACGAGCACCCTAACTGCAACTTCTGTGGGCTCACCATTACATCCTCCTTTATTTCAAAGCATAATACAAAAAGGGCATGGATTGCCTGCAACTGTGCTCAAAATCTTTCACTTCCTGAACCCCAGATTTATCTGAAAATATCCATTTCTGCGGTTTATAGTTTTACCAACAGCAGACTTGAATGTTAAGCCAGGTTAACAAAATTTTGCACAGTATCATAACAGGAGGATAAAAAAAAAAAAAAAAGGAAACTGGAAACAGCTACTCACTTGGGGTTTACCTTCTCCCCTTTGTCTTGCAGTGTTTGAAGAACTTCTTCACCATAAAGCAGCAAGCGCACTTTCTTATTTTCATGGTCAAATTTAACCAACATATATTCCACCTTGTAAATAGTAAAAACAAACCAAACAATTAAACAGTAAGGTTTTGTTCAGACACAAACACACTGGCATGCAATTTTAAGCATCAAGTGAAAAAAAGAAGATATGTCACACTGAAATTTACCTAAGTTTAAAAAACATCACTAACTATGAATGCAACAAGCAATACTCGCAAAGATGGCTGTAGGCTTATTTCATCTTGAATAAAGACTTGAAATTCCTTGGAATTTCCTTCCCTCCATTTCTAATTGGAGAGAGACACTTCACAAAAAAAAATCCTGAATTTGTATTTTTCTCCACATCATTTCTAGACAAGAAAAAGTTAAAGACCCATGCAACCTATATGCAACCCACAAACATTTCACTGTCATCCCATCACTTACAGTCTCTGCTGCTGACAAAAAAACCCCAATTAAAAACCCAAAACTCATTCTACAAGACATCCATTTACACCCATCGCTTGTTGGAGCTATTAAAGACTAGCACTGTGTCTCATTTACACCACAGAAAGCCCACAGCTGTTGGTGACAGCATCAGTGCTGTCATTATGACACTCTAGCTCTTGGCATAGCACAGTGGTTTTCACCCCTGCTTGATTCAGCTTTGCTGCCACATTTTCTTCCCCTCCTGCCGAGCAGCATACCTTGCCACCAGAGCTCTGCTTCCTCGCCCCCATCCCTACGCCAGGCTGCAACCCACACTAGATCCGACAAGCCACTTGTGCCAGCACTGCTGCATCCCAGCACTAGAGAATATGTTCCCCTAACAGACATTATCTGAAAGAAGCCAAAACTGCAACACCCTTACCTCAAACTTCCTGATCTGCATGCACATTTGCTGTCAAAGCTCCCATAAAGATTTTCAGAATGCTACCCAGCACAGCAGCCTAACAGCTGCTGGGACCTTGTAGCCCTTCAGTATTTATGGATACACTCTACTGGCTAAACACCTCTAGTCAGAGGATTCTTAGCAACGTTCTGGGAAGTGTAAAAGACAAACCAGCCCCCTGGTGCAATGTGTTGTCTACAATGTAAAAAGAAAAGTCACACGTGGAAATGCGTTATCAGGGTACTGGCTTCCAAACCCTGGCTGGACCAGCCGTGACAAGCAGTGCCTTTCATTGGAAGCTCTTGAACCACTGCCTCTGATACTTCCAAAAATCTAGTTCAAACATCAGCTTATAGTTAAAAATTCAGATTGCAGTTTCATAGCTAGAACTGTCAGAGGTGCACTGTGCTCCTCAGTTTCATTTTCCAACACTGTCTGAGAGCCACATCCCTCTGTATTTAAAAAATGTGACCGCTCCAGTCCCAGGAGTTCAGATTCACACAAGATGCTCGGGTTAAAGTTGCAGCCTGCCAACTCATGGCAATTTCCATTTTGTACAGAAGTCCGATGAAAATAGGAAAGCAGCTTGCCAAAACACAGGGCACTTATGCCGTGTTTTACAGCACGCTATAAGTAGATTTCTGGTCTTCATGTTCTTTGGTTGCTTCAGTGTCCACGAAGAGTTATTGCTTACTACTGTGACAAAAAATACAATCCTCTGTTGGGATTTGTGATTCAATCACAAGCGGTATT
The DNA here is from genome assembly GCA_013398955.1 of Callaeas wilsoni. Taxonomy (NCBI): domain Eukaryota; kingdom Metazoa; phylum Chordata; class Aves; order Passeriformes; family Callaeidae; genus Callaeas; species Callaeas wilsoni. The sequence continues at coordinate 12,711 of VWPU01003567.1, read as the reverse complement.
ATCCAAGAGTGTTTGTAATTCCTCAGAATCTGATCAGAGACAAACTCTGGAGGGACTCATCCAGCAATTATACCCATTTGCTGTATGTTTTATAAGATCAAATTTTAATCTAGAGAAAAAAAATAATGATTTCTAGTTTCGGTGCAGATCGCATTTTCTTCTGTGGTATATTTTGTCAATTATGTGTGTATTATGCCACAATAATCTACTTGAGATAACTACAGACTATAGTCAACCAGAACATAGTTGAGCACTGATTTAATTATTACCCAGCACCAATCTCTCCAGTGTCACTTGACCTTGATTATTGGAAAGAAAAAGGGATTTCCAGTTTCCTACCATGTTCAACATCATCTCCTGCTTCATAAAAGTATCATTCTCACTAGGAGCTGGCCTAATCTAGAGAGGGTATGTGAGTCCACAGGTGTGAGTCATTCAAATGGACATAGAATTGGCATCAGGCTCACCACATGCCTGGCCTCCCCTCACATTGCCTGTGGGAGTGGGTAGCAAAAGGGAGAGCACAGGAATTGCAGCTGCTGTTGAGAGACCCGAAGCTGAACATTTGTCCACCTTTACGGGAATATGCTACTGTGATTAGCCTCCTGTCCTAGAAAACCCTCTCCAAATGTGGCTGTAATGAGCTGGTGGGGAGGACACTGTATTTCTCTATAAACCAAACTGCAGGTTTTAAAAAAAAAAAAGCCAAAAGTGTAAAGAAACACTAAGTCAAGAAGGCAAACCCAAAGAAATCCAAGTGTTTCATATTTCAAGTACAGAAGCGAATATATTGCATTTATGGCTCTAGCTTTAGAAACAACTTTTGCCTCCAGAAACACTGACTAAATCTTCAAAGCTGTCTTAACACACAGATGATCTGCCATTAATTTTAATGAGAAAAGAAAAAACTTCAGACAGCTGCCAACAGTTCCAAGTAACCCACGGAGTATCTTGACAACAGAGGGACTGACTGAATGGGCATCCTTGAAGAATGTAATTTAGGCTCATCAAAAGATTTAGCCTACAGCTACAAAGAAAGAAACAAATTCAGAGTTCACACATTTTTACATTCAACTTCAGGTCATCATTCACAGACTTCTCACATGTTTTCTATCCACAACAAAGTTCAGAGAAATGCAGCCAAGCTGAGAGAATCAGCATGCCTGGCAGAGATTCCAGTCCAAAGGCCAAATATGAGGGGCTTCACCCAACATCCATAACTCATTATTTTGCTGAGCTCTTTAGAGCTCACTTTTCTCTATAATTTTAACTAGGCCCCTTAGCAAGAAGCAAAATACACATCAGATCAAACTACTGATGTAGATGGCTGACCAGCAGCCTTGCTTAGAGCCAGCGAGGACAATGCACCCTGTCATGGTAAGGAAGGTGACCACTTTGGACCCAAGTTTCCAGGCAGTGCTCTCATTGCGCAGCAAACCCTACACATCTGTCTTCTGGCTGGCACATGCTGCAAGGCTGCTGAGGACAAGATGTGGACTCCCATCTTCTCCCTGCAGACAGCCATGCTCTGTGCAACCTCAGTGGACGAATCTCTCTGACCACCCCTGGTCTGCCTGGCTCACAGAAGTTCTGTGGTACCTTACCAGGCAAAGGAAGAACAGTTTGCCCAGAAAGGTTGCAAAGCGAAAGCTGAAAATCCAATACCCCACCCCGTTCCAACACAGAGCAAGCCTAAAACAAATTACTGTTCACGGTTAAATGCATTAAAAAAGCAAATACATTCTTAGGTAAAGCAAATACTATATAACAGTACAACAGAACTACCCATGAGCCAACACAAGGAAAAACTGTTCTTTAGAGGCTTCCTTCCTCTTATTTACTGGCTTGCAATGTAACTGCATCTGCAGAGTACTTCCATGCCAGCTGCGCTCCACTCCATTGCCAAATCTTCTCAAGAAGCAGTATGCTCCATTAGCCTGCTAGCACCCAGAATGGTGCTACTTCACTCACTATGAACTTTTCTCACAGCTGGCTACCAAGAAAATTTCAGGCTTTATAAAATTCTTTGATATCGCCTCTGTAAATACAAGTGAGACCTTGAAGCCTCTCAACTGTGGAGAACCACAACCAATCTCCATTCATTAAGTCAAACAGTTGTGCTGGACTTGTCTGGAGGCAAAACAAAAGATGACAGCTCTCTGGAAATGGGTAAGCATGTCTGAAATTGTCTGAACATCTGAGTTATTTGACCATAATTACATTTATTATTTCTGCATAAAGAATGCTTCTTAAAAATGAAGGTGTATCAGAAACAATCCATTAGCAGTAATTCTAAGGAACAAGGACTGAAGCTGCCACCTATGCCACACTATTGTCCCAAATGTGGGCTTGTTGCCCAGTGTGCAGTGCCAATGTACACACCAAGACAAGGTACTTCTATTTAAACACAGAATCTTCAAAGTTGGAAGAGACCTTTAGGATCAGCAAGTCCAACTGCCAACCCAACACTGCCACCGTAAGCCCTAAATCACTAAACCATATCACCGAGCAAGACCTAGATGCCTCTTCAACACCCCCAGGGATGGTGACTATCACCTTCCTGGGTAACCTATCCCAATGCCTGACCACCCTAATGGTGAAATTTTTTTTCTAATGTCTAATTTGAAACACCCATGTTTCAGCTTAAGGCTGAATATTTCTTTATTCTAATTTGAGCAAAGCAAGGAGCTAGGTGATAACCCACAAAAGGCTGCTAGCTCCCCTGTCATCAAAGCTTTATACCATTTATACGTTTTAGTAAAGAAATCAGAGTTCATTGACTACAAGTTACATAGTTCTCTTGTAAATTCTACCTTCTGTTTGTTAAATGACTCTCTTGCTTCTCATGCTAATTAGTCCGCATGCTCAGTACTTCTCTTGAGTTGGTGGGTTTCTTGAGCCAGCGGACCATGGCGGTGGGAATCTCTCCCTGATGGAATTACCTTTTACCCAGTTGGAACTGACCTCAGCACAGTTGCTGAGTCGGCTTTGTTAGTTTCTTACTTATCTTGAGAGTTCTGCCAAATGTCCTTGTGGCCTGTAAATTCTGTGTCCTTTGTGCCCACTAGTACATCCTTCTCCCCAATCTTTGCTAACCTCTACCCCCAGCCCTAAGAGCACTGAAGCATGTCAAGCCCCAAACCTTAACACGGCAATTCTACGCACAAGTAATTTATCTAACGCCTGGGTATCAACATCATATCATCGTCCAAATACTTGCCTTGGTAAAGGTCTGCTTCCCAATATGAAAACCCGTCCTTCCACATTCAATTTAACACCATCATGCTAACTACACAGGGAACAAAATCTATCTAATAGATGAGAGTAAAGCCTCTCCTGTAGTGTTAAATGTTAAAATCCTTTTAGCATTCAAAGTATTTGCCATGAGGTACTTCTGGCTATGAAAACATTGGTAAGCACAAAGTCTGGACTTTAGTAAGCTCAAAAGTAAGGTGCCAAGTTTATATAATAGAAGAAAATAGTTTAGAAGAATGATTTGAAGAGAAGCTATTTAGGAGAAAAGCAATGAAAAAAACATTGCTTCATGCTTTCTATGTGTGAAGAACAGTACCTGCATTAGCCTTGTACCACATTCCTGACCATCCATCTCAGATGTGGATGCTCCATCCCTGGAAGCGATCAAGGCCAGTTTGGATGGGGCTTTGAGAAACCTAGTGTAACGGAAGATGTCCTTGCCCAGGGCATGGACTTTGGCAAGATGATCTTCAAAGTTCCTTTACAACGCAAACCATTCTGTGATTCTAAATAAACCTGATCATAGGTAACTCATGGACCACTGCTGTTTCCTCAAGGACAATCTTAATGACAGCTTCTTTCTCCTTCCACTGGACAGCTATTGCCACACATACCTGGAGCAATTGTTACCAGTCTCCTCGTAGGAACCTTCCTTCAGGCCTGGAGCTTTAAGAAAAACTGAAAATTTTTCCTGAACATCCAATGAGGTCTCATGGCTATTGTTTTCTGTTAACATTTAAGTATTTTTATGCAGTTTGCCTCATATACTTATGTATGCAGTAGAAATACCCTTTTCACTAATTATTAAGCTCGCTTATGGAAAAAGCAGTAGTTCTTCCATATATTCATTCATCAGTTAATGCATCATTAAAATACCATTATCATTAAATGACAGTCTAGAGGAGAACAAAGTTTTAATAACCTGACTGCTCATTAAAGAACCTCTGCCACAAGTTTTCAGGGCTAGATGGAAAAAGCAGATTATTTTCTGTAGGTACAAATACTTCTGATGGATGTAGAGCATAATATCCAAGGTGGGTTTTTTCATGCAGTTATCTTCTCACCACTGCTGTGATAAAGCATGGAGCCACAGAAACAAACAGCTGGTAATGTACCTTTAATGAAAGCTTTATGGTCTTACAGTAAGTCCAACCCCTGAGGGAGCAAATTTCAGAGTAAAACAAGTCTGGAAGTGCCACAGAGGCTGGTTACCCTGTTTCTAGCCAGCAAGCCCCCAAACTGCACACCAGCATGAGGCAAGGCATTTCCACACTCATGAGATTACCATGGATGCTCTCTGCCACAGAAATAATTTCAAAAACCTGCAACAGGAGAACTAAGATTAAAATGTAATTCCCAAAATGCTTAATTTTGATCAAGCAGATTGGAAGTGGCAATCCAATTTAAAAAGCACCATCGCCAGCTCTAAACAAAACCAATTCACAGAAAGCATGTCCCAGAAACAAAATCCAACTCATGTTTTACACTACATTGACAATAACAAAAAAATTAAGAACTTCTATGCCACATTAAATATTACCATAGACAAAACAAAGAGGATGCAGAGGCTCCCATCTCAGTCAACACAGCCAGCCCCAGCTAAGAACTCTTGCCTGCTCCCCCTCCCATGTGACAACATCAGGGCTGCAGATTTTTTTGTGCATGACACAATGTGACTAAAGAACCTTCTGCACACACCACAAACCAGGAAGCTGGGTCATTGAGTATTAAAATTGAGAAGTTATAACCATTTACATGATTCTAAAGAAATAAGATGTGGTGCATTACAGAAAGAAGTGTCATGTTTGACTTCTGTACTGTGTAACACCTGAGGTTAATATTATTAAAAAGACTAGGATCACGTTAACTTTAGATTTCTGCAGCAAAGACAACTTTATTTACTCACCTGTGAAACAAAATGCTGCAAGCTTCTAATTCGCCTTTTGCATCAGAAAGAAAAATAGAAAACCTGAACAACCAAATATGCAACATCAACAATAAAATCTTTCTTGTACTCATCCTTTCTCATACTGTTAACTAAAATAAGGCACTTCCACATCAAGAAGAGGTCCTGAGGGAAAAGAGGAATTACAATAGAAAATATCCCATGACAAAACTACAGCAATCCACCTGATATCCACAGAAGGAAATACACTGTGAACAGAATATTTTGTTATCAGAAATATACAAACAGTAGGTAATTTAAGGTTCTCTTATTAAAATCTGAGATTGGGAAGGATGAAATAAATGTTTACTATGGGGGTAGGTCAATATTTATGACCAAATGCAGCTTGCTTTGGGAAACAACGCTCCTAAAAAACAGCCCTAAAGAACCCCAGCCAGCCAACCAACCAACCACACACACACACAAAAAACCTAAATAAAAATCCAAACAAAATCCCACACAATAGAAAACCCCAAAACTTCCAAACTACTCTTCATTAACTACAAAATTAAATTTTCAAAGAGCATCTCAGTATAAACTACAAGACTTGAATTGTCACATGCACAGTGCACCCTGCAGTACAGCTCTCAGGTAGGTCACTGCTGCTTCACCACAACCTATACACATCTTATCACCCAACTACTGGAAGAGCTGAGCAGAGGGAGATGAAGCAAAATTATCAGCCATCATGGGGTTAACACACTGTGCATGTTTTGAGAGCTAGAAGGTTTAGTTTAGGTTTTCCCTGATGTCAGGATTAAAATCATGCAGAAAAAGTAGTTTCATGGCAGTCAGTCAAAGTACTCAGGGAAGGAATAAACACGAAGACTCAAGGGCATCTATCTTGCTCAAGTCAAGATTTAAAGTGTTAATATTTTCCTGCATTAGTGTATTCCTTTTAGAGGTTGCATACATACACACGCATGGCTGTCAAGCAGCATAAGGTGATGCACTAACATCATACCTTCAGACCCAGCCCCAGAAATGCCACTATTTGAAACAGCAATTATCCATACAAACATATTAAGGAAGCACTAAATCTATTTGTAAACAAAGAATTCCACTGTCCCTTTATTTAGCCAAATAAAGCTCAGAGAAAGGGTGAATAAGCAGACACGTGACAAATAACGAAAGCATTCACGAGTGCTGCTTCCCCCTAAGCGGCCAGAGGGTGAGCACATCGATTAAGACAGCTCCATTGAGATGCATCCGCACATGCCACATTTGGCAGAGGCCACCATGAGGAATTTCTGCATGAAAAAAAATTCAAAAACGCATTCTGTTTGGGGAATTTTGCTGGGGGGAGGGGGAGACTAAAAGCATTTGTCTTAAAATGACAAGAATGCAAATAAATTTTTAAGACTTCAGGCTACCGTTAGCTTTATTATAAGCACAAGATTATCAAGAAAAGCTTTTAAAAAGGCAATTTCTGCACAGTGGTATATTGCAGCAGTTTGTACAAAGTGCGAATGTGAGATCATCACAGTACTGATGATGAATCTGTGTAACGGCTTGGATGAATTTTTTTTAAAGACCACATATTACTGACATTCTGGAAAACGCAACAACTATTTTTTGTGATTCTGTTTTATTTATAACATATAAAACAAAAAGCTATTTAGAAAGTTTCAGATAAACATTAAAGAAACCCCACAACTCGCTATACAATTATCTAAGTGGTTTGGATAGATGGACAAACATCTTGCAGCACCTAAAGTTTAAAGAAACTGTAATAAACTGTCTATTCTTGTTGCCCATGTAAGTCAATGTCTATCTTGGCTTCAAAGCTATCACGTGGCATCTTGTTCCACAGGGCATCTAGGTTTTGTAAAATAAGTAATTATCTTAAAAGGACATCTGCTCTTCTGGTCCATTAGGTAAGCCAAGTTTCTTGTAAAATGAGAAATGAACACTACCTTTCTGTACACTATGATGCTCTCTGAATCTAGTCCTTCATCAGTTCTGGTCCTTATCTCTTTTTGAACATTTTTATGCACGTGTATCTGTCTCTCACAAAGCCTCACTGGTTGTCTTTTAGCAAAGAGATGACGAAAACTTCCTCTGTGTACTTTAGGGGTAGTACTTGTACTTACTTTATGCAGCTGGTGAGCTAGATTCACCATTGCTAAAAAATGCCCTAGATTTTGTCCCTGGTTTTAAATGGGTGACAGGCAAACTGGAGCCTCAAACTGTGTGCATCTGAACCCAAATTCATTTCCTTAATATGCAGCAATAATTTTACCAGTCTGAAGTTCTGCAGACTGTAATGTAACATCTCTAATCATACCATTTACACTTGCTACTGCCCTGGAAACACCCAAAAACATAACAGGCTAGAAACCATAACAAGATATTAAAGCAATAGCTAGTTCCCTGGAAAGAATCACTCAATAGGAAATACAGCTCTTTTCACAACCTAGCCTTTCATTAAGAAAAAGGAGAAAGCGTTCAAGAGTCGTGCATCTTCTAATCAGAAGCAACACCTTTGGGACATTCTAGTAAGAAACCTCTGGCCTCTCGTAGCTCCTGAGAAGGGCTGCTTTGCTTCTTGCACGAGGACGTGCTGATTAGCACATGTTCATTTTAGCTCTCATTTAACTTATTTACAAGGTATAATTAAAAAACTAAAGGATAAGGAGGGGAATGAATTGAGGGTACAGGAGAAAGATCAAAAGAAGCTCAAAAAGGACTGAGAAAGAGGTAAAAGGAAGGAAAGAAAACAAATAACCAAAACCAAACTATAATTAACTCAGTAAGACTTCAACTTGCAAGCAGTACAGTGGTACATTTTTCATGCTGCCTCATACACAGCATTATCAAATCTTTTAAAAGGCCTCCAAATTTCACTTCGAGTTTCCATTAAGAAAACAACTTTTAAAAAGTTGAAGATGCTTATTGTGTGCTAGGTCCCCATACTGATGGGAACAAGACTCATACACAATGGAAGGGTCATTATGTCCAATTTCACTAAACAATGCTGAGCAAGTCAGATTCCTACTTCATTCATATGTACTTTAAAATAAAACTGTCATGTTTTGCTCATGCTTGCTTTCTAATTCTCTTCCTTCTGAGATCTCCCTTTGGCACACCTTTCTCAAAATTTTCTTATGCTGAAACAGCTCCTCCTTAGTCTTTACAGACCACGGAAGACAAGTATTACAGGCACATAAATACATATGTATCTGTAGTTTGATGTGAAGTGCTGTGACTCTTATGCTTGTGTGCAAGCTCAGCACAAAACAGCAGCAGTGAACCTTGCCAAGGGCCAGCCATTCCACTTGTCTGACCTGAGTGTCCGCATAAAGCTCCAAAGGGAAATTTAAGCAACATCCGTCAGAGGAATGCAATCAGCAGGAAAGAGGCACTGAACAGCACAGGAGACTAATAATGCACTGGCACAGAAGGGAGCTTTTGGGGACAAAAGCTGGGAAGCAGCAGAATAGGCTAGCATCTGCCAAGCTGCACAAACTGTTTCACATAGTGTCTGCTAACTGTACTGGAGTTCTGAAACACAGTACTGTAAAGTTGCAGGTTTTTGATTCTGCTGCACAAAAATAAAAAAAAATAAACAATGGTCACAACTCTGCAACCCCAAGGTCAAGCATACATTATTGGATGGAAGAGGAAGATGAGAACACAAGGAGAATCGTACTCGTTAGCATGACAGGGTCTCACCAGCAGATGTAATTGTTGCCCAAACTTTGTGAGCATTAAAGCAATGATAGTAAGGTGAGGTTTGATGAGGGATAATGAGATACTTCACTGTTTTGTATTCTCCACAGTCAGGAGAAGTCAAGCATAAACAGGGAGGTCAACTGTCAGTTTTAAATGAGGTAGAAGGATGATTAAGAGGCAGAGGACCTTTACCTGCAAATGCAGATTTAAGGAGACCTTTAGAAAGCTTTTTTTAAAGCAAGTCTTACTCTGTCACACTCATATTTGTTAGGCTTTTGTTTTTCACCATTGCAAAGGCTTCGTGGTTGCGGAAAATGGAGTAAAAAAGAAGTTACCCCAAAACAGACAACAGCTCTTGGTTCTATTAACACTGCAAGCAATAAAAGAGCTGACTTTTCAACAGGCAGCAGAACCAGTGTTTTAACCTTTCCAGCTCTTTAATCAGGAGAGGACGGGAGCCTTAGGGAATGCTACCCTGCAATGTAAGCTGTGATGCTGTCTCACACTCTTAAAACAGATGCCACCACCATGCTCTGTTAGCACTTAGCCTTAACACTTCTGTCTGACACCCAAGAAACACTACACGGTGATTCCATGGTGATTCCCCACAGGAACCCCAAGGAATGGAGTCCCTTGGACGTTACAAGCACCCCAAAGGAGTCCCACAGTTCTGTAGTGAGTCTTACAACACACACAGACAAGTGGGAGTCCTGTTGAAAACAAAATGAAAGCAAAAGCTGGTATCTCCACTCATGAGCAAACACAGTATTTCCTTTTCACAATGGCATCACCTAGACGAGGAACAACCTTTAAAGTATTCACACATACACCCTGAAAGACAAACTCAGTACGTGCTACTGAAGTTGCGTTTTTTTCCTCATAAATATTCCTTAAAAAAAAATTACAAAATACATTTTTCACTAAACACAGTCACAGAGACATCTCTTGAGCACAAAAGTAATTTTGTTTATTTTGATTTTATCTCTACCATTATATGAGGGCTGTCATCTTCATTCACGATTTCTATCTTCAAGAAGTTTTTAAAACAATTAAACACCCTCAGGCTATGACTTTATACATGAAGGTCAAAGTGCACGAAAGACTTTTTATGAAAACTGTCCAATTAGTCAGTTGATTCATCTAAGCTGCATATAAATGTGGCGCCACTTTCTAACAACTAGGTATCTGAGAGGGAAAATGGAAAACAAATGTACTGCCCTCTGCATTAGGCTATCTACAGCACAGCTCAAGTAAGTTATGGACTGAGGTATGGTTTTGTGTTTGCACAAGAGCAGACTGGCTACAAGTACTTGGTCCATTAACACACTCCTAAATGCTGTGTTACATAAAAATATGTAACTGCACAACACAGCAGAACAAAGTTGCCACACCTGAGCTTATTAGCATTTACTAAAATGAAGAAGTAGACAATGAACCAGGTCACCTGATCTTCTCTGAATCTTCACAGACATTTCTAATACAGCTCTCAGCTCCTTATCAAAATCATGTCTGCAATGATACTGCTCTTAAAATCCTGCCTCTTGCCATGCTGGGGCATGGTAGAAGAAAATTGAGAATCTCCTTTAACATAATGCTCCAGTATTTATTCTGCATAAACATTTTGTTCAGTACAGTCCCCAGGTCAAAGGAAGAATGAGGATCCCAGAATCCAGTCTCACCATACAGCTAAGATTACCAAGTGTTCAGCTGCAGGTGCCCAGTTTTACTTGACCCGTTCCTCCACACACTCCTGGTACTTTCCCCACATTAAGCAGAGCTTGTTGGGTCTACCTGTGAAAGAGCTGAAGCTCTGCTGAGAAAACCAACCACGCTAAAAAACTGAATGGAAGAAGAGTTTTCTGCTGGGTTAACTTTTTGAACTCAGATGGCCAGTAACAACACAAGGCAGGCAGCAGAAAAACGAGCCTGGAACACAGGGAGGGAAGCTGAACCAGCTTGCTAGTGGATCAGCCTTAGCTATCTTGTGAAATCTCACTCTGAGAAAGCAAGGACAACTAAAATCTAACACCCACTGAAAAATGAGTACTATCTCTTAAAGATTAATGAGAAAACCCTCAAGCTAAGTCTCAGAGCAACAGGAAGACTCTGTCTATATTACTGGACTCAAGACTGTGAGGCTCTTCTGTCAGCATGCATAACTTCAGCCATACAAGACATGTAGGAACACAAACGTCAGACAGGGATAGATAAAAGTATATTTAAACTTCCTGAGTCCACACCACTCTAGCTGCAAAACCCTGTGGTGTAGTTTACACATACTTTCATTAAACAGATTTTAGTAGCCAAGCCCCCGCTCACTCGTGGATGCAGCTTCTGTGCGCTGATGCTTGCCCTGCTGTTAAGTGAATTATAAAAGGAGCTCATTTAAAGAACTGACTTTAAGAGACAAGTTCTCTCAAGGTGCACACGGGGAACAGCATTCTCCTCTGGCAAAGAGCATCTGTGAACTGCTGCTATTACCTGAATAAAGTTTTCTCACAAATGCCTTTGGTGCTCAGAAAGCTAACTGTGCATGAGACAGAGATGCAGTGGTCAAGTCCCCACATTGCTCGTATCCTACTCTGCTCTTTCAACCTCCCTGCAGCCGCATCTATGACACCCCAAGTGACCAATGCTGGACCTCACCACCACCACGGACAAGGATAGCGTCTACTGCAGCGCATGTGAAGCTGCTCCCCGTCTCCTGGGGAACTGATCAATAGAGGAAGCAGCCTTTGCTCCTTGCAGAATGCTATCACGCTGTGGCACAACTGAGTGCAGGTTTACGAGGCAACACACCCAAGAAAGTTACGGTCCTCGGGCACAAAGCACCTGTAAAAAAGTTCAAGTCATGACCCGAGCGATCATCCCGATCCTTGTTCAGAAGGCAGCCTGACACGTACCAAACGCCAAGGAAACTCTGGGGTAAAGCAGGTCCCTTTCACACAGGAATACAGGAGGAACGCGGTGCGCGGCGAGAGGGCTGCCACCGGAGAGCCACTCGCCCATCCCCGGTCCTGCTTCCCTCACTTTCCTCCCAAAAACTGAGTCTGAGTCCGAGCAGGGACTGCCTTGGACTCAAGGCACAGACACGTTTTACTCAGACTCATCGAAAGAGCATAAACAAACTCCGGAGCAGGAGGGAGTGCTGCCGAGCATCACCGCCCCGGGAATAAACCTCCCGAGGGGCTGCCCGGACAACCGACTGGTGCAAGGCAGAAACACTGAAAGTTGTTCTGGCGTTTCAGAACCGCCGGTAATACCGGGGCAGCCGTGCTGCGCAACGAAACGCGGCGAGCGCGTGTGTGTGCGCGAAGTAAACAAAGCCCCGCGGGGCAGCCCGCAACGTCTCCTCCCGCCGGGCGACCGCGGCCGAGCGGCCGGGCCCGCTCCGAGGCATCACGGCCGCCACGGCCCGACCCGCGCCGCACCGGAACGGCACCTGCGCCCGCGCCGGGGGTCGGCGGAGGCCGCGGCGGAGGCCGCGCCGGCAGGGGTCTCACCCACCTCGTCGCCCCACTTGAGCACGTCCTTGTGGCGGTCGCGCAGGGCGCGGTAGATGTGGAGGAACTGGAGGATGCCGTGCCGCCGCACGTGCTCCGCGTACCGCCGCGTCTCCTCCCAGCTCAGCGGCGAGCCCTGCGACAGCAGCCCCATGCCGGGAGGCCGAGGAAGCGAGCGAAGCCGGAGCGGAGCGAGTGCGCCCGTGCGCGATGCACTCAGTGCCGCGGATGCGCTCGGTGCCGCGGCGGCGGGACCGAGCCCGGCGCCGCACGTGACGGCGGCCGCGCGTCAGGCCGTGACTCAGCACTTTCCGCCGGCAGGCGCCGCCCCCG
>VWPU01003566.1:382-66078 GCA_013398955.1 Callaeas wilsoni | reverse complement strand
GGTTCAGGCTGGGTATTAGAAAATGTTCTCCTCGCAGAGGGTGTTTGAGCACTGGAGCAGGCTCCCCAGGGCAGTGGTCACAGCACCAAGCCTGACCGAGCTCAAGAAGCATTTGGACAATGTTCTGAAGCACAGGGTGAGATTATTGGGGTGTCCTGTGCAGGGCCAGGAGCTGGACTCGATGATCCTGATGGGTCCCTTCCAACTCAGCATATTCTATGATTCTGTTTTCTGTGTGCTATTTTAATTTCATCAGTAAGTAGTTTTCCTTAAGGTCAGATTTACAAGGAGGATTATTCAGTGTAGCAGTGATTCAGGTGCCTAACCTCTCCTGGGCAGCTCCTGCTGGATTTGCCATAAGAAGTGCATCAAGGACAGGGTTTATGTTGCTGAGCAGAGAGTTACCTACAATAAAAACCAGAAAATGTAATGGGAGGACTGGACTTTGTCTTCAGGCTCTGAAGAGGACCAGCCTTACCTGTGCCTCTCAGGATTCATCAGGTTTTTTCTTTTGCTACCCAAACCCTTTCTGATACAGTATGCTGAAAGAGTAAAACTTCTCCCATTTAACTCAAGGTGACCTTAAAGCATTCATGAAAGACATGACAAGCTGGTCTCTCTCAGGTGACTAGAAGATAAAACTCCTCGAAAAATTGCAGTATTGCTAAAGGGCATGCCAGTACATTTCACTGCTGTTGTTTTTTGGGGCAGGGCAACATCTGGATGTCTTTACCAGAGCAGATGCTGAAGAGGAGACAGTAAAACATTTGGTTTATGATCTCCATTGGATTTTAGGAGTCAACTGGGTATTAAAAGGCTGATGCCAAAACTTACGCAGTCCTTTTCTTGCCACCAAGAGACTATCGTAGGCTGCTATGGAATGCCACTACTGGGAACGTAGACAATGTGGATTTTAGGGATTCTTAGGGTTAACAAGCAGCTAATTTAAGGGGTTTGGCATTGCTCTAGTGCCAGAAGTAACAAATTGGTGGAATTTAGCATCTCAATTTTGAAAGCTTTTTTTTTCTAATTTCTCAAAACCTAATGGTGTAACCACTTTCCACCATGTTAGACAAAAATTCCCAGGGAACTGAGAAATTTTAAAAGCAATTTAAAACTGAAACAAGAGAAATATGTGATAGTAGTAATAAATACAAGAGTGCTTTCTTTTTCTCTCACAGCAATAGTCCTCTGCTGGGAACTTTGCCTTAAAAATGCCTGCTGGGAGCATCCCTGTCAAAAACTGAGCAGATGAAGGGCTTCCAGGCTAATGAGCTCTGATAGATAAGTGCAGAGACTTGTCTGGCAAAGAGATGATTCCTTTCTTTTTTCTTCCAGAGGAGCTTTTAGAGTATCATTGTTAGATAACCACAATTCATATAAAATATTTGCTCTTTGGAAAATGAAGATGAGCTAGTCTTGAGTCTGGCAGAAAATCCCAATAATCCCTAGAGAGCATGGAACGTGAAAGGAAAATACCGTTAGCTCTGCAGTTCAAAGAACAGATAAGAAGTCTCCAAGATATGATTTTTCTTTTAAACCGTATTTGCAGGTTTTATTGTAAACTCTTCACATGTAATCTCCTTGCTTTAAATTTCTCACTGGCACCTGTTGTTCCTGATTTTTTATAGTCTTGAAGTGGCATACAGGACAGAAGGTGATGTTCCCTTCGATGTGTGTGTCTAACCTGCTGGCAGAGTTTCAATGGCATTGGTCATAGCCTTGTACAGAGATGCACTGAAATGGGATCCTGCTACACAAGGTACTGTGGAAAGATGTGAGCAGTGACAATCTTTCTCTCAAAAAGATTACAAGTGAGACAGATAAATAAGGATATTTTGGAGTGAGAGGAGACTACTTAGTCAGCAAATATAATAGGGTATGTTATATTATTTGCTGAAATGTTTAAGGTTAAATGTGGCTCTTGGTGATCTATAAGAGAGTGTAAGAGTTATCCCTTAGACCTAATACCGGAAACAAGAGTCAGAGTCTTGAGCTCAGGTCCTACTGGCAAGCCATGGTTTGGGCACTAACTACTGTGAGGGTGGTGGGGCCCTGGCACAGGTTGCCCAGAGAAGCTCTGTCTCCTCCTTCCCTGGGAGTGTTCAGGGCCAGGTTGGATGGGGCTTGAAGCAACCTGGTCTAGTGGAAGTTGTCCTTGCCCATGGCAAGGGGTGGAATGGGATGAGCTTTAAGGTCCCTTCCAACCTGTGCTGGTTTTGTATGGGTTGACTTTTGGTGAGGAGGGAGAAAGGGCAGCCACGGAAGTGATTCTCTGTGAGGAGCTACTGGAAACTTCCCCCATGCCTGGAAATGCCAATTGCTGGCTGGCTCTGAGAATAGACATTCTACTAAACCAATTAGACAACTGATAACACCTCTATGATAACATATTTAAGGAAGGGAAAAACGCGGGAAGCCCTCTTTCTTCTTGCTCCTTTTGGGGTGTGAGGTAATGGCCAGCCCCACCGGGCCCCATCCTGGCCAGGGTGGCCGGGCTGGCCGGGCCCTTCCCGGCGCGGCCGCCGAGGTCCTACCGCCAGGGGCGGGGGGAGCCATCCCGGCACCAAGAACAGCTTCATGGTCAGCACCGGGAGCAGTCCTACGGCCTGCGGCTGAGAGGGGCCGGGGCCAAGGCAGCCATGCAGCCACCGCCATCTTGGCACAGCCAGCTATAGACTTTGCCTGCCTGGCCACTTCTAACCTGCCACACGACAAGCAGAGGGACAAAAAGCAGCGGCAGCAGCTTCTCCTTTCCGGCACCTCGCATGAAGAGAGGCATTAAATGGAACCAACGCTGTGGTGGCCAGCACGGTGCCAGCAGAGACAACGTCACCAGCAGTGAATGGCATGGCATGTAGCTGTTCAATGCTGAGCCTGGATGGAATTAACTTTTCAATGTTACAGAACTCTGTAAAACTTTCCAATTGATAAAACTTCAGAACAAATAAACCTATGAACACCAATTCTCTCCCAAATTAGAGAAAGGAAAAAGTGAAAACACCTGAAGAGAACAAAATGGTAACACCAACGTCAGTACAAAGGGGGGAGGAGGAGGTGCTCCGAGCATCGGAGCTGAGATTCTTCTATAAGCCGTGGTGAGGACTATTAATACAACAAACTATTTTCCCTATAATTCATGATGTGCATAGGGGGATGCAAAATTCATCCACAGCCCGTGAGAAGAATGATTCTCATGCTGGAGCGTGTAAATTCTGAGAAGCTATGATCTGGTGAAAGGCTTCGATAGAGAGAGAACCCTTGCCTACAGAGAAAGAAGAAGTAGACTTTTGCTTTCATATTAAGACAACACACCCTTAAAAAACTGTACCCCATGAACTTCTTGGCCCACGAGGAAAAAAAATGCAGTTGTGGGAAGACTGCTTTTGCTTGTGGGAGGGTCTCACATTGCAGCAGGTTTTTTGGGCGGGACTTTGAGATTTTGAACCACGCTGGAAAAAGTTCACAAAAGAACTGTCTCCTGTGGGAAGGACCCCCATGGCATAACAAGAGACTTGTCTCCCTAAATGAACTGAAAGAAAATTTACTTTTTTAAAGGTGACAAACTAACCAAAACAACCCCCATGTTTTGTCTCCCTGCACTGTGGATGGGAAAAAAGGTCAAAAGGGTGGGGTGGGGGAGGTGTTCTAAAGGTTTATATTCGTTCTCATTACCTTCATTTAATTCTGTTAATAAATTTTTTCCTTATACTTTCTTAAAGTCTTGAGCCTATTTTGCCCCTTAAGGTGTTTTCTCCTAATCTTTATCTCACCCCATGAAGTTTTTTTTTTAAATTGTTCTTTTCCCTCCTTTGCTCAACTATAACAGAGGAAAATGAATAAATTATTTTTCGTGAGTGCACTGACGTTTGGCCAGTGTCCCACCCACGACACAACCCAAACCAGGCTGGGATTCTATGATTCTATAATTATATATTGCAAGAACTGAAGTGGGAAAACTAATATTATCAATAATTTTAAGCACCAGAGAAAATTACTTTGCTAATCTTCAAACTAATCCCAAATTTTGGCAGAATTTGCCAAATAGTTTCGACAAGAAGCTTTAGAGCAGGAGATGAAGATAATGATCAAGAGGCAGTATCACAATAGCCCTACCTGAAACCATTCAGTGGTTTAGTCTTGTTGTGAAAATGGAAATTCAATCTCTGCTTTGACCAAGGACATCACACCCCCTCAAGCTCTTCTGAGCAGCTTTTTTATCCATCACCATCCCTGACTGCTCCATCCTTTCAAGGGGAGAACCTCCCATTGATTTTTGAACTTCATTGCAGCAGATTTATTCATTATTTTTACACTTTCATGGTAGTCAGTTATAGTGTGTTTGCCTCCAGATGACATAAATGATATAAGGTACTAAGGAAATGTTTGAATCTAATAAAAACAGCACAAACCCCTCCCAATTCCTCCATCCTGCTGACTTGAAAATATACCAGTTGAATTAAAAGTGATTGCTAGGACAGACAAATGTATGGGATATGAAATATTTCTGGGAATAGCTGCTAAGATGCAAGCCGAGCATCTTATGTTAGGATCATGTCCATAAATCAGGAAAGAATTGTGAACTCATTCTGATCCTCACTACCAGTCTTGGAGGAAGATCACCACCAACTCAAGGATAATGTGGACTTGTGTGTCCTTGCTTCTGAAATTTTTGAATCCTCTAGTGTTTTAAAAAGGATAAATACTTTGGCCTAGATCATGAATTAGCAGCATGTTTTTTCCTCAGAAGTAAAAAACTGCAAATTATAATCTTAGACTTAAACATTGCTTACATTCCTTATTAAATCTTTTTTTAAAATCAGTGTAGAACTAATTAAATGCTCATTATTAACAGCATGCAGGAAAAAAACAAGGAAAAATATATCTTTCATAACATTTAATCAGGGCCGTATTTAAGTAAAAATTGAATGCTTTTCTTACAAATACTCTTTTGTGCAAATAGAAGCTTGCCCAGAGGAGCCTGTTCTTTGCATTACACAGGCAATCAGGCTGAAGAATCAAATTGGTCCACTCTGGTCTTATAATCTATGAATCAAACTCCATTTTACTAGTGTGACTGAGAACAAAGTCATACATGGATAGCAAGCATCGCCAAACCCTAAGAAGGTATCTGTCCTTTTCTGAATCCCACTAGTCCAGTCCTCTTGGATGGGTAGGCAGAGACATGGTTTTTCAAGCAAAGTAGGGGTCGCCCAGTTGCTTTCAACCGTTGCTTAACGTAACTAATAAAATATTAATTAAAAAAATAGGGCAAAGGTGAAATCCTGAAGAAACGTCTATTCCTGGCATTGCCAAGGAAATCCATGGTCTAATAGTAGGTGTTTTTCAAGCATGAGTTCCACAGAATGCCACAGAATGCCACAGAATGCACTGTCCTATAAGCATCAGAGGACAAGCTGTGATAGCAAAGACAAGCAGTTCCGAGAAAGAGCACGACACAAAGGGCTTCCTCTTGCATTAGGCACAGCATCTGGGATTTCAAGGAACTGAAGAGGCAGGAGAGTCGGTTAGGCTCAACATTCCCATTCCTGACAAGCCTGTGGAGGAACTTCTGGAGGGTTCTGCAGACCCCTTGGGGTTGAAGTGATATAAATGAAAGTAAAATTTGACCTGCATGTTTCTTCTTTCCTTGTAATGAGAAAAATCATTAATTAAAGCCAAGAAGAATTAAATATCCTACATCAAGTTCTACAAAGTCAGGTTTCCAAATACAAGAACACTGCCTCCACTTTGGCTCAGAGCAGCAATTCACACACTACACCCTTGGGGCCATGATTCAACCTCCCTGCAATACACATTTTTTTCAGCCAGGAACAGCCTTTAATGTTTTATCACAACTCTGCTATCTGCCTGCATTATTTATATTATTTATACACATGTGTATCAGATACTCAGTTAACTAATTTATAGCCATTGAAGGATGCCAAGAACTGATTTTTAATTTTTGACAAAGTACATTCTTTTCTGAAAGCTATGATGTTCTTCTCAAATGAAGTAAATTAAGCGCTTTTTTTGCTTTGGGGGGGTTTTTGGTTTTTTTTTGTTTTGGTTTTGGTTTTGGGGTTTTTTGTTGGTTTTTTTGTTTTGGTTTGGTTTTTTTTTTTTCTTTTGGGGTGTCTTTTCTTTTCTTTTTGTTTCAGGGAGATTGGTTATTTGGTCTGTTCTGCTTCCTTGCAGGATCAGACCTCACACTCAGAGTATGAAAGTCTTTGTTCTGGGACATTCTCACATGAAGGAGCTGTGTTAGTTGTCTCTTCAATGCCTAAATCAGTGGGTTGGTTTTGAGGTCAAAGCTATGTGTGTTCAAGAGGGCTTTATGGTAAGTCAACTCACATAGAAATCTCTAGTGGCTTGGGATCAAAGAAAATAGTGTTGTTTGTAATAACTTGGAGAAAGATCTGTGGACTAGGTTTGCTGGAAATGAGCTTGTGGGGAATATGAGACTCCTGTATTTGACACACTCTTTTTTTCTGCTTCCTTCTAATAAATGTGTTAATGGCTTTTTTTGTGCCAATTGAACTTGATAAACTCCTTGAAGGAGGCTGAAGGATGATAAAACCATGTGTTTGGAACAGCTGAGCTAGGTCCCATAGCAGAAGGACCTCTTTTGCTTTGGGTGGAGTTGTCAGCTGCTGGAGTGGTCAATAGTTGAAAAAGGAGTGAGGTGGATCTGGGACCTCAGTAATAATCTAAATGCTGGAGAAGACCTGGCTTGTACTGCCAAGTGGCCAAGAGCCTGGAGGACAGAGTTACTCACACAAAAGCTGCTCCTCCCACTGCTGGTGGGGTGCTGGGGTGCTAGATTTCTGCGCTCACATGGGGCAGTGTGGACCAAGGTTACCATTGAGGCCCAGGGGTCTGTGGCCTGAGGAGTTTGCTCGTGAGCCTGCAGTAGCTTCCCACGAAGCCCATGCCCCTGGGAACACACATCCTTAGGGAATATCCTGTCATTGAAGACAAATTTCATTTAGACAACCTCAGGATCATGCCATACATTAGATCAGCTCAGAAACTTCTGTCCAGATGAGGAGAGATCCAGCATGAGCAGGGAATGAAGGAGCAGCATTGTATTGTCCCTAACATCTCTGCATAGCCAGCAGAGGAGCCAAACTGAGTGTCTTCCTTGGGGGAAATGGAAACTACAGAACTAAGGACAACCCCTGTGCAAAGAGGGGACCATGAACAAACCACTGGGCTTTTGCCCAGAGAATGAAACCTGTCATGTTTCAAGTGTTGATCTATTCAGGACTGAAATGAGGTACTCTTGACGCAACTTGATGTGCAAAAGTAATGACAGTAGACAACACTGATGTTCCGTGTAACACAAAGCGAAGCAAAGAACTTCCATCTGCATATGAAGAATAACATCAGTTTCCAGAGACAGTATTCATAAATGACTAAGCTTAATCAAAGCAAGGCTTTCAATATTCTGCTATTTCAGTTCTCATTCCCTACTCATTTTCTTAGGGAATACCAGGTCTTGGGACAGATATCTTGACCATTTGCAGTTTGATAATCCTACCAGAGCCTTGATGTCACTAAAACCCATGATCAATTATTCACAGATGACAAAAACACTGCAAAAAAAGCAAAGGATAAAGGGGGAAATTAATACCATAAGAAAACATAAAATCATACAGTATAAAAACTGAAAGGCACACCTACATGATGAAGAGTATGGAAAACACCAAGGCTGGAAGAGACTTGTGAGATTTCTGCTTAGATGAACATAACCATCTCATGACATCTCAGAATGCATTAGCAGGAGAACTAAACACAACAAACAAGTTTGGAAACACTCAGGGAAAAGAATGAAGGTGTTAAAAATTTGCCTTATAGCAAAAGTCACAAAGTACTGAGACTGTGTAGCTGTCATAGCTAGAAGAAAAAAGTGTGTCTTGATCAGATTTTTAGAGTGCAATGGAAGATGACAGGAGAATTGTCAGTCTTAGGAGAAAATAGCAGAATGAGACCTAGGGGATGGAGGTTGGATTTAGATGTGTAACAAGTCGTTGGAGCAGCTTAGAGCAGAGAATGTGGTTGAATATTCATTGCTAAAAACTCTCCAAATCACCACAGGATATTTTTCTCCATTTCGAGCCTGAAATAACTGCCAAAATCCTAATGACCTCTTACACAAGAAGTCAGACGATGATCAACCTTGGTCTCCTCTGATCTTAGAGCCTATGACTAATGTATCATATGTTTGTTCTCTCATTCTCTCTAGGGAAGAAGGAGATAGAGTGGGCTGTTTTGTTTTGGAAGTATTATTGGGAGGTTTTAGTGTTCTGTACTTATTTTAGAGGCAGGAGGTCAGAAATATATTATAGTTGGACTGTTTGGGGGGGTCCTTTATGGGGAACTTGTTCCATCCTGGCCACTGAGAGTGCTTTATATTGCATACCTCTACTATTAGAAAGTTTTGCAGTGCCAGAGGATTGAGATATTCCAAGTTGGGGAGCTGTGGGTGATCTTTTGCCATTGAACCCTTAAGGAGTGGGTTTATGGCTCGGAGTTGTAGGCAACTACTATGTACAGAAAAGGTGTTGTCTAATTCCGTATCTGATGCCACTTGATGCGGTGCTTTGGGTCCCATGGAAAGATAACCCACTGCTCATTTGGAAGACCTGTGTTGCTCCTCTGCTCATCTGCAACTTCTCTTTCATAGAAAATGAGAAATGTAAAGCCCACCAATGCTTGCTGAGGAGACAGTACTGGCCCTCTGAACTCTGTCAAATTTCAAAGATGACTGGCAGGGCTTCTTAGTCACTTTTCAAATATTAAGATAGCTCATACTAACACTTGCAATCAGCCAAAGATAACTATCACACTCAGATATATTGAAGCCATGACTAATCAAAATGATTTTTAACTGAAAAATATTTATCCAGGGCAACAGATTATATTCTGATTAAAAAATGTCATTGCTTTACAGTGCCTAATGAAGCATGCAAGATCACCCTTGCTGTTAGTTTCTTCTGCAACAAGAAACTATATATAGAGTGTGTGTGTATATATACATATATACTAAATACTATACTCTATCAGAAAACCCCAAAAAAAAGAAAGGGCAAAGTTTTGTAAATATACAGCCAATCTTTACTATCATATTGAGCAAAACATCCCATCACTGGAAGTGTTCAAGGCCAAGTTGGACCGGGCTTGGAGCAACCTGGTCTAGTGGAAGTGTGCATTGTGCTGGGCTGACTCTGGCTGGATGCCAGGTACCCACCAAAGCTGCTCTGTTACTCCTCCCTACAACTGGAGGGGAGAGAAAATATAGGATATGATTTGACATAAGGGAGAGATCACTCACTGAATACCATCACAAGCAAAACAGACTGAACTTGGGGATATTAATTGAATTTATTACCAACAGAATAAGAGCAAGATAATGAGAAGCAAAATAAATCTTAAAAACACCTTGCCTCCACCCCTTCCTCCTTCCTAAGCTCTCTCTCTCTCTCCCAGTGGTGCAAAAAGACAGAGAATGAGGGTTACGATGAGATGAGCTTTCAGGTCCCTTCCAACCCAACCCATTCTATGATTCTATAATTTTATGATTGTCATCACTCCCTGGGACAATACAACAGAGCACTGAATTAAGGAGACAGTTGTTACTTTATATGTAAAGAGAGATGAGACTATATATCATATGCACAAAAAGGACCCAGGACTAGAAGTCATCTGAAGCGATATGGACCTGGGTTTTTAGAACGTTTTTAGGTCTGACCAGAACTAACCCGTCCCAAGTCACAGGCAAAGGGATATAATCCATGTTCATTCATCACAGCCTGTAAACAATAACTGCTGGACTATTTTGGTTAATAAGACCTCAGCTTTCTGTTATGGAGGCTTTGTAATTTATCCAAACCAGAGCACAAGAGCTAAAAAGCCTGAATTTGAAGTAAGTTTGGCTTCTCATTTTAGATTTGAGCTTCTTATTTTTGTGGCCAACATTAAAAAGAGATAGGAATAGAGCATCATTGGCAGCATTTGCGCTTCAAGGAATAGGGTTTCATCTGCCACTTTTTGCTGAACAACCCAACCCACAAAACAAGCAGAGGTTATGCACCAGGAAAGAACTGGTTCACTATTTCTATAACAAATCATCATTTGCCTCCAGGCACTATTCATACATACAATAAAACTTCCCCTGAAAATCTGGCACCCTGTGTTAGTAAGAAATACAGATGCTGAGAAAACAGAATGAAATTAATTGTTCAATAAAAGGAGTAGAAATCAGGATTAGAACCAAGATCTTTTGACCTTTATCATTGTGAGACTGCTCAAGAAAGGGGAAATCCTGTTTCCTTCAATTCATTAGCAAAGTGCCAATCTCTTTCTGGAGGCTACACACTTTGATGAACTTATACTTAAGGCACTTTTATCCTCCTCTCCAAAACCTTTCAGGTCTCAGAGCAAGTTTTTTCTAAGATCAATGAGAAAGTGCAGGTTTCCATTTGTATTTGCAATTTTTTAAGAAGTTGTTTGGGCCTGAACCCTGTGGTATATCTGGTATCTGCTGTAGCCAACTGCAGTTGGGGTGCTGACCTCTGTTTTCTGAGGTCTTGAAAGTGCTCAGCCATTCATGATTTTGCATCTTTGAGGAAGAAGGTCTGGTCACAGAAGTGATCCTGGCAAGTCTGAGTGGAAACCTAAACCAAAAGATCACATCAAAGCTCAGAGCATCACATCCCTTTGTTCATACAGTCACAGAACCGAAGAATCCCTGAATGATTTGGGTTGGAAGGGACCTTTGAGATCATCTAGTTCCCTCCCCCTGCCATGAACAGGGACACCTTCCACTACATCAGGTTGCTCCAAGCCCCATCCAACCTGCCCTATAACACTACCAGGGATGGGACAGCCACAGTTGCTATGGACAACCTGTGCTAGGGCCTCACCACCCTCTTAGAAAAGAATTTCTGCCCAATATCACATCCAAACCTTCCCTGGCAGTGGGAAGCCATTCTCCCTTGTCCTGTCACTCCAGACCCTTGTCCAAAGTCTCTCTCCAGCTCTCTTGGAGCCCCTTTAGGCACTGTCAGGGACTCTAAGGTCTCTCCAGAGCCATCTCTTCTCCAGGCGGAATACCCTCAGCTGTCCCAGCCTGTCTCCAGAGCAGAGTGGCTCCAGCCCTTGGAGCATCTCCATGGCCTCCTCTGGACTTGCTCCAACAGGTATAGGTTCTTCTTGAGGGGCCCCAAAGCTAAACAATTCAATCAGATGTGATTTTTAGAGCTTCAGCTCCTGTTGTACAGTTTAGACCAATATTTAAGCTAATTTTAAAAAACTGATAAAAATAGTTTGCAAAGGAGAGAAGATTTAAAAAGAAATATTGCTCAGAACTACTCCTCAGAGATCTTGCAAAGATCTATTATAATAAATATGTTAATATATTAATAGATCACAACCAGTCATAAAAGATCTTGGGAAGGTCTATTTCAATATATATACATTAATATATTTGTATATATTCCCAAGACCTATCAGAAGTGGTTTTGAGCAATATTTCTTTTTAATCTCCTCGCCTTTGCAAAGCTTTTTTTTTAACAGATATGCTATGAAAGACATCCTGACACAGTCTGGTGTGCACTCCCTGATGGTGCCAAGAACTGTGTTTCTTGTTTCCTTTCTCCCACTGCACTCCTGTATTTCTGGTGAAGGAACTATTGTAACTCACATGACTCAGGTTTATTCAGCATGCTGCCAGAGCCAGTGTGCTATCAGATTTGTTTATTGGGATTATATCCTTCCACGTCTCTTATGGAAAATCACAGAAAGCCTCTATTTCAGCATGTACACTTTTGGTATCAACAAACCACTGAGTAACACAGTCCTCTCTCCCCTCCATGATAGCTTGTTCTATAAGATTCTCTTGCCTTACTCTCTTTTCTGAACCTACTTGCTTTTACCTACATAGATGAGTAAGATTTAGACAATATGATTTAGACAATAAGATTTAGACAAAATTTTTGCAATATGTTTTACGCTCAAGTTTGTTAGCTTGCATGCTATTTCTAAAATTTGAGAGTGCAGAGGTGCAACCAAAAAAATCGATTAAGAAAGAAAAACTTCTTAAAGTGTCCCTTTAAGATTGTCCTGCTAGTCAAGAGTCACTGTGTTAAGGTAAATGCTTCTGAGTAATGTCAGTAATCACTTCAGCTGTGCAACTCTTTTGAGTGTTGCTCCTTCTGGAAAGAGACAGTGTTGAGATAAAATCATAATTTATTTTTCAAGGGGGTGACAAGACCTTTTCCCAAACCTACAGCAAGATCTGTGCAGCTCCCTGAGCTAAAATAGAAACTCACTCCTCATCCCCTGTACAAGCCCTCCAATCACGCAGCAATGACCTTTGAGAAGTGAGTTTGAAGAAGGATGGCTCAGGTTTGGCAGCACGTCTCCCCTGACCTTTACCAAAATGCTTCTTGTATCCTCACCATGCATATTCCTGCTCTCAGTCCAGCTCAGCTGTGCAGGGAAATGCTCCTACTGGAATCTCTCCCCTGACGGCATGTCAGAGCAGAGTCCTGCTCTTGCACATTAAAATGTGCACAAGCCAAGTACCACAGCTAAGCTGACAATTCTTAATCACTCACTTGATTATATTTAACTGTTAGCCTAAGGGCTTTCTTTTACTTTTCAACCCCCTCATGCTGGTAGTGTTTATACTCATATTTAATTTTATGTGCACAAGTGCCTGATGTCAATTAGCCCACTCTGGTAAATGAAGCATAACACATATGTAAATGTTTGCAGGAAGAAAGCTCTGATCCTGTTTATATCTTTCATATCTCTAAAGGGAAATACTCTATAGTCTGTAAATCCAGTCTCTACAAAAAACTCATTTTGTCACATAATTTTGCTGTTGGCCAATGAATTTGCTGCTGCTGTGTCACATGAGCACTGCAAGAGGACACTGTCTGAGGGCTTGAGATAGCCAGTCCTAGGTGAAGGTCCTTCCACAACCTTTAAAACTGGATCAAAAATGTCCAGAGTGAGGGAGAAGTGTCCAGAGGTCAGAAAATCAGGGAAACTTTTGCCACATTCAAATCAAAACCCTTGCCCTTACTTGATGCCAGAATTTTACCACTGGCATTTGTCTTTGAGCATGTTAGAAAATATGTCAAATTGCCAACCTGTAGTGTAAAGTTAATGTGTCATCAGGCTTAGCAATGAGGTGAAAAAGGAGTTACATGTCTTTTGAATTAAGTTGAAGTGGAAGGTGCTGTTCCTAGAAATGGCTGGGATTTGTAACCCAAGATGTGCCCTCCACCTGAAACTGTGCAAGCGGCCACCCATTTTCTGATGGCCTGTTTAGCATAACACTGCTGCTGTCCCTAAAAGCGGGGATTTGTCACCTGGTATGCAGACAGCCAGTCTCACATGCAAAGCTGAGGTATTTGATTATTTTATATTTTCAAAGATGGGTGCTAGGTAGTAAACCCACAGAAAGCACAGTCTCAAAACTTTACACTATATATACATTTTAGCAAACAAGGAAGTCTTGGTTCATTGGCTACAAGTTACCTAGTTCTCTTATTAATTAGTATCCTACCTTCTATTGGTTGAATGATTCTTTTGCTTCTCATGCTAATTAGTCCGCATGCTCAGTCTTTCTCTTGAGTCGGTGCTTTCTCCAGTCTGTGGTCCATGAGTCAGTGGTTGCAATCTCCCCCATTACCTCTTGCTGCTTGGCTTGGTATGCAAGCTGCAGGGTGAGCTGTGGGTGGTAGTAACCCGAGTCAATAGACCTCATGTTGGCACCAACCCCTTGCATTACAAAGGGTACCACAGGGACCTGTGGGACAAGCCAAGAGACAAGAGATACAGCAGGAGCAGAGGACTCAATAGGAAGACTCCAGACTATGAGTAAAGCATATAATGAACCCTTTTCATACACACATGAAGAAATCTTCATCTTCTCCAAAGACTAATTCTTTGAATTGCTTTGATTATGTGCTGCAGTCATCTCTCCATTCAGCTTCATTGTAACAATATAGTAGAATGTGATCTTCAGTTAATTTTTTAAAATCATATTATCTTGAAATTCAAATATATTTCTTTGATCCCACAAGTTTATTAACACCTGATTGTTCAAAGCCAGATTGCAACTATTCTCACTGTTATAATTTTTCATTTTGTTGGAGGACATACATGGAATTTGGTTCCTGGTGCAATCTGAAGAAGCCCACTGTGACCTATAGTCACATAAGATTCTGGAGAATGTGCAGTTTTCAGTTCTACATTACCTCTCCTCAAACCTTCCACCTACCCAATGCTAATAATCTGCTTGCTTAAACATTTGGCTTCTGGACAATCAGAAAAAGTATATTGAATTATAAACTCTGAGGTTGATGTTCAACCTCTCACATTATCTCTCAATAGCAGATATCACAGACACTTTACTTCTAATAAACATCATATGCATAGCAATGGCTTTGGAGATCTTCCTTTGCTAGAACATAGGAGATATCCAGGTACACTATCAAGATTACAAGTATTCAAGACTAAATTGCACAATATGTGTTTTATATTTGAATCAAATTGGTGGGATTTGCCAGATTAAATATAGATGTACATCATGTTAATATTTGTGTCTGAGCTCAGTGGTTTTGCCACTGGAGAGAAAGAGGTACTTTTAGAGACTGATTGTAGAAGAGTCTGATCCAGCAACTGATCCCATACAGTCTTACAGAGATAAAGATTGGGAAAGTCCTGAAAAGGTCACCACTATCCTCATTTATTTTCCACGTGTGGATCAAGCACTTCTGGACCTCCCATAGCAAGTGCTTCTCTGAGCTCTTTCTGATAAAAGGGAAAGACCAGGTGCTGTGTTGACTTCAGTAGAAAAGACCTAAAATAGAACTAGAAAAGACATTAAGATGGCTTAATTCCCCACTAATTGGTGAAGTGTTAATGACTGGATCTGACACTTTATTTCAGCTTCTGAAAAGTTCTGTACCTGCTTTAAGTTTTACTTCTACTGTTGGTCATGGAAAGAGAAAATGAATGATGAACATCATTCATACCCCAAAATAAGTAAAATCATTTTTGGTATGTGACTCCTCTGAAGGCAGCTCTGTATCACTGTTGGTCGTAAACCAACACCCAATATCTTGAATTATCTACCCAGCATTTAATATGACGGAATGAATCTGAGCACCATCACGCCAGGACCCAGAGCCCAGATCTGAAGAACCATTTTCATAAGATCACCCTGAAGGTGTTAAGATTCCAGACCAAAATCTTGCCAGGTTTGAGGAAAAGAATATATTTAAAAGGATTCATGAAGTGAAATGAAAGGCTCTTCCTGGAAATAGTTTGGGATTTTTTTCTCACTTTCAGTGCTGTGAATGGCCCATCTTGATCCTTTCAGAGCTCCTAGGTCAAACCACACCTCTTTTTTATACAGGATTTTTCAATAAAAGAGGCCAACATAGAGTCCAAAACCTCACAGTTCTGTTACTAACTTTGCAAAGTGCCTGAGGAAGTAAATATTGTGGAAAGGAATGAGGACAATAATTACATAAATAAGGGAATAACTCAAGTGTCTAAGACAGGATTTCATATGACTCTTTGTTAATCATTGCATTATTATGCAGCTTTTACATATCATTAACAGTCTCCCTTTGTAATCTGCATACTTTTTTAATATAAGATTCCTCTGATGATAGTCCATTTTATTATGCTTGGTGATGTTTCTAATTACTAGGATCAGTGTCTTTTTTGCAGCTATTGAACTCATTAATGATCTATGACTTTTTTTTTTTCCCTTTTTGATGGTTTTCCGTGCTCAACCCATTATGAAGCAGGCAACACTTTGCTGTAATGGGAAATATCATTTTGAGAATTAAACTAATTTTCCCAATAACTGTTTTCTGATACTTTCCTGTTTTCTATCAAAGCCCAAACACATGTTTGTAAATGTTTCTTGGTGTCAGAATGCTGTCTACACATTCTGGAAACTGTGAGACTGAAACTGCACATTTTCTAGTGGCAATGATGCATTGATTTATGCCGGATCCTTTAAAGACTGACTCTTAGTGCTTTTCCAGTCCTTAACCAGTTGTACTTAAACTTCATCTGGACTTACATGAATCCTAGATCTCCTGCCAATCTCAAGTAATGCTATAGAAGTAAGTGAGACTGGAATACCAAAACTAGAATGCAATAAATCTTAATTCGTTCAGAAAAATATCAAAGACATATCTGCTAAGAGTCAAAACTGGGAACAAGTATTTCCAAACACAAACAACAGGCCAAAGGGAAGAGAATATAAGAAACAATGAGTAAGGGTTTTTTGCATTGTTTATAAGAAAACCAATGCCAAATACAAGGTTTTGGATAACTGCTTTATGAAAGAAGCACAAACCAAGTTTGGAAGAACAGATCCACTCTCAGTTCAGTCTTTGAAATAAGGGTTAAAGTTGTCTGCACCACTGAGGCATTAGTCAGCTCTACTCTGTTCCTGCTTCTTGAAGACATCTGCTTTGTATTTCATTGAGACTACTGCAAAATTGCTTTCAGCTATAAATTTCCAGTGTGTTTTTTGTTTGGTTGGGTTTTTTGGGTTTGGCTTGTTTGGAGCTTTTTTGGTTTGCTTTTTCCAGAAAATGAAAGACATAAGTGGCATCTTACTAGCTAACAAATCATTCCTGGGCCCATATAAGGCTGCAGATGCTGATCTGAAGTCTCTGTCTAGACTAGAGCTGGTGGAGATATGGTTGGTAAAGATTAATCTCATCAATTATATTGCTGATTTAGTTACCACAGAATAAACAAAACAGATAGGTTGTATCAATTTCACTTCAAATTTTCATCTTTTTTCATCCCATCATTTTCATCTACATCTTCTGTTGAGGTGGTTCACTCGTTCTCGTTCTTCTCCTTCTCCTTCTCCTTCTCCTTCTCCTTCTCCTTCTCCTCCTTTCCAGCGTGCCTGGTAGCACAGAAGTCTGGGTACAGGCTTGGAGGTGGGAGATGGGCATTGAGATGCCATGTCTACCTTCTTCTGCCCTTCTTTGTCATGGGATCTGTCCCCTTGGACGAGGCTGCTCTATGACAGCAACTCCAGTAGTAGCATCAGTGAAGCTGTCACATGTGTCATCAACAGCCATCAATGATATCAGCAGGTTCATGCTGGTTTTATGTGGTTATTGATGCAAATTTTCCTCCTGAAATTCAGCAGGACATAC
Organism: Callaeas wilsoni; assembly: GCA_013398955.1. Classification (NCBI taxonomy): domain Eukaryota; kingdom Metazoa; phylum Chordata; class Aves; order Passeriformes; family Callaeidae; genus Callaeas; species Callaeas wilsoni. Next base: position 48,856 of record VWPU01003566.1, on the reverse strand, counting down.
AACACAGGTGCAGACACGATTTCAGGTCAGCCTGATGTGGTTTTTTTAGAAAAAAAAGACATAAAATAATCTCAGCCTTGTTGGAGCCATGTACCTGTGCGGTGAGGCTTCTTGAGTCTGCAAGGGTGTGTGTTCGAAGCTCCATTCCACTTCCTCTTGTCCCAGATGAGTAGGGTAATGCACAATGAGCCTTCCTTTTTGCTGAATGACACATATGTGAAGCCACATAAGTAGTTCTGAGATAATGCTGGCACATTGGGTTGACTTAAGTCTGTAGAGCTAATAACTGATGCTGCTATTTCTCCTCATTTCCATAGTACCCTCTCACAGAGTGATGATATTTTACCCATGTGCAAATGTTCAACAAAGGCCATATGCAACTCGATTTTATATTATGTCAGCTTCTATACAATAACCATAGCTGTCCTACTGAAAAATACCTTCTGCAGTTGGAGTTCTGTCTGATAGTCTTCAGAAATCGGTTGAAACTCAATTTTTCTATCTGAAGTGAAATACGCTAAAAATATCACAGAATCACAGAATATGGCTTAGAAGGGACTAACAAGGATCATCGAGTCCTGGCCCTGCACAGCACCATCCCCAAGAGCCACACCATGTGCCTGAGAGCATTGTCCAAAGGCTTCTTGAGCTCTGTCAGGCTGTTGCTGTGACCATTGCCCTGGGGAGCCTGTTCCAAACACCCTCTGGGGGGGAGAACCTTTTCTAATATCCAACCTAATCCTCCCATGACACACTTTCAGGCCATTCCCTTGGGACTGTCACCAGAGAGCAGAGATCAGTGTCTACCCCTCTTCTTCACCTCACAAGGAAGTTGTAACCGCAATGAAGTCTCCCCTCAGTCCTCCCTTCTCCAGTCTGAACAGACCAAGTGCCCTCAGCCACTCCTCATATGGCTTCCTCTTAAGGCCCCTCACCATCTTCGTTAACCTCCTTTGGATGCCTTCCAATGGCTTAATGTCTTTCTTATATTGTACCCAAAACTACACACAGTATTCAAGGTGAGCAGAGTAGAGCAGGAAAAACAGCTGTTTTCCCTGATCCCTGTAACAGCTTGTCAACATGCTGGAGGGAAGAGATGTCATCCAGAGGGACCTGGACACTCTGGAGAGGTGGGATGGTGTGAACTTCATGAAGTGCAACAAGGCCCAAGTGCAAGGTTCTGCATGTGGGTTGGCAATCCCAAGCACAAACACAGGAAAAATGAAGAAGGGTTTGAGAACAGCCCTGAGGAGAAGGACTTGGGGGTGCTGAGAGATAAGAAGTTCAACATGTCCTGGCTGTGCCTGCTGGCACCCAGAAATCCCTTATATCCCAGGCTGATCCCACAGTGTCAGCAGCAGGAAAGGGGGGATTCTGCCCCTCTGTCCTCTTCAGGTGAGACTCCACCTATAGAGCTGCTTCCAGCTCTGGGGTCCAACATCAGAAGGATAGGGATCTGCTGTAGCAAGTCCAGTGGAGGCCATGGAGATGCTCTGAGGGCTGGAGCTGCTCTGCTCTGGAGACAGGCTAGGAGAGCTGGGGGTATTCAGCCTGGAGAAGAGAAGACTTTGGGGAGACCTTAGAGCCCCTGCCAGTGCCTAAAGGGGCTCCCAGACAGCTGGAGAGGGACTTTGGACAGGGGCCTGGAGTGACAGGAAAATGGAGAACAGCTTCCCATTGCCAGAGGACAGGTTTAGATGACATACTGGGAAGAAATTCTTGGCTGTGAGGGTGGTGAGGCCCTGGCACAGGCTGCCCACAGAAGCTGTGGCTGTCCCATCCCTGGAAGTGTTGAAGGCCAAGTTGGACAGGTCTTGGAGCAGTCAGGTCTAGTGGGAGGTATCCCTGCCCATGGCAGGGGGATAGAAATGACATGACCTTTAGGTGTCTTCCAAAAACATTCTATGATGTACTTTCATTCCGTAGCAGCATGAGTGGATTAAGAGTCCTTAAGAAAGTACTGTGTATGTACAAGCATTGGTTTTTTCCCATCTGCATGAATAGTGTCCCTTATCAGGTTTTAATTTGTAGTTCCCTTCGTACTCCTTTAGTTTCCTTAACGGGTTCTCAAATTTCCTATCTGACTTGGCAGTGGTGCCCTGGCTGGACTCTTGCCACCCTCCATTTGGATGTGCAACTGAAACCCCAAGTGGCCCTATTTTGGTTATGCTATCAATTAACCTTATTGTGAAAAGCAACGTCTTATTGTGAAAAGCAGAACCTTTCACAGTTGGGTTGTCAGGTAACTTTTATATGTATTGTTTACTCTTTAGGTAATTTATTCCTCTGATGTTATTTCTAGATTGTTGTTTATTTCTACTGGGCTGGCTAAAGCTGCCAGGTTTCAGAAGTCAGAGATCTGCAAACAGTACAAACAATGCAAATAATACAGGGATACGAGCAAGAGACTGTGAGTCACAGCTTCTACATTCAGCTTCCACCTACACTGCTCCACTTAATTAACTCCTGCAAGGCTCAGTTTCAGCATTTTGCAATATTTTGCAGTCCAGTAATTAGTGTCTGGAGTGTGGTGGTTTCGGCAACCTTAAAAGAAAGGAGCTTAGATATTCAAATGCTGTTAATTAATTTAAATGTTGTAAATCAATAAATAATAGTGTTCAATTGGCTGTAATTTCCATTCTTACCCAGTGATGACAGCTACTTGCTCTCCTCCAGACCTCTGCCCTCCCAGCAATACAATTCATGTGCACTGTGATTCAAGCCAGAATTTATTTGAAAAATGAATAACAGATCCTGCTAGCTCTGCAGCGATAGCCACCTGCACAGAGAGCAAGGACACAACGAAAGGGAAGCAATTCCTTTTGCTTCTGTTTTTGTTTGTTTTGCTTCATAAACATGGTTGCTAATTGGGTAGATAAAAAAGGTGACAAGAGAAAAAACAGTGAAAAGCACTGTCCTGCATCCTCTGTCCACATGCACCCCAGGCTGCTCAGATTGTCCCTGACACTTTGCAAGTAGAGGCTGAAGACTAAAAGTACTCCAGGAAAAGAGGATCTGCTACCTTGCATGACGTCTGCCTGCGCTCCTGATTTTTCATGCCCATCTGGGCATTTTCCAAGTTACCCCAAAAGGGAAGATATCCCCACTGTGAGAAAAATGTAATATTTCATTTTTAAAATTGACTATCTTATTCTACAGCTGATAATAAGGGAACTGCTTATCTGTTAAACATCCCCAGCCAGGAGCAGGCAGCCAAAGATTCTGAATGAACAACATTGCTGGATTAGCCAACAAACTCTCCCCTGGGCTGCTGTATAGTCTCCCTGCACCCCTCCCAGCCCACCTCCCCTCTCCAGCACACAGTGAGCAAAGGGCTGTGGTTTGTTCCCAGAGATTGCTTAAGCCTCAGCCCTGTTCCCCTGACCTCTTTGCTTCACTGGAGTGTAACCACAATATTGCAGAGGCAACGAAGAGCCTGGCAAGATTTGGGTCACTCTTCCTCAGTGGGAAGGAAGAGACTGCACCTAATCCAGTCCTTAGGTAGGACATCCACTGATTTATGTGAGTTGACGGCAAAAATGACCCCATCCATATTTATTTCTTCATCCACAGGCACCGACCCTAGTTCTTCACTGGAGCATTGCTATCCTGCAAGTACCACAGCTTTTTCCAAGACCTCAAAGTGAAATGGGGCTGCTTGTGTTAACTAATCATGCATGATATATAGTAAGGACTCATCCTTCACATACCTGCTGCCAACCACTCCAGCTCTCCTGGGTTTGTGATGTTAGAAACAATGCCTGGACCATCCTCAAGTTGGGTGTGGTGAGACATGTTAGCATGCTCTGCTGCCCTGTCTGGGATGGCCTCCTTACATTGGATAAAACAGCACTGAAAGAACTGAACAGACAGTCAGAACTGTCTATCTGGCTACTGAGCCATCACTGCTAGCCCGAGAGGACCAAGAGGTTCGATGGCTTAATGAGGACTTTTCCTAATTTAACAGAGGGCAGTGCTGTAGAACAGCTCCATCACCTCCTGGCACTTCAGCCTGACCTTACTTTGGGCTTATCAGTGTAAAGAGGCACAGTAGGGCATGAGCTGAGCCTGTCTGGGGCTGTGTGCCCATGAAAGCTCCTTCGTGGAAGCTGAGCTCTGGCGCATGAAGGCATGTAGATCCCAGCCAGAAATGGCTTGAAGCCAACCAGCTCAGTGCTCAGGTGGAGCAAATACACAGCCTGCACCCATCTGTGTAGATGTACCCTGTGACACTTGAGGAGGTCAAAGAAAAAGATGGAGCTGCTGGCAAGAGTTGTACAAGACCTTTCCCAAGAAGCATTTTCCCTGCCACAGGCCTTGTCTGGAGCAACCCTCCTCAAGGGGTTGTTTTCTAAATGGAGGGATATACTCAGAGCCTGATATGGGGTTGGGTTATAAAGAAATTATTTGTAACACATGTTACTGAATGAAAGGAAAACAGTAGTAGTGAACAGGACTAGTAGTAGTACTACTACTAGTACTACTCAGTAGTAGTGAGCAGGACCCGATCCCTGCAGGACTGTCAGTATGACTGTAACATGGACAAGTTCTCACCAGAGGAATGTAAAAAGAACAATTCTTCTTTCTCTACCTAGGTTCAAAGACTGCACTGATTTTTACGTTAATTTTATGTAGGTTCTGATGAAAAATATAGCTTAAAAAGTACTTTCCAAGTTTATAAGTTATCAATTGCTGCTTCCAAGTCTTCTGCATGTGCTGTATGTTAGGGACAACACACTCCACAACATGATGGATGAAGCAAATGTTTTCATCTATGCCTGATGATCTAGAGTGGAAATCAACAGATTCAGGAGAATGTGTCTATACAATAATTCTCCCATGAAGATCTGACCTTTCTCCTTTTCAATAGGATTACGGTGGGGGTTTTATTTCTATGCTATGAACAGTCAAGACTAGACACCATTTCCCCTTGGTCTGCATCCTGTTTTTGAGAACAAGCTGCATTTTTGACCAAGTGCCAGCCCATAATTCATGTTTTCCTGTATCCTTTGGAGCACAGATTTGGCTGATACTATAATAATTTGGTGCATTGAAATGACTGTTCCAATTAGAGCAGGGCTTTGGGGTTTTTTTCTAGTCAATAATATTATTTCTAAAGATTTAAATATTTTAGAAATAATAAACAAGGAGGAGAGGCCTCACCTCTTGATGAAATATGAGTGCATAAATTCCCTTGACTTAATCTCCAGTCCATTCAAATATGATACTGCTCAAAAATTCAGCTTGGGATCAAATTTTGTTGAGTTAATGTCCTGTTTGGGACAGACAGCTTGAAACAGTGTCATAGATTGGAGGTTGGCCACAGGCCAGTGCACTCACGAAAAATCATTCATTCATTTTCCTCTGCTATAGTTGAGCAGAGGAGGGGAAAGAACAATTTTAAAAACTTCATGGGGTGAGATAAGGATTAGGATAAAACACTTTAAGGGCAAAACAGGCTCAAGATTTTAAGAAAGTATAAAGAAAAAATTATGATATATAGGAATATGTGATATATAGTATAGAAAAAAAATTATGAGTTCTCATTATCCTTCTTCCCTCCTCACCAAAAATCAACCCATACAAAACCACCACAACGGATAAGAGGAACCCAGTGAAAAACAGAGGGAGAGGAAGGCAGAGGTCAAGATGGAATAAACACAACAGCTGGAGGAAAAACAAGTGCATTAGAAGAGTGAATATTTTGTACAAAGCCTCAGTTTTGATGGTGTCACTGGTGTTCACCCAAATTGTCCTCTGAGCACAGTCCAAAGAGTTGCTGGATGCATTGAACTTGCTGAGCATCAGTCACTGTCAGTCCCCTACATGTTGTTGGTACCCTTTGCAGAGCAAAAAGTGAGCACCAAAAACAGTAGTGCCTTCACTGATATGACAGAAACTATCCCACCAAAAGGTTGATCCCAAGCAGGAATTTGGAAATGCTGATTTAATTGTTCTGGGACAACGGTTCATTCAGGTACTTATGCTGATCTGAAAACCCTCCAAGATAATGAGAGTTGCCTCTGAAGGCCCGAATAATTTGCATTCCTACACCTGTAAGTCCAAACTGATGGGAAAGCATCTGCTCCCTTCCCCATGCATAAATCCTCTTCTAGGAGACAGACTCTGCTGGTTTCCTTGGGTTCAGGATTGATCCCAACGTAGATTTACTTCTCTGCCCCCAGTGAGACCATAAAAAATCCATCCAACATTTGATTTACATTTTCTAAGTGTTTCTTCCTTCTTCCCTGCTGATTCAGAATGTTTAAAACATCCCTTTCTGTTTATGTGCTTCTACTGTGAAACAATTCTCATAACCTTTCTGCAAAGGCCCCATTTTTCACACCTTTCCCAGTTGCTGCTGGATCCCCTCTGAACTGTCTCACAGTGTCTGGCTGAAAAACTTTGCCAGGTTTTATAACCTCATTCTTGAGACCTAAAGGGATCTTAAGGAGCCCCATCTGGGAGTTCTGCAAAGCAAGACAACAGAAGGCAGATATGAGCAGCTGCCATGGAGCTGTGTCTCATGACCTAATAAATTATCCCTAGTAGGTATGTAAATGTTACTGGACATAGTCTTAGCCTGGTCCATTTGTCAAGTGAAACATGAAGATGATTTAAACTGATGATTTAAACTGATGATTTAAACTACTTCACGAGCAAGGAGAGGTGTAGAGAGTTGTGAGGGCTTGACTGGTGAACAGACTGTAAGTTGGCCTCATTCATTTACAGCTGAGACATCTTCAAAAACTGCACTGGTTTAACCAGAAAAATAACTGCCATACCTTCCCAATGCGCATAGTATGTTCAGATTTGTGGGATATCTGAAATAGTGCAGTAGAAAAGCAAGAGAGTTTTGAATGTTTGTATGGAAAACTTAGATGTCTTTTAGGCCTTTACTGTTTTAAGAAAGATTATTATTATTATTATTATTATTATTATTATTATTATTATTATTATTATTGGAGGAAGGAAGTTCAGGAGATCTGCTCACTTTATTTCATCCAAATTAAGTAAGATTTTTCTTTGAGATAGGACTTTATTCCCATAATAACTCTTGCACAAGATCAAAATCCTAACAAATTGTGAAATGAGAAGCGGTAAGAAAAAACACCAACACTGTTTGGGTAATGAGGTGCTGAAAGCATTGCTCCACAGACCTCAGTAAGTGATTTGTTTGACTGTGCATCACTCAGGTACTCTGCTAGGAGACATCTGAGAATACTATGTGTGGATGAATCCAGAAGTTTACTGAAGAGCAGTAGGAAGTGCATGATGCAAACCATATGAAGTGACACATTCTGTAGTGCACAAATAGGTAATGCCATTGCATTTGATTGCATCTACTCGGAAGCCTCCTCATGAGCAGTCTAAAGAAGCAGGAGGCTGAAAAAACAATTATATGGTGAGAAAAGATGATGATATTACATTGGATGTGCACAGGCAGAGAGTTGTGAAAAACATTCTTCATTGAAAGCTGGTCTTGATTTTTGGGTTTAATTACCGTTTTAAGAGGGTAAGCTGACATTAGACTTCAGAGATCAGGTCTAACATATCAATCGGTTTAAGCAAAGCAGTTGGAACATCTGTTTTTCAAAAAATTCTGAGTTTCTTGTCCAACAGTGAGTTTGACTGGATACCCACAAATTAGTGTTCAGTTGCCTTTGAGCTACCCTGGGGTTTGCTGCCTGATCTCCAGCTGAGTGTCAAGTATAGCTCGTTTGCCTCTCTATCCTGTATCATATCTGCAAATTCTATATTGATACAGCCCAAACACCAGGAACATCCCCAATGGCACTAGTTTCTTGCCATAAACTGAACTAGCTGCCTGTTTAGACAATTGATTCAAGCCTTTAGCTCTGGGGTGAGACTAAGCTCCAGCCTGTACCAGCAATATTGTGGCCAGCAGGACCTGGCAGTGGCCATCCCCTGTGCTGGGCACTGCTGAGGCCACACCTCAAATCTAGGGGTCGGTTTTGGGACTCTCATGATAAGAAGGACACAGAAGTGCTAGAGTGTGTCCAGAGAACGGCAAAGGAGCTAGGGAAGGGTCTGAAGCACAAGTCTGATGAGGAGCATCTGAGGGAGCTGAAGGGCTCAGCCTAGAGAAAAGGAGGCTCAGTGGGGATCTTCTCACTCTCTACAGCTTCCTGAAAGGATGGTGTAGCCCTGTGGGGGTTGGTCTCCTCTAGCAAGTAACAAACAATAGGAAAAGAAAATGATCTCAGGTTGTGCCAGGGTTTAGATTGGATATCGGGAAAATTTCTTCACTGAAAGAACATTGAAAAATAATTGAAAGCATTGGAACAGGCTGCCCAGGGAAGTGGTGACAACCATCGGTGGAGGGATTTAAAAGCCGTATGGGTGTGGCACTTTATGACATGGGTTAGTGGTGGCCTTAATGGCTGGGGAAACACTTGGTCTTGATGACCTTAGGGGTCTTTTCTAATTTAAATAATTCCATGATTCTAAGGTACTTACACATAAATGCAAACATCACCATATGAGCTTGTGGTCAACTTCAAATCTGTTCACCAGCCAAGCCCTCAAAACTCTCTACACCTCTTGTGGAGGTCTTGTCAACAAAGCTGAAGAGAGGCTTGGCTCATTCCGTATCATGGCTGTGGGTCTCGCAGACAAACTGAGTCTCCAGCTCATGCGGATGTAGAGACCATATGGGAATTTAGATGTCTGTCAGGGGACTCAGATGTCATAATCTTTCATGACGGTACTTTCATTTTAACCTCCCTCAGTGACTTAAATGCTGTAATCTGGGCTATAGAAGGAGACAGAACTGACCACTGGTAGTTCACATACCTCAGCCTTCCTTATGAAATGGTAAATGGAGGTTGTCGTGGTTTTTCTTTTTCTTTTTTCCTATAACATAGTGTTCAGAGCACATAGGACACATCATGACAATGTCCTCCTCTGCAGGAAAGGAATTGTTTTAATTAGTACATCATGAAATATGGGAGCATGGTACTTCCTAAGTGTCTTGTTCAAGCTCTTCCCCTGTGCCTTCTGCAGTCCCAGCAGCCAAATTTTTGTGTGGAGAGAACAGTTCTGTCCTCCGGGGGTTACCTAAGTGTGCTTTAAGGAGCACAACATTCTGCATATTGAGGCAAAACTGAGGATAAATTTATAGGATCCGTGTAGCACTCCCCCTGGCCTGGAAAGGAGGACAGCACTTAAAGAACAGAAAACACCCATGAGGGTCGGAGAGAGAACCAAACTAGCTATCTAGACATGGAATTATCATGGCAGCTCTATTTCCAGCTACACTTCCTACAGAGCTTTATCCAGAAGAGACGCTTTGGCAATATCTATCCACTTAGGAGACTTGGTAGAGGAATGTTCAAAATAAGAGTTTTGTTGGGGCTTACACACATATGAAAATGTTTTTGTGCGGTTTGTAGCATTTCTGAAGCAGAAACTCACAGGGAATTTCCACATCAAACATAGTCCTCTAGAGACTTCAGGCACCAGGTGGAAGAACCAGCAGCTAAACAAGGACTGTAAAGATTTATATTTCGGGTTTAATTGGGTGGTAATTAAAGCATCCAAATAATTTTCTGGATATTCACCTCAGTGGGCATCATTCTTTCCAAAGAGGAAAGGAGCTTGATTTAGGGGTGATGGGTCCATTTTAATAATTCAATTGCTTGCCTGACATCTGTGGTGTAACACAGGGAGAGATTAAAGAAAACATGCAGTCTTGAATCACATATGTGAGGCAAGAAACTTATGCTAAAGTCTGCTACAAAGTGGTTTCCAAGAGTAAATAATCAGTGAAAATGAGGGTTTGAAACTCTCCAATCTATGCTTCTTGTCAGAATTTTTTGTAACAACATTTTAAAGTGAAAGGCAGTGGAGACATAAAAATTGTAAATATTATTTTTAAAAGCATGACTTACAATGTAAGTACTCATGATGGAAGGAAGCTCTACAACATAAAACATTTTTGAATGAAATCCTTACCTGATGGGGTCTCTTCTGGAATTTCAAAAGGTAACTACCATTATTTTATTTATGTTCTTCCTGTGTCCGAGCACTAATTGGTATTTTAAAACATGAAAAGACTTATATAATTTCCTAATATTTTATGCCTATTTTATTTTGATTTATTTTCTTTGCTTAATTTAGCGATAACTGGGAGGGATGTTATTTAGCATTAGCTGATTGAAATATCTCATCTTCTCTAGAACAAATACAACAAAAGCAAACTGAATGTAGCAATAATTTTTTTTTTTAGATTTTATTGTATGTGCTTTCTGCAGTAGGAATATCTGAATTAAAATTGAAGCTCTGACTTACAAAGGAGACATTTGCCAACTTCATATTTTTCAAAATTTTCATGGAAAATTTTGGAAGTATTAACTTTAATTTTGGGCTATAAAACTGGGGAGGGAAAAAAAGGAAAGATAATGTGAACTCAGACTTCCATGAGCTGACTAGCTCTGTCTACATCTGACATCATCAGCCACTTTTGCCATCTTTCTGGACACTTCTGCCAAATCCCTTCCACTGCTTCAGTGCAGGGAACAGATGTCAGTTACAGGCTCTGTTTCTCTGCTACCCTATTCTTTACCTAAGTGCATGACCCATTCTTGTTTTCCAAAGATTTGGAGAATAATTTAGAACAGAAGGAGCCTCTGGAGGACTCTAAGCCAGCTCCCTGATCAAAGCTGGGCCAACTTCAGTGTCAGAAGTAGTTGCTCAGGGCCTTGCCCTGATGAGTTTTGAAAGTCTCCAAGGCCTTTCCAGAGTTTGACCTCTCCCATTATAAAGATATTTTCCCTTATGTTTAATGTGAACTTCCCCAGCCGCAGCTCTCAGCAGTTGTATCTTGTCCTTTCAGTGAATACTCCTGGGAGGAGCTGATGCTTTTCCTTGTACCTGTCTATCAAGTAATGACAAAAGATTTCCCCTCAAGATTATCTCTTCTCCAGGCTGAACAAGCCTAGCTCCTGCGTCTGGTTCTAATTTCATCCTGACCATTCCTTCCCCATTCTTCACTGTAAGGGTGACAGAGTACTACATTATGCTGTCCAGAGAGATTGTGGAGTCTAGTCCTCTGGAAACCTTTAAAACCCACATGGACATGATCCTGTACAATATGCTCTGGGTGAACTTGCTCTAGCAGTGAGGTTGGACTAGATGATCTCCAGAGGTGCCTTGCAACCCTAACCATTCAGTGATTCTGTAAGTTGGATTCCAAATTCACAGTTTAGCTGTTCTTACTCTCCTTCTCTTCTTGTGCCATACCTCCAGCCTAGTAGCCCAGTCCGAGCCCTTCTACTCTTTGGTGGGTTTTCTACCTGAAAATGGAAGTCTCTCCTTCACTGGTCTTCAGGACCAGGGACTCCCTTCTCCACTCCCTTTTCTGGGAAAGTCAGGAACATTGAAGAGGAATCTCTTCTATAGTCACCTTCTGGAATGTTTCTTCGTAGAATATACTGCTTATGAACTGGAAAATCATGAAGTTGCAGAATGGTTTGGGTTGCATGGGACCTTAAAGAAGACCTAGTTCCAGTCCCCTGCCCATGGCAAGGACGTCTTCCACTAGACCAGGTTGCACCAACCTCCATCCAACCTGGCATTGAACACTTCCATGGATTAGGCATCCACAGCTTCTTTGCAACCTGTGCCAGTGTTTTACCACCTTCAGAGTAAAGAATTTCTTCCTCATCTAAATTTCTGCTCTTTTATTTTAAAGCTGTTCCCCCTTCTCCTGTCACTGTCTCCCTGTGTAAAAAGCCCCTCTTCCTCTTTCTTACATGCCCCCTTTAGGTATGCAAAGGCTGCAATCAGGTCTCCCATTGTCTCCCAAATGTGTGTCTGATTTGACAGCTGCTAGAAATGAACTGGAGGAGGGAATCTGTGGAACTAACTTGGCTCTGCAACACAGCAGAACAGTCACGATCAATAACTTCGGAGAAAAGAGGCTCAGTGTTGCAGGATTGTTCCCTTATATTTGCCAAAATTTTGCTTAATATCATGTTGCATCAGCCTCCAAATGTCTTTGCTTGTGAAAGAATGTAGTATAGCCGACAGGTCCTCCTCAGAAAGTTCTTCCATGTGTTTTCAGTTTCTTCTTCCTCCCATTTCAGTTTCATCCCATTTCTCTCATTACTGATACTTTTATTTCAGTTTGTTTCTCCACAGGCAAATAAGGGAGTACTGAATGACATGGGAAATAGATAGGGAGAGGTAATGCTTTGAGTTCCCAAAATATTAGGAGGCAATTACTGTCTCGTATACTAACACATCGTGGCTCGTTTAGGGCTGAGCAGGGTCCCAGTAGAAATCTGTGGACAGAGACCAGTACCCTGTGAAGGTGTTATTTTGTCTTGGCTTTGCAGAAAAAAACCAAGTTTCTGGAAACTGAGACTTGATTTTCCATGGATGACCAACAAGAGTCATGACTTGCTGAGCTTGTAGGGACCCTCTCTGGGAGTGTTTCTAGTGCTCCCAGTACTTACCTCTACTTGATCCCACTACAGAGGATTGTTTCAGGAAGCAAACACAGCAAACTGTGGTAGAAAATGCTTAAGGGAGATCTATTGTTGTTCAGCATGGAGAAGAGAAGACTGCAGGGAGACCTCATTGCTGCCTTCCTGTACCTAAAGGAGTTTATAAGAAGGAGAGAGATGGACTTTTTATATGAGCAGGTAGTAACAGGACAAGGAGTAATGGTTTTAAACTGAAAGGGGGGAGGTCTAGATTAAGTGTTAGGAAGAAATTCTTGGTTGTGAGGGTGGTGAAGGCCTGGCACAAATTGCCCAGGGAAGCTATGGCTGCCGCATCCCTGGAAGTGTTCAAAGCCAGGTTTGATGGGGTCCTGAGCAACTTAGTTTAGTAAGTGGCATCACTGCTCATGGCAGGCAGGTTGAAATGAGATGGCCTTTAAAGCGCTTTCCAGCCCAAACAGGTTTAGGATTCTGTATTTCTATTGTCCTGTCCCATGCAAACAGCTGCAGAAAGGAAGCCATTTGTTGCATGTGGCAACTTAAAGAAAACAGAGTTTGCATTGACTGCATAAATCCCAAACGCTCTATTACAGATCCTAGAATCACAGAAGGGTATCCTTTGGCTTAGCAGAAGGAGCTCTTTGCATCAACAGAGGTTTTTTCAAGGACTTTATGAAAAAGTAAGAAATGAGGGTGTCAATTTTGGTTGCAAAATTACAGTCAAAAAAGCCTGCATCATGCCTACTGTCCTGATTCCACTGGGATAGGATTAATATTCTGTTTCATTAAACCATGACACCAACCTACTAGGACAATGGGGCTGACTAGTGGAAAGATGTGTAATGTCTTGGTGATGGTGATGTAGGATCAGGTACTTTGGCATTTGGGCTTCTTGCAGGCACAGTAACACACAGGAGAGGCAAGGGGTGGGGCTGTCATCTACATACCCCTATTTTGAATAATTTTGAACAATGTAATGTAGAGCTCCCATTTTTCCCTATATTACCTCTCTTCACAAATTTATTCATATTTTCTTCCTCTCATGCTTCTCGTCTCATCCAGAGTAAAAGAATTGGCTGAAGCAGGCTCATATCACTACTTGGTTGCTCATGCTGCTAACAGAAAAATCCAAATGAGCCATGCTGCACTTTACTTCTGAGACTTATTCCTCAAAAAAACTGTTTCTGCTCCCAGGGAAGTCAATAGAAGTCTAACTAGTCCCAGATGTTTAGTAATAACAAGTACTTCCTTTTGGTAGAGCAAAACAAAAGCAGTGTTGAAACCATTAATTAAATAGGTTTGGCTCTGTCATCAGGTTATTAACTAATTCTAGTCACAGCAGCCAAGCTAATACTGGCTCTCACAGCAGGAGAAATACTCTTGCCATGCTTGACACAAAAGCCATGAACTCAGTCTGTGGCAAATCAGCATCTGGGTGCACAGCTTGGCTTGCTTTCAGACCAAAGGAGTTCACCATCTTCAGCATTGAGCTTCCAGCTAATCCCTGGGATCGCTACTCGTGCAAGCCTTTTCCTACAAGATAAAGGGCTTGAGCCACTGGCTTTCGCAGATATTAGATCAGGCCCTATTGCTGCTGATGGTTTGTTCAAATTCATAGGATCACAGAAATCACAAAATTGTTTTTGTTTGGAAGGGACCTTAAAGATCATCTTGTTCCAATCCCCTGCCTTGGGCAGGGACATCTTCTGCTAGACCAGATTGCTCCAAGCCCCATCCAACCCGGCCTTCAATACTTCCAGGAATGGGGCAGACACACCCTTTCTGGGCAACCTGTTCCAAATTCTTGCCTACATCTCCAGTACTTCTCCTTATTCTCCATTTATTGTACTTTATAATATGGAGCAGCTGTCTCTGCTTCAGGACCAGAAGGTAAAGGTCTAAGGTGGAGTCCAAACACATAGAAAAATAGGAAGACATTTCTTTTCGTTTGTGGAGCATTCCAAGGTGGTGCTTTAATATATCCATAGCCTTGTGCTTTTTACAAAATTCAAAGGTGTTTTTATTGTACAAAATTCCACAATGAAAGCCACCAGTCATTTTCATACGTAACTGCTTAAAAATATAATTATACACCTATTTGTAGTGTGATAGTTTTGACATTCACTAGCTGGAAGAAAAAGAAACGAAGCAGCAATTTGAGTTATTTACCTGGACAGGTTTCAGTTTGACCACTATTTCTCTTATGCGCCTGAATGGACAGTTCCTGGCATTAACAGAAGACCTGATATAGTTCCTTTTCAAAGCCACTGAACCCTGTTAGCAAGTCAGGCTCCCACTTACTTTCATGTTCCCTTCAAAAGGGTGAATTTTCTGTGCGAGTACAGGACATAGCATTTGTCAGTGTCAACTTTTAGCAACATAACAGGCTAGCCATGTTAAACCCAGCACAGAATGAGGACCTACAGAACTTTTCTTGCAGCACATCCTCTAGACAGTAATATATTTTTGGGGAAAGACAGTAGAAAGACAGATCTGAATAACAGCCCAGGACTGTATTCCCTATGCATTGTTTCACACTGGTATCTTCAAAACACCTACTTGCAGACTAACCTCCCATGACCTTTAAAAATAGATGTACTATTCTTCTGCATTGAAATGCAACCATATGCAGTGATTTCCCAACAGTTTTTCTTAGAAATATAAACATTTCAGTTCAATGTTAGCTGCTTGAAATTCATACTCCAAGATTTTTTATAAAAAGCCTTCACCCCAGAGATTACTTTCTTCACATTAAACTCAGTTAAATATATATTGCACACAAGGGCCAAATTTCTCCTCTTTGACTTAAACCATGGATCTGCAAAGCATGGCAAATTCTCCTTCCAGTCCCTGCAACCCATACCAGTGGTACAATTCAGGGGCACTTCAAAAGCTTCCAAAATCCACAGCTGAAAATCAAAGATGAGACTTTTACCCTTAATTTCTACACACTGTCCGTGTAGCACCTGATTTTTTCAGTTTTCAAGGCATTTTGTGTTACTATGCTTTAAACTGATGGGTAAAGTTTTGCCTGCGGAAGCAAAAAAATGAACCCACACTGATGATGATCACAGATAAAACCAACACAAATGTTAATATAATAAGGAAGTTGATATTCTTCAGATCCTCTTTTTCACAGTCTTCTGCTCTAACGTTCCTGATGTGCATTTCATCCTGGTACCCAAAATTCTGAGTGTGCTGGCACATTAAATGCTCCACGTTGGGGATATGGACATTTTTGTTCTGGATCATTGATGAAAGCCAGAGGTTTCCACAGCAGTTGAGTGGGTTCCCAGTGAGATACAAGTTTTTAAGTGAATTTTCTAATGCTAAAATATTGCTGTCCTGTAATGTACTGAACCTATTGTTCCGTAGGTCTAGAACTTCCAGTGGAGAGTCACTACCCCACTTAGGCAGCCAGTTCAGCTGATTTTCAGAGAGGTTTAAATGTTTGAGGTGACTAAAACAAGGCAAGTCAATATTTAAATGTATCAGGCTATTACCATGTAAATACAAACATTCCAGAGACTTTTCCAGACCTGATAATGCTTTAAGTTCTATTTTCAGTCCAGGGTTCATGGAGAGATCCAAGACAACCAGAGGAGTCTTGTAGAAGGCATGTGCTGGTAGGATGTTCAGCATGTTGTCAGCTAGGTACAAGTACTGGAGAGTAGGAGAATTGACAAACGACACACAATCACTTTCCTCTCCAGCAAGTCTTTGCTTAGCGAATCCTGAGTACATGCTGCAAAGGCTGATATTATTGCTCTGTAGATTAAGCAGTCTAAGGCTAGGGAGATTTGAGAAGATGTCAAACTGCAGGGTTTGAAGATAGTTGCTTTGAACATGGAGCTCCTTCAAATTTGACAATGCATCAGCATCAAGGAGAAGGTTCTGCAAAGCATTGTAGCTCAAGTCAAGGACAGTTAGGGAGATCAATGCACTGTCATAACTTACTGCAAATGCCTGAAGACAGTTTTTGCTGAGATTAAGGGTGTGAAGGGACAACATTGATTCAAAGAACTCATCTGGAATGGCTTTGATTTCATTATAACTTAAGTCTAAATATACAAGCTGGGATAAATAAAGAGAACTTTTGTTTTTACTTTGCTTCTGATCAAGAAGATGGAAAGAAGCATTTAGCCATTCATTTTTCACATAGTCCATTTTATTATGAGGGGATTCAGCAGTGAGCTGGATTAAATTCTTTGATAAATTCAAAGTTACCAGTTTATTTACCTGAGGGAACACTGGGAAGTTAAACAGTTTGTTTTCACTCAGATCCAAACACCTTAAGCTATATTCATCATCTGATTTTGTGGTGTGGAAGGTCTCAATGCTGTTCCTGCTAAGGTCAAGTATTTCCAGCTGCCTGAGGTTAAAATCAGAGATGCAAGTAATTGAATTCTTTGAGAGATTGAGTTTGGACAAGCTGACTAGAGTCTCAAAAGCACCTTCTTCTATTTCCATGATGATATTTCTCTGAAGATCTATCTCCACAAGACTGGGAGATCCCTGAAACATCTTGTGTGATATCATTATAATACTGTTGTCAGCCAAGGAAAGATACTGCAGTGCTGGAGCTTCTTTAATGAAATACTCAGCCATCCCATTGTACAGACTGTTGTGGGACAAGTCCAGTATTTCCACCTTGGGTAAGAGTCCAATCCCGTCTGTGCCATTTTGAGCAAGCTCATATAAGTGATTGCTTGCTAAATTTATTTCCAGCAAACTTTTCATGTGTGCAAAGACTCCAGGTGTGATGAAACTTATCTGGTTGGAGCTTAAATCCAGGCACTGAAGGGAATTGTAAAATGATAATGACATTTCAGGAATGCTTTGGATCAGATTTCCCGATAGATCTATTTTGTTTACATTTGGATGAAGCTCATGAGGGATTTGGTGGAGGTCTTTGTTGCGGCAAAATGCCTGAGACTTTGCCTGCCAGAAAAAGAGAGAAAAGGAGTTGTCACATGACAAATGAAAAAGTCTTTGTGTTAAATATAAGAAAAATAACATTCAGCATCCAGGCAGATGCTGCTTCTGAAACACTGATCACTTTCTCTGAGCATTTAGACAGCAAGACCAACAATCCAAATTAGCTTCTTTGCAGCTAACAGCACTCATTTCATTGTAAAGAGATTTCTGACTTCGAACAGTAGTTTTATCTGCATGTGATACCTACTAAAAGTTGTCCTTTTTGTACCCTTCTCCTGGACCCATTTGAACAGTCCTGAGTTTCTCTGCAATCAAACACTGTTTCCTCATTTTTGTGCTGGTGTTTAATTTTCTGATTTTCATCACTGTATTAGATTTTGCAGACACTACTTGCAGTAGTAAGCAGTCCTTGCAAGACCTTCACTCTGTTGGCAACGTGGGTTCCAGAGCAAGGAGGTATGAAAATCCATGAGGATCCTATAGCACAAACCCTGTCTCTCCTTCATAGTCACATGTTTAAATATGCCTTCTCTTAGCCATGGCTTAGTTAAGCAAGGCAGCTTTAACCAAATAGGGTCATTCAACAACTGAGACATTTCTGATTCCAATCTCCAAACTCATTCTGCTTTTATCTTTCATGTTTATCCTTTTCCTAAGGCAACAGTTCCTTTCTACTTGCATGGGGAGCATGCCTTATGAAGCCACCCACACAAGACACCTGTGATACAACAGTGACAACACAAATTATGTAAATTCCGTTTTGGAGAGGTAAAAAGATGTGATGTGCACTGAGGGTCAGGCCTTTTCAGACCAATCCTCAGCAGCAGGGTAGATAAAAAAAATAAGCATCAAAGTCAAATCCATCTTCTGGATGCATCTGTGTTTAGTTGCAGCTAGGACTGCGTTCTGTGTCCAGAGCAAAATTTGGTGTGCGTGTTCATAAGGAACATTGGAAAAATGAACATGACCATCCTTACACAACCATCACGTTCTATTTTGTTGTTTAGGAGAACATCCAGCAGCAGGAGGAAATGGAATGTGAAAGGCTTAGGCAGCATTTAATCTACTGGAGAAAAAGTCTTGTTGTTAATGTATTTGGGTGTCTGGGGAAAAAAAGGAATGGAAAATAAAAGGAAAGAAAAGAAAAGAAAAGAAAAGAAAAGAAAAGAAAAGAAAAGAAAAGAAAAGAAAAGAAAAGAAAAGAAAAGAAAAGAAAAGAAAAGAAAAGAAAAGAAAAGAAAAGAAAAGAAAAGAAAAGAAAAGAAAAGAAAAGAAAAGAAAAGAGAAAAGAAAAGAGAAAAGATCTGTTGAATCTTAACTTCCATGGAGAAGCAGTATCCAGATTCCATGCTACAAAGCTTTTCAGACATCAAGGAAATATTAAAAGTCAAAAATATTAAATCCCATCTGTTTTATATGAACTTTGAAGTGAATGAAGCGGCAGATCTGTTTAGTCAGCATTTTGTGAATCTTTTTTGCATCATCTGAGTTCTGGAGACTACACAAGAATGTGCCAGAGAAGTGCAAGTGTTCAGTCAAACTCTAGATGTACACAAGCTGCTCCACAGTGCTGCTCATTACACATTTTTCCCAAAGATCCCAAGTAAACTGACTAATAAAACCTAAACTCCTTCCTCTTTTCCCTTCAACTCACTCAAATCTCCCTCAGCTAAAAAAAAAAAAAAAAAAATTAGAAAAAAAAGAAGGACATTTTCTGTCTTCTCCCTGACAATGTTTCTTTCCTGCAAAGTCACTGTACACTTCCTCATTTTGAGTTAAATTATGCCCAGAGTTGACCTTATTTCCAAGGCATGAATAGCAGGGCAGGAAACCTCTTCTTACTCATTTGTGGAAGGGGAAGAAGCCAGGAGGATACAAAAACCCAGAGTGAAAAAGCAGAAACTGCTTTGCATCCTAAGGCAGACGCCAGGTTTTTTCTCACACTTTCAGCCGGATCTCAGCAAGTGCTGAGCACCCTCCATTCCCCCTGGGCACCTAGAATCTTACCAAAGTCCTGATGCAACTCCTGTCAATGCCAACAATCTGCTTTTCATTGAAGTTGATGGAGAGGTCAGCCACTATTCACTATGTATCTTGCATGATTTCGCTTTTAATCTGCATCCACTGAACCCTCCCAGTGATAAAAAGGGACTAATAAACTCTATATCTCCCACTGTCTGCCATTTGTTCCTGTAACATTTCCCCTCTCATTTTTTTTAAAGCTTTCCTTCCTTTTCTTTTATTTTGATCCTCAATAAATTTCTTATCTTGTCTCTTCTGCACCATATTTTCTCCCCCAAGGTTCAAACTGCATTAATTTCATTCTCATTAGCAGTAGGAAAGAAAAAATGAAGCATGTGTCAGTGGGACAGAGCAAACAGCATCTGTTTGGTGTATCTTCTCTCCTCTCACCCCTTAGTCCAATGGGTTGGTGGCCTGAGACTGGAAAAGAGGTCTCATGTTCTGACTTCATCATCTCTGCCAGTGCTGCCATCAGTTTGTTTCAAGTCCATTGTCAAGAAGTACTGGAGGATGAGGACCACTTGGTCCCATTAAGATGCTGACAAAAAAAAAAAAGACCCAACAGTTCAAAAGCTGGGCATCATTTGGTTTCTGACTCCAGTCCTTCATTGCTCAGCACTGAGTGGAAGTTGTCAGCCACCTTAGTAAGAGCCCTACAAAAAGGAGTTGGACTCGAGCCTGCCCTTGAGTTCTCCTTTATCAATTCATGAACATTTGAACCAAGAATCTGGGCTGGAGACACATGGCACTGACCTGTACTTGTACAGTGTCCCTGACCATTCTTAGAAGAGCTGCCCAGGTAGAGGTTTTGCTACACAATCAAACCTTAGCATTTTGCCCAGACACCACACATCAGCTGACCTATGACATCTGGTTATGCATCTGTCCTTGCATCACCTCAAAGCAAAGTAAAATAGAATTTCCTAAAACCCCTTCCCTTCTATAAATTATTTGAAATCTCCTCCTTTGCCAATTAACATAAATTAGCAAAATCATCTTTCTTTGGGAGGTAAAATATGTTACAGTTGAAGCTTTGCCTATCCTTGGAAAACAATGCGATTTAGGAAGAACATCCTGATCTGTTCCTTGTTTTCTCACAAACTGATAGATGTACTGTAACTGGTATAATCAGTGCAGCTCACTCCCATGGTCAGAGGTCTGGTAGTGACTGCTTACTTCCTAAAACCACTTCCACGAAAGTTTAGTTCAGCAACAGAAGCACCAGTGGTGA
This sequence comes from Callaeas wilsoni, assembly GCA_013398955.1. Classification (NCBI taxonomy): domain Eukaryota; kingdom Metazoa; phylum Chordata; class Aves; order Passeriformes; family Callaeidae; genus Callaeas; species Callaeas wilsoni. Next base: position 28,195 of record VWPU01003566.1, on the reverse strand, counting down.
CTCAGAAAGCAGCACAGGTTTCTGACTCCTGCTTCTTCGATGAGATTTGGGATTAAAGTTTCCATTTCTGAGCCTCTGCTATTCTAGAGGTATCACCACAGGGAAAGTACTGTATAAAACAGTGAGGCCGTAATGTAATGCAGGACTGTCAAAGAACAGCTAACCAGCTAATCCAGCAGCTCCTTCCTTCTTTAAGCTGTGTTTGGATCCACACCAAATGCCCAGTGAAGGAAGGCAATCGACATGGACACTAGCAACGCTGAGTTGTTGATTTACACCAGATGAGCATCCTGGCCCCTGACTGCAGCATGTTTTCTATCAGGGCTGATTTTATCCCAGTGTAGTTGTGTTGTTGGCTTGATGAAAGCAGTTTACAGTGGAGTACTGCAAGCAAGCATGTGTTTACTTCTCAGCAATCAGCCTGGTCTGTGACCCATCAAGAAATGGGATGAAACTGCTTGGATTATTGCGTGTCTCACCCAGCCTTCATGTGACCATGACAGGGGACCCAGGCTGTCCTGTTTACAGTGGCTTCATCAGTGTTCCCTCTCCAGCCAAGTAGCTGAGCTACCCAGTCACCTTCCCAAGATCTTTTTATATATACACTAGGTCTTAATTTCTCTGGAATTCAGGAAGTGCAGCAATATGGCAGGGTGGGCAGGAATGGAATGAGTCCCACAAGGGAGATGTGTACAGCTAGAAAATTTTTTTCCCTATTTTGGAAATTCTTCAGGATTTGTGATGAACAGCTTCAATGTTCAAGGGGGGAAAAAAAGTACTTTCAAACATCCTGGTACAGTTAGAAGGACTTGGAGAGGGAAGGGAGAAAGTTCAGCTGCAAATAACATTTATAATATTGTACCAGGTCCTTGCAAAAATTCAAGGAGCAGATCTTGTACTGGAGCAACAGTCTTTGTCATTTCACTTCCCTCCAGCAGAAGTCAGGTACAACTTCCCTGGCAGAAATGCTGCACCAGGGCAGAGGAGGTCAGTCTACTTGTTATTACAAAAGAACTGGTATAGAAGTATTTCACAGAAGATACTTTAATTAAACCACAAAGAACAACTAATACAAAGGAGGTGATTTTAAGTCTAAGTTCTTTCTCTGTCTCAGTCACAGAAACCTTGTACAATCTTAGGGCAATCAAGTAAAATTTCTTTTAACCAGCTCCTCCTTAGGAAAAAAGCTGAGATAATGACCCTTCTTTGCCCCTCCCCGCCCTTTTGTGTGCTGTCACTACAAGGACACAGCCTGACAACAGACTGCTAAGCATCCCTTAAACCTGCAAATCCCACCTCTGCCATCACAGGAAGCCTGGTCCTAGGGGTTTCCCTTCTCAGAGACTGTAGCCGCTTGTGCAGTGCCTGTAACAAGGGGTTCGCAACCTCATTCAGGATCTCAAGGGGCCTAAGTAGAGAGACAGCCTTACCATTTCACACGATGTCCCCTCTGGGGGTTGATAGTTAGAGGTTTCTTTGTTCACCACTGCCAGGAAGAAGATGATGTACAGTTTCATGGTTCTGCGGGTAAAAATAATTATGGTTAGATTTCATATGGGACACAGAGGTCAACACATGTAAAAGCTAGCACCAGGTCATCATCTAACACGAAGAAGAACACAAGCGGTACAATAAATTAAGCCATCTCTGAGCATACAGCACTAGTGACCCACCTGTGTAGCTTTGCATCCCTTTTAGCCTGGTGGAAAGAGATTTATATGAGGTCTTGAAAGGAAGGTCCAAAGCGTTTAATGGGTTTTCCCCAGTGTGATTTCAACTGCTGCCTAAATGATATCCAGTACACTCAACAAAGTCCAGATATTCAAGCTGGGCAAGGTGTCTGGCATCATGGAGAAAGAAAACTACTAAACACCGATTTATCTTCACACTCCCTATAGACACAGTGCAGGTGCTTTCATCAGGGCTGAAGTTTTGGGGTGCCATGTCCTGAGCAAAGCCAATGGGTGCTGCTCAGAAACAACCAGAAGTAGGAATAGTATTCATTTCCATCCACAACATTTTCTACTCCTTTTATCCCAGAATGCCAAAGAGCTTTTACATGTATATCCTCATTGAGTTAACGCAAACAGCTTGAGGACTGGACTGAGATTTTTCATTTTACACATGGACAGGATTTTAAATACATTTTACAGGAGATCATAGAACCATATGTTCCACAGAATCACAGAATATGTAAAGTTGGAAGGAGCCCACAAAAATAATTGAGTCCAACCCCTGGTCATGCACAGCACCATCCCCAAGAGTCACACCCTGTCCCCGAGAGTGTTATCTAAATGCTTCTTGAACTCTCTCAGGCTTGGGTTAGAAGGGACCTTTAAAAGTCATCCGGTGCAATCCCCGTGCCATGGACAAGGACACGTCTTACAAAAAGACAGATATAAAATAGAATGGATTTGTGTGAAACAGAGAATTCGTAAGAGTTTAACTGTTTGGAAAGCACTCCATAAAAGAGCACAGAACTGCAAAAGGAGCAAACAGCACTGGAAGGCCTGTCACTGGACAATGGAGGAAAAACAGGACCAAAGCCAAAGGAAGCATTCCTGCTTCAAACAGTTCCAAATGCAACCCCCGTGCTGTGCACAAGCCACTGGCATCAACGTACTGTTGCTCAGTGACTTCCACCCTATCTTGGGGTGATTCTATGACAATACTGTATTCCCCATCACCTGCTTGATTCCCCATTGCCTGCTTGATTGTATCGGGTAGTGTACCTTTAAATTGCAAAGAGAGAGAGAAGCCAAGAGAACTCTTCAAAGCAGCTAGCTTGACCTTGTAACTAGAATGTTTTCATTCTTTTTTCTCCCAATCTGACAACTTTTTTTGATTAGAAGAGTTTTGCTCCTCTAGCTTCTTCGGCTTTCAGCGGAGAAGGGACTGTGATCTGCCTCAGCGGCTTCTGTTCCTTTTTGGACTGTTTTTGGTTTGCTTCCTCGTCCAAGACCAGCTACCATCTCCAGGACCTGCTCAGCGGGACGGTCCAAGGGGGATTGTAGGACCCTGCCTGGCCTGGCCCAGCCCAGCCCAACGTAGGACTGCAGGTTTTACCTACAGAAAGAACTCTAAAACCCATAGTCCTCTTTTAGGGGATGGGGGAGGGGGTTTCAATATCCTTTTTTTGCCCCATGACAGCGGGGGACTCTGTTTGTTAAATAAATGTGTTTTTTCACTTTCACTCGAGAAATTATTTTCCTGAACCCGTGGAGGAGGGGCTGCTGGGGCCTGCTGAGGGAGAGAGAGGGAGAGAGAGAGAGAGAGAGACAGAGAGAGAGTGAGAGAGAGAGAGAGAGAGGAGAGAGAGGAGAGAGAGGAGAGCGAGCGAGAGCGAGCGAGAGCGAGAGAGCGAGAGCGAGAGCGAGAGAGCGAGAGAGAGAGAGACGCCCCTCTCGGGTTGTTTCCTCCTGGATTTGTGTCCAAACTGGCACACACCCACAGAGCATTGAAAAGCTGATGGGAATCTGCCCATTTCTCCCCTTCTCAACCAGAGAACAGAGCTGTGTACTAGGAATAGAGAAACTGGGGAGGATTAGACCACAGCTACTCTGTGTACGGTTTGCATATTCCTTCCATTTCACAAAAAAACCCCAGTGATGGATGATGATCTGTGACTCCAAGGTGAAAAAAGGAGTCTCAGTAATGGGATCAGAAGTGTGTTCCTCCCTGTTAAAACCAAACCAAAGATGTTAATTCTCTACCATTGAATCAATGTTTGCAAATATGCTGAAATCATCCAATGGAAGGAGGAATTGCCGATGTCACCATCTATAATGTTTCTGTTGTCCCCCTCTGTTCTTCATTCCCCACGCTTAGAGCAGTTGGGACCTCTTCTAAGGAGGAGAAATCTATTTTTATCATATGAGTATTAGTTTGCTGAGGTGGCGATAAAAGACAAACACACCAATGATTACAAGGCTTTTCTCCAAGCCCTCAAAGGGAAATCCTTTTTGTTCAGACACAGTGAATTAAGCTGAGGATATTATCCCCCACCGTGAGGGACAGAATGCAGGCCATGTGCTCTGCAATGTCTTCCCTTGTCACACTGTCAGTTAAAAAAAAGGTCTCTTTGTCATTTAAATAATAAACCTGACACGATCCAGGGTCTTAACATACTTCAAAACTTCCTAAATTTTAGGTTTATAAAGCAACTGGGATATTGATGTATTCAAACACAAAAAAATTGATGTAATGGTTCGCTTTGTAAGGCAAATCTGTAATAAGCAAAGATGCTGTCCCTCAAGGTGTTTCTAAGGTAGCTGTCACATCCTGAAGCTCATCAAGGATGTGGTGGTCTCTTCCAGCATAAGACCACATAGATTCTGTCTTCACAGAACCATTTAGTTTGGAAAAGCCCTCTAAGACCATCAACTCCAACTCTTCTCCCAGCACTGCCAAGGCCACTATCCCATGTCCCCAAGTGCAATATCCACATGTCTGTTAAATCCCTACAGGGATGGGGTCTCCACCACTGCCCTGGGCAGTGTGTGCTGGTGCTTAACAACAATCGTGGTGAAGAAATTTTTCCTAATATCCAAACTGAACCTCTCCTGGCACAACCTGAAGCTACTTCCTCTTGACCTGTCATGGTACAGCCCAACCTCCTTGCTCATGGAGATTCCCTTCTTAGCGTAGTTTTCAGTTCAGCTCTCCAGCTGAGGAGTTTTTCCTGCCTAGCTTTTCTCTGAACAACCTTTAGATCCTTCTCAGCAACCTCTAGTGTGACACATCTGTGCACTCCCTCCTTTTCTGCCCTCTGGGCAGGTCTCAGCATCCCCCCACCCTCTCCCAGTGCCAAGCTCAGGGTTACAGGACCCCCATTCCCTTGGTGTGAGAGAGGATATCTACTGACACTAAACCCTTCCTGCTGGCACTGATCTCTCTGTCCACAGTTTACAAAAACAGTTTGGGAGCAGCAGTAACAACAACTCAACTTAAAGGAGCTTTTATTGCTTTGAGGCTTTCTCAGAGTTGAAGCAGCTTCATGATCAGTGCCAGTTTGCTCCCACTGGAAGCTGTGATAGAAACTCCAGCATAACTGAGAGCAGGACTGAGCTCTGAACCCTATTTAAAGCCACAGCTTTCCATCACAGCACTTCAAAATCAGCCAGCGCCAATACCAGCTGAAAAATACAAGTGGTTTAAGTCAACATCATCCCCAAGGAGTATTAGTAAGTTGGTCAAATAATTCTAGAAAAAGTATACCCTAACCATGTCAGCATGTCCACTTAACAAATAAGAAAGGCAGAGAAGGCAGAGATGACCAGGAATTTCCCCCAAGACACATTTCAAACCACAGAATAATAATTTATTCCCAGTTTACACTTCAGAACAATGTTTGCCTCCATCTCTATCACAATATCAATCCTGAAACTACTTCATAAATGTTGTTTGCAGCTAATAAAAGCAGCATTTTCCATATTTCCCCCAAACATAATTTTTGTTACTGCTTAGACAATTAACAGAGATGCTATCCTGTGCCAAGGAAAGTTAAACACAAGAGATCATACAGAACACAAATCACACTCCCCAGGGTCTGATCATTTTCCACACAAGACCCTTTCCTGTTAAGTTAGAGCCTTCAGGGGTAAAAAGAGAGACTATTTCACATTTACCTTTTTTCAAGGGTTTCTTGCATCCCCAAACACCACTTATCATCTCTTTTAAAAGCATATCCAGCTCTTCAAAATTGATTCAGTCCTGGTATCAATGCAATTATTCTTCAGCTTCATGTTCACCCATTCAGGATACCTAGAGGCTCACTCATAACTTCAGAATGAAGGCATTTTCAAGGAAATAACCTTATTTGGGACAGTGTCTGCTTTAAATTATGTTGCTTGTCTTCCTCTCCACTCCTCCCCAGGCTCTTGCTGGGTCCTAGCCACCGCTGTGCTCTGGACAGAGTCAGCTACTCTGCAACATCCTGAAGCCCTTCCTTGGGGCAGGCATTGAGAAACAGAGATTTTTGCCTGGACAGGAACTGTCAGGATTGGGTTGTGGGTTTGCTCAGGAGAATAAGTGGCTATGCCATTGTTTGGCTATGTGCGTGGGGCATGATAGTGTGTTTATTTTGGGGTTTTGTGTCTGCAGGTTACATTCCTGGAGGGTTGTAGCCTCCTGCACCTAAATCTCTCTCTGCATCTTTAGGAAAACAGTGCTTGAGGATTAAATGTTTACAATCCATGGCTGATAAATATAAACCCCAGAATTTGGAAACCTGTTCTGGAAGAAATAACTTTTCTTTTTGCAGTCATCCTACTAATGAGAGTGTGACTGCAGTCTGCTGGCAGGACAGAGGTCCATTGTTGGCTACAACACACTTGATGGATTTTCATGGCATGAGGCAGAAATTAAGGATAAAGGCCTCAATAAAGTCATTTTCAGATGAGGTGCTCAATTTTTGGCTGTAAGTACATAGCGCTGAATATACTGGATCCATTGGGAAGAATTCCCACAGAAAGGGGTGCTTCTGTCATGCAGAAGATGATTTCAAATTGCCCAAGATCAGCTTTTTATTTATTATTTTGTGCTGCCCTCTAGAGCTGGAGCAGCTGGTTTCCTCATTTCCTTCTGCTAATTAAGTCCTGCTTCAGGAAAACCCACCTCTACATAGATTTCCCTGCTGTTTTCTCCCAGAGACACAAGCCTGAACGGCCACAACACAATTTTCCCATGGTTGAAATAATACGCCAGAGAGCTGGGCTCTTAGTTTGCTTGGTAATGCACCCTGAAATGAGAGGTAGAAATCACAGAATTATAGAATCCCAGAATGGTTTGGATTGAAAGGACCTTAAAGTTCATCTCGTTCCAGCCCCCCTGCCATGGGCAGGGAAACCTTTCACTAGACAAGGTTGCTTGTCTAGCTATAACAATACTATGACAAGGTGACAGGGGAGGGCATGATTAGATGAAATGGATACAAAAATACACATTAAGCTCTCAGGAGAATTGTCCACCAGTGAGATTATCACAACCTCAGACAAGTTTCCCTTGACTGGGCTCTCATCAGATTAGTTTTAATCACCTTGTCCCAAGCATGTCATGTCTTGAGCTTCACTTTGCAGTGCTGTTTTTCACTTCATCCCTATGGCACACTCCCTGGAGTCAAGCTTTCCATCTGCAATCCCTTTGGAGTAAGCAAGAAACTCATGTTGAAACTGGGGACCACTGTGATATCCAGAGATTTAAATGCCTTTTGGATGCTCTGGGTTTAGAGTTTGCCTTGTCAGCAGTGTCCAATAGGACTTGAAAAGCACAGACATCTTTGCAAGGTAAACCTCAAATATTTGAGGTCTCCAAGAAAAATAAATATTTTTTTTTAAAGTAGGATATTTTGATCTGATTTGGAGTACAAATATCATGCCTCTAATTAAGAGCAGCAAGTGGCCAGGATGATGGCAACTTGCTTTTTTTTTACACCTGGATCTTCAGAGCACTTTAGGAAGTTTGGATTTACAGGGATAAAAATAGCAGAGATTTTGGTCGTGCTTTTTAAAAAGCCAGCTCTGTTCCTCAAGCTGTTTTATTGAGTAACTAGGTAGCTGTGCCAGCTGAACTGTAAAGAAGAGCCTGGACAGAAACAAATGCCAAAGCAGGAGGGAAGAGCATGCACAGATTCTACTGCTCAGGGCTGTGCTTCAATAAAACTACACTCTTGTAGGACATCAGCTGCACTGGGAAAGATCAGTGCTGTCCTTGCCATCTTTGTACTTTCCCAGAGGGGATCTGGCAGCAAACAGTTTCAAAGACTCCAAAGCATTTGGCTGATTACCCAAATTTTCAATATTTTTGGCTTTGGGCTACCCAGCAGTTTACATCTTAAAGTTGTGTTGAAAGATTAGCATGGTATGGGCTTGGTAAGACACTTCTGCAGGGCAAGTGTCACCTGCATCAGTCAGAGACTGGGTCATAGAATCATAGAATGGTCCGATTTGAAAGGGACCATGAAGATAATTCCACCCCCCTGCCATGGGCAGGGAGACCTTCCACTAGACCAGGTTGCTCAGAGCCCCAGCCAGCCTCACCTCCATCACGTCGATTGGAGAATCAAGCTTTTTTGCCCACAAAATAGCAAGGGCTGTCCCATCCCAACAATGCCAAAGGGTTTGCACCTGCTACTCTGTGAAATCCTGATTTTCCAGTGGTGTCTCAGCAGTCACTTCCTACTCAGTTTCTGTCGATGTTAGTTGAATTTTACCCTCTGTCACCTGAAGTGAGGGATACCTTATCAGACCTCTCCTCTCCTCCAAATCCTTTCCCCAGCATGGCCCACAGCAACAAGAAAAAGCAAATCCTATCTGATGGCTCTTACCAGTCAGTCTGTAAACTGCTGCAGGTTCCCAAGGGTTTCAGAGGAACAAGAAAATGTCTTGATGATTTTGTGTCTTGAGTCTCCAGACCTTGTGGAGTCTGTCCATCCATAATGCTGCTGCTTTCTAGGGCACTGCTTTTGTTTGAGTCCTGTGTCAAGCTCTATGAATCAAACTCTCCACAGAAGTAAATAAAACAAGTTCCTGCCTTAGAAAGTGAGTCTGAACTGTAAATGCAGGAGTGGGACAAGTCTTGCTCCCTTTTGGCTGGAATAGCTCCCTGGTGATTCATCCCACAAGGGAGCTGGAGACAACATTAATACTAATCCTATTAAAAAGAATAGCCAGTGCCATCCTCAGCCACAGACTTTCAGAAAGAGGCACAGCTCCAGCTCCTGACGCTCTATAACATCTCTAGAACTGATTCTCCTGGTTTATTTTGCTCCTGCAATCTGCACTGTGCTTGGCATCTCACAGGCAGATGCAGCCCCCAGTCTTTCTGGAGTCAAGTCCACAGATCAAAATAGAGACTCCTCCATCTCTTGTAAACCCAACAATGCTTTTCTCCTGTCTTTTGAAGCTACTGCCTTCCTTCCTTCTCCTTCTGTCCTCTCTCCATGTGCATCTTTATCATGTGTTCAGCCAAGAGCATTTCCCCACCAAAAATTAACATTTCCAATTATTGAGATTTTTGCCAGGTTCCCTATTTTATTCACTCTTTTTCCTCCTACTCTCTCCAGGAAAGAAAATGTAAATGAACAGGAACTGAATGAAACCCACAAGCCTGGAGAATTTGTGAGTGAGGGGATAGGCAAAGGGACAGAGGGAGATGGGAAAATGAAAACTCTTACATCAGCAAAAAGCGACATGTACTGGCATTTGCAGATTAAACTATCTAACCATGAAATACTCTCCCTGGAGAACAAAATTCAGATTCAGGAACCAAACCAGAATATTTTCTCACCAGTTTATAAAATACGCTTTTAATTCAGCAATATTATTTTTTATAGACAGTGGAGTCAGTATTTGGGAAAAGGTGTACTCATTTTATAAGATCCAGTAGGAGACAAAGTGAGGTGAGGAAATTGTTTCTGATTGATTCGATTTACATAATACTGATATCCATCCTTGAATCCACCCATCATTGTATTAGTAAAAGGCCAAGCACTCAAGCCCTGATAAAGTCATTAAGATGTAACCATCTGCTTAAAAGAGAGATGAAGGATTGTAAATTTTTGTTCTTGAAAACTAGAGAATTTCAGAATTTTAGAGTAATATATTTATTTTAAAGTTTAAATTATTAAATCTTAGTAAAAAACCCAAATGACCACTGTTGTGCAAAGCCATGTTATTGCTTCTATTTAAGGGAAGTATATTAGTCTTTTATCAAAAATACCTTTATCCAAATTACAACTGGGCTTAGCCTCAGAAAATTTATTGTGACTTTTATATAAACTATGATTTTCTGAAACTTCCCTACTTCCAAATATTGCCTAAACATTCATTCTCATGATAACAGTCCAGATGCAGCAAAGCCATCTCTGTAAATCATTGTTCACCCAAGGTGACATTCAAGCTGTCAGGATCTTAAGAGAATAACCCTGCCATCTCACACCTTGCACTCCAACAGGGAGAGCTCAGTGACAGCACTGATAGGAAGAAGAGCAGACGAGCCAAACCGCATTTTGCCTATTTTACCCAGGGACTGTGCGATTTGCCCAAGGCTATATTAGGATTCAGTGTCAGAAAGCTGTGTGAGTGGCATTTAACTGGTTCTGAAGGCTATAATGCAGTAATACCATAAATAGACTGAAGTCCTGTGAAAAAAGAAAAAAACCAGTCATCTCTCCATCTTCTATTCCTGCAAACATGGAGAATAACAACAAATATGTGTATGACAACTGTACTGTTACAAACTACCCAGTGCCTCCTTAATGTAAATTATCTAACTCACGCACTGCAAGCTCCTGATGGATTAAATATACAACTGAGTGGATACAGCCATCTACACAGCGTATTTAGTCAGTTCCTCAGCCTATTCATAAACACAGAACATTTTATTTATACAATACCTTCCTCATCTGTGTTAGTTTTAAAGGCTGCAGCTCAAAGTCACCAGAGCTCTCATCTCTCCCACAGCTGAAAGCGAAACTTTGCAGTGGGCTCCCGGCTTCACACACGTCTCCACATACCTGCTCTGTGGCTGGAGGAGGAGGATGTTTTGTCTCTGCTTGCAGCCTTTTTTTCCTCCGACTCTCCCAGCAGCCTTTCCAGTGCAAGCTGAGGAAGAGTTTCCTTGGGGAAGTTGTACCTCTGTTGTATGCCAGCTGACTAAAACTCTGCAAGTGCTGAGAGAAGTTTGAAGTCACAGGGGAAAAAAATACTCCCCATAGACTAGTCCTTGAATTCATGCCTTTGCAGTCATGAGTTTTTATATATTCCCAGGCTCCCCAGAGCACGTGAATACATACCTCTGTAATAGTTTTAAAATATGTGTGTCCTCTCTGCTTCTCTTTATTTTCCATTTTGTTCATTCAGCCTTGGCTTATTTCCTGCAGTTTCTTAGCTGGTAATTATGCTCCTCTTGTATTGACACATGAAACAGTCTGTGAATACCACAAAAATCCCCTCCACAGGCTTTGGGGACATGTGCTTGTCTCTGAAGTCATCTGTGCCTGTCCCACAGCTGTCAGCCTGGAGATTCTCAGGGGTTGGGGTAAATCAGGGGCACTGAGCTGGCTGCAAAACTTACATTTCAAGTCTATGCAGGATGGGGTGTGTAGGAAAAGGATCTATGGGAGTAGGGCAAGCACATCGTATCTGGTGTCCTAACAGATCAGCTGTCTCTCCATGGCACAGCAGTGGGATGGCCAAACACAGCCTTGGGGGAAAGGATAAATTCAATTTAATGCTTGAATGGGTAATAACATAAATACTTTCTAAGAAGGGCTGTGGGATGAATTTTGCTTTCTTTACTTTGGATGTGAAGCTCCCTTTAATTTCAGATGCAATGCTTTTGTGTAAGTTGGTGGGGAGACATGCACATTGTCTGTGTTGTCTTCATCTGCTTACACAAACCCTGATATCTGGGCAGGTGTTCACTGGCTCTGCATGTTCGTTTGCAACACTGTAAACCTCTCACAGGGTTTTGCCAGCTCTTCAGTGAATGTCAGACCAAACTGAGTCTTGGCTTCACCAGCCAGGCTCAGACCTCCCCTGGGCCACTCAGCTGGGGAGCTCCCACAGGCACCAAGGATCAAGGAAAACATCCCAGGGATCACTGCAAACCTCCCACCTTCTCCCCTGTATGTATGAGGAGCATCTCGACTAAGTGATTTTCCTCAGAGGAGAGGTTTGCCTTCAGCATCATGTGTTTTATCTCCTTTTCACTTAGATATGCAACAATGGCCAAGAATTTTCACCCAAAAAAAGTGAGGTGCTGGCTTCCTTCTCCCAGACAGCATCAGTTCTGTCCTGCTTTCCTGAATCTGCTTATTAAAATCAGCTAAAAAGCTGTGTCCTTTTATACCATGTGCCAAACAGCTTTGTGAATTTTGCTAAACATTTGCAGGCTACAGTTTTTGCTTCTCTGTGACAAGTTCGTTCTCTGTAGCACACCAGCTCCTCTAAGTCAGAGTTACTTCAGACCTGTGCCATACTGGGAGATTCAAGACGAAAACATCTACAGATGTGAAAAATGTGGTTTCTTAAATATCTCAGTAAATACACTTCGCTCATGTTGTTGCAATAAAATTGTAATAAGACTAATCAATTTAATAGCTACATGTACATAATGGTAACAAAGGAAACAATAATGGTTTTATTACTGCCTTGGCTATCACCTATGTACAGGTGTAGCTGTATATGCATATTTTTTATTGTTGTTGTTGCTATTACTATTATTATTATGGGCCCAAATTCACCTCATAACCCACAACAGCTTATTTGGATGGATTGACAAAGGGAGCTCACCATGGAACACGCATATATTGTATCTCCTCCTGTCACCACATCAGGACAACCTGATGGCCAACTTGATGTCACAGTAGCCAAGCATGGAGGATGACTGTGGACCTGCTGCTTAGAGATGGAGGTCCAATTGTATTTCCCAGGTGGTGCATGGCTAGCTAATAGGAAAATAGTCCATCACAGAAAGGATAAGAAGTCTCCCAACATGAAATTTCAGACTATATGGAAGCAGCAGGAATAATTCCCACAGATCCTGCTGCTGTTAGACTCCATCTCTGGTGGGCAGCAGAAACTTGGGTCAACCTATGGTTTATTCCCAGTGACACCTGAGTGCAGATGGCTTTTCCAGTTACATCTCTCCCACTGAAGATATCTCTCCCAGGGAGTGATCCCTGGCCTGATCCACACAAACCTTGCCCTTCTCTAGGGCAAGTTGGACATGTCCAGGTGTGTAACACTCAGTTATGCACCTCTGGATGGTGACCCCACTGCCCTGAGACTGTTGTTTCACCTTCTTTTAGAGTGCCCTGAGTAAGGTGGGAACAGCATGCAAAGCTGCTCTAGAACAGTGTAGGAGGACTGTGCGGGGCAGAAGCAGCCAACCTGATCCAGGCCCTGAGGAAAACCCAAAGGACTACATCCAGCTTGGAGGGAACAATCTGGTTTGGTGGGAAAGGGTGCCCATGAGAGAGCTAACCCTCAATGTGGTTGATGTGAGGAGCCGGGTTATCTGACAGCATTGATGTACCCATGCATACCCCATGAAAGAACCTGAGGACTCTAGGAGGGACGCCACATCCTGCAGACTTGTAGGATCTTGCCTCCAAAACTGCTGGAGCCCCAGTCCTGCAATAATTTCTGCTGGTACCTGCCATGCACAAATCCTACATTCTTCTGTACTAGGGCAGCAGGATGTGGTAATTGGCAGACATCACTTCAAAACAAAAAGCCCACAGGTCAGTGCTGGTCACACAAAGTCAATCCTCACCATCTCCTCCCCCTCCAAGTGTCATGAGATTCCCACTCTTCCATAGTAGAGGTGAACAGGCTTGGTTGGTGGGGCTGGCATGAAGACAAGCAGAAATGCATGAACAGAAAGCAAAATTCTCAGCTGCTGAGATGCTCCAAGACATCACTGCCACTATAAGTATCATTATCTCGAACTGATATTAGCCCAGTTGCTTTCTAGAAATTACATTAAAAAGGAAAACAAATAAGAAAAATAAGCCAAAAGAAAGAAGACAAGAAGAAAAGAACTGCCAGCTTTTTATCACTTGCAAAAGATTAGAGGTTGACCATGTGCTCATCTCACACTTAAAACAGGTTCTATCATGTCAACAGGATGCCCAAATCTAATTATAAATTATATTTCCCAAGACTAAAGTTTAATATTTATGCTCCATTTCCTCCTGCTCCAATTATAGCTTGTTCTTTTTAAAAAAAAAACAAATATGAGGAACCTTTGCTCTGGCCCCATTTTCTATTCCTGCTGGTGTTGAGGGAAGTTTGACGCTGGGAATATGATGATGCGTCACATGCTGGGATTTTGGCTTTTCTTGGTGCTGATGTTTGTGGCGAGCAGAACAGAGGAGCAGAGCTGTCCTGGTCAGCTGTGATTCCTGTCCCGTATCAGCCTCATCATATGGTGCCTACAGCTCTCAGCTCAACTGTGTCTTCAGCTGACCTTGAAGAAGAAGCTGCTCTTGGCATCTCCCTGGACGAGGGTTGGCTCAGTCCCTTCTGGTCCCAGCCATAATCTTCCTCAGGTCCACTTCAACTCAGGCCATGAAGACGTTTGGCCTTGCAAGATGCAGACAGCTCCATGTACACTGCAAAAGAGATAGACCTTAGCTAGCTCCAAATCAGCTACCAGTGACCCAAGTAGCTGTGAAAGTCATCCCAAAAGCAGGGTAAAAAACACATGTCCAGTTCTCCTGGGACACTTCACACTCACCCAGGCAGATATGACCCGGCTATGAAGCTATGAAGCAGTCAGCTGCACCCATGTTATGAATCAGTGATTTGAAGGATGAGAACAGTCCTGGGCATAGTCCTGGCTCATCTTGTCACTCTCAGGTGACAGGGTCCCCAGGGTCCCACTGCTCGATGCCCTGGCAGGCAATGACAAAAAATTGAGCAAGAATGCAAAGTTCACAGTGCTCAAGACATTTGAGGAGTGCTTAGAAATGTTGTACATCACTTGGAGTGGCAGATATTGTGGAAACTCCTGGTGTAAGTAGGTACTACTGCAGGATAAAGATGAGGTGGCTTTGGTGATAGGAGTCTTCTGCAGACTGAGAGACCACAGAAGATAATACAAATAAGTTGTGAAGGAAACATCTCCCCAGATGTGGGGGTTGCTGGGGCATGCAGCAGTGAGGCAGTAAGGAAAAGGGAGAAGAAAAACATGTGGGCAAAACTTCCAGACAAGTAAACTCATATCACAGGAGCTTCAGAGTCTCATAATTTTTGGAGAGTTGAAATGGGGCAAATGGAATTTGTGTTTGAATTGTGAGGGGCCAAAACTGTCTTCAGGGCCCTCTGGTTTTATTTTCCATCCTCTGTGGACCTCAGACATACACCACTGCCCAGCAAGACTTTGAGGTATGGCTTGCAAGCAGAGTTGTCAGGTGAACATCTCAAGAAGATGGAAATAAGGACAGAGAGCTCCTGCCTCTCTTGTACTTGCGCTGCCACCTCAGATGATTGGAGGCAGTCTGCATCCAACCCAGATTTCAGGTGTTTCTGCCCACTACTATCTGCCCACCACTTTTTCTGTCCACTACTATCTCCAGGGACATCTTCCAGCCTGTGTTTGAACATCCCAAAGCTTAATCAGCAGGTTTGGGAAACTCTGCTCCATGGTACAAATCTGGTTTATCTTGAAATGCACATCAAATGAGACTGATGTGGTTTCTATTGCAAATATTTCTCACAACTCTGCTCTACCACTGCAATAGGAGGAGGATCTATGAATCAGGGGGTGCCAAACAAGCAGCAGAACAGTTTTCTCTGTTGCCTACAGTAATGGGGTTAAAGATCATGTTTCACTTTAAACCTCCTGCTCCATTGAAAGTGTGAAATGTCATCCATTCTTCCTTCTCTTGGTTTCCTTTTGGGTGGGGGAATGAATGTCATTCATGTCTGGCATTTTCAGTCCCTGCTATTGACTCAGACCTTATGAAAATCAGTTTAAACTATCAAACACCATTGAAATAATCAATTTTCCCTTTTTGTTACCCTTTCTTTCCACCTCTTTACTTTGGCTAGGTGATGTCTTACTGGAGGGAAGCTATAGTGAAAGGATTATTGTCATTCTATGTACAAGGCCTTGAAGCTGATGATGACACAGGTAATTTTCAGATCACGCAAAAAAGGATTTCGCCACAGTTGGTTGAGAGTGTGACTTTGTTCCTTCTATGTTGTTTTTTTTAGGCAAGCGCGGAAAAGAAAAGAAATTTGCAATCATAATCCTAGGGAGAGAAAAACTTGGTTAGAAATGCTCTATTTTTGTCACGTTCCTTAAACCTTCTGATCCTTCCCATAAAAAGCCTTTTTTCCATCACTATGTCATCATTTTTTTTATAGCTCACAGGTGTGCTATTTCCAAAATGCCTCTGCTTCTTGCACAGTGTGATAGCTTTTCTTGAATAATATAACTTCCACCCCCAATGACATATTTTGGAATTTTTTTCCATGAAGGAAAATGATTGAAACCCTGACTTAAACCCCGAGCATGGTCCTTGCTGTGCAGACAGTCTGTCATGATAGTCCTCGTGTGCACTGCTTCAGGTAGAACATACTGCAGGAGGAGAAAAGTATCTGCACCATCTAACAACCCCTTTGGACAAAAGAATGATGCTGAGGATACACTGGGAGACATAGGGGAATATTGGAGTTATTTCAATGGACTGAGAAAGCAGACATAGAGCAACAAGCTGAAGGAAACAGTCCTGCTCATGTATGTGATTTTTCCATACACTGAAACCTAATTTGCTGCTGAACATCTTCTAGATTTCAGAGGTTCGATGCACTCAGCAAAAACTTCAAAGCCAGTGCACATGCTACTTTTCCGCTAGGAAGTCTTGTGCACTGGAATGGTGACATATGGGGAGCACAGAAGCACAGATGATTACACTCAAATATGTATCACCAGCTCCCTGATAGGTAGAAGAAGTGATGGCAGCAGCTCTGAAGAGCTGAGTAAACTCCTGGTCTCCTTTTTCTCATAGAAAATTGTAACCCCAGAATGATGTCATAGGTGAAAAAGATGTGATATTGCTGATCAAATGTAGACATGTACAAGGTTAGTATCTATCAAAAGACCCACCGATTCTGATAGTCTCCTCAGCTCATGGAGGGAAATTGAAGCCCTTCTTGCTTGGGATTCATCTCATTCTCCAGCAGATGAGTCACCCACCAGGAGCTCCAACTTTCTGCTGTGAACAAGAGAGTGGTGAATGACTAACACAGACATAGATTCAAAATTAAGGGAAATTAGTCCCTCTTGTAGTCAGGAAACAGACAATTTGGGGAATTTTTTTTGCTGGTTGTGGGTGTACCTCTTGCTGGTGTAAATCCCAGCTTTCCAGCCCAGGTTGGACATATCAATTCCTCAAGATAATTTCCAGGTTTCCTTGAGAGAAGCCAGTTGGGGATAGTATCTCTGGATGTGTTACAAACGTTATAAGTGACTCTGCCATTCTGTTGTTGCTTTGAGGGTCTGACATCCATCATTCCACTGAGCAAAGCCCTGAACAGGACTCCTCCATGAAGAGCCTCAGCACCCCTATAAAGCATGTCCTCATATAAAAATGTAAAGATCTTTGTAAAGAAATTGGGATGCAGCTTCTGAGGTTACATTGTACACCCCTTTTCCTCCTCAGGTCAAAGGCACTGTGTTTTAGACAGTGATCCTTACAGATCTCATGACCCATCTAGAAGGTCTGTCTATGCCATATCATAAGCATCTCCTGGATGAAGGGGTGTGCTTCTTTGGATTTGCTCTCTGGTATCAAGATTACTGTATTTTTATCCTCTCCATATCATGAGTGAAGGGATGCTCTTCTTTGCTCATTGGACATTTTCAAAATATCTCTCTTGCTGATAGCATACTTCACAACTTAATGGATGAAATCAGCTGTTCCTAGGACTCAGAACTATGAGAATGGACAAACCTATCCTTGCTAGGTTTAGATCTCCGTCATTTCAGCTCTCAAGTAAGACATTCTTGATAAGAGACCAGTCCTTTTACCACACATAAGTGAATACCCATCTATGCCCAATGAAAAGTGGGTAGACATACAGCTCTTACTGACCTCTCCCTTTCTCCAGACACACACATGCCAACACCCATGCTATCCATGAATGAGGTTTTAGCCACAGCACTGAGGAAGTTTCTCACTTTTTTCTTGTGACATTTCTTGGGGTTAACCCATGAAGAACCACTCTTAGCTCAGATCATTTCACCCTTGAAAAATGAAGAGAATTTCTAAGCAAATGAATAAAACAAAAAATAGCCATCAAACTGTGCCCTATGAGGTTGTTGTAAGGGTTGAGATTCAGGAAAAAAACTTTTTAGAAGGGCCTGTTGCACTAGAACAAGGGCTAATTGTTTTAAATTAAAAGATGGATTATTCAGTTTAGATATTAAGAAAACATTTTTTACGAGGGTGGTGAAACACTGGCACAAGGTTGCGCAGAGAAGCTGTGGTTGCCACATCCGTGGAAGGGTTCAAGGCCAGGCTGGAGAGGGCTCTGAGCACCCTGGTCTAGTTGAAGATGTCCCTGCTCATTTCAGGGAGAGTGAATTAGATGACTTTGGTTCCTTTCAAACAAAACTATTCTATGATTCTATAATAAGAAAATCACTGGAGACGATCAAAGAAAGCAGTGGTGATATTTTCTGGCCACTGAATGATTTGCCCATTGGCATGTGCAGGGAACACACAGGACAACTGATTTTCATATTCTTTGCCTGCCCTCTTGTGGTGAATTAAGTGATTAAGTGTATGCATGCATATCTATTTCTAGATACACATATGAATGTATATGTACATATATATGTATGCAGTGACATATACAGCAGAAAACACTTTCATCAGATTTGTACCTTGTGTTTGATACTACAGACATGAGCAGTAGTTAATTGTTTCATTGGCTGTAGCTGGTCTTTTTAATACTGAAGGTTTTCCTGTGATTGGTTAAAATTTAGTTCAGATAAAATATTTCAGCATGAAAATAATAGGACTATAGTGAAATATTTTTTTCCAGCTTGGAGAGACCAGGGAGGTCTCCATGTGTCTCCTTCCTCTCTATAAACTCTGCTGAAACTGGGTGAGCTGTACGAAATCAAGAGCAAAATGTTTTTCTAGGACCAGTTCTCATGGCAGATACAGGGCAGCATAAAAATAACTGCCACAGCATGGATGTACCTTTTCCTACACAATGCCGGTATGGGATAGCAGAGGGGCACAGAAGGTGAAAGTCTGGAGAAGATATATTCATTCACCTTTGGTGGGGTTTATTTTCAAGTCATTTTCAACTCATTTCCTCCTGTAGATGCAAAGAGCAGAGGGATTTGCCATGTAGCTGGTCACACCTCCTAGACATGTGTCCAGCACAGGGTGTGAGGTACTGAGGGTAAATGTGTTCAACACTGCATCTCCTATGACTTACATAAATATCAGAGGTATTGCCTAAACATGGTGTTCTAGCCTTTTCTCTTTGGATGACCTATTACAGTGAGAAGGACAGCAAAGGTGATACTCATATTGATGGGCCTTGTCTATGTCCAGAGGAAAGTGAACAAGAGTAACTTCTCATCAACACTTTAATTCACCACTCAACGAAATTATTATCATCCTGACTACATATTTACTTGGGATTTTGTTTTGAAGCCATATACAGGGATCAGCACACTGTGTCTCTGGACTAGCAAAGCCTTAGGCAACATGGTCCATAGTCCCAAGCTCCCCAGGGACGTAGTCACAACACGAAGCCTGCCAGAGTTGGAGAAGTGTTTGGACAACACTCTCAGGCACGTGGTGGGGTTCTTGGGATAGTCCTGTGCAGGGCTACGAGATGGACTTAATGATCCCTGTAGGTCCCTTCCAACTCAGGATATTCTGTGATTCTAATCTATGATTCCATATTGTCCAAACCCATCATTTATTGCACATTGTCCAGTGACTGGGACAGTACTTTTTTTTGCCCTTCTGTGGTGACTCCATCTGAACAGGTCACCAGCTCCTGAGTGCTGGATTCACCTGTTAAATTGCTACCACTAGTGGTCTCTAGCCCAATAAGCACCCCTAAACAACCTTGGGGCATGTCTGAGGCCATGGATATTCCAAACATGTAATTTGGGTGTTTGGAAGGGGAAGGCAATTTATTAGCTGGCTCCAGTGCCAGGGAAAGATATCAAGCAGATGCCACTTAATCACAAAGGCACCTCCAATGCCTTCTGAGGAGCATCCATCCGTGCTTTTCCTTTTCTGAGTCCACAGAAGCAACATGCAAGGCTTGTTCCTCTCATTGCTTAAGGCCTCCTGTTGTTCCAGATATAGGGAATGATCTACTAGAGACCTCTCAGGATGTGAAACCTACTGTCCCATTACAGCTGGAGGACCTCCTGTCTGGAGAGATTCTTCAGTCATTGTCTTTCCACCTGCCCATTCTCTGCCTGCTGGGTACATCTGGACAACAGTGCCTGGATGGGCAACCAAGCCAGGTTCATCCTAACTAAATGAAGACCTTTTTGTCTTCTAACTTCACCTGGTAAGGGCATTATTCTCAAGTTTCCTGTCCCTCTCCACACACACAGACACCAGTGTGCACAGTCTGCAGTCTTCATAATATCAGCCACAAGGACAAAGCTACAACAGCAGGAGTCAAGAGGAGAAGTTTTTCAGGCTGTTCCCTCCCCTCTACAGTGTGAGAAATTGATTTCCTGGGGCCAGCCAACAAACAGGACCTGAGACTTGAACCCACCATGAGTAGGGAGTCATATTTCCCTCTTGTCCTGGCTGTGTTGCAGTCAATCAGAGCAACCTCAATGATATCTCTTCATGAATAAACTCTGGCACCTTATTGGGATAACAACCCACAGTTACTCCTCCCAGTGCTTTCTATGTGATGATGGTGTTCAGGGAGCCAGAGCTACAGATTTGACGAGGCAGACAATCACCTCCACAGGGAGCCCACATAAGCAGGTTAAACAAAAGCTTTATTTCCATACAGTGCTCTCAGGATATGGTGCCAAGATTTCACAGATGGCTCAAAACAAGCATTGGCAAGAAGTGCTGTTCTCCTGTGATGCTTCTTTTTGCAAACAACCACAAGTCACAAAACACATGTTCAGAGCCAGGTCTGAAATTCCTTTAAAATCAGAACTGTTTAGATCAACAGTTTTCAAGTTCGTTCTTTAAATCAATAATGTACCAAAGCAGAGTTCACGTGCAAGGGAGTATAGCTCTGTGGAGAAGGACATCGAGGTCCTGGTGGACAACATGCTATCCCTGAGCCAGCAATGCCTTGGGGGCCAAGGAGGCCAATGGGTGCATTGGGGTGCACTGGCCAATGGGGCAATGGGGCAATCCCAGGGGGCATTAGGAAGAGCAAGCATTGACAGCAGGTCAAGGGAGGTGATCCTGCCTCTCTGCTCAGCCCTAGTGAAGCATATCTGGACTGCTGTGTCCAGTTTTGGGCTCCTCTGGACAAGAGAGACATGGAGCTCCTGGACCAGGTCCAGCAGAGGCTGCAGAGATTATGAAGGGTCTGTAGCATCTCTCTTATGAGGAAAGGCTGAGGGAGATGGGGCTGTTCAGCCTCAAGAGGAGATGACTGAGAAGAGACCTCATCAATGTTTGTCAGTGTCTGCAGGGAGGGGTCAGAGCACGGACCAGGCTGTGCTTGATGGTGCCCAGCAATAGGACAAGAAGCCAGAGGCAGAAACTGATGCCCAGGAAGTTCCACCTGAACATGAAGAAGAACTTCTTTCCTGTGCAGTGACCAAGCACTGGAACAGATCATCCAGAGAGGGTGTGGAGTCTCCCTCACTCGAGATATTCCAGAACTGTCTGGACACAACCCTGTGCCATGAGCTCTGGGATGACCCTGCTTGAGAAGAGAGGTTGGACTAGATGACCCACTGTGGTGCCTTCCAACCTGGCTCATTCTGTGATTCTGTGTGTAAGTAAATTCTGCAGCTGGGACAGGGCTGTGTGTATGGGCTGTGTATGGACTAGGGAACGAGAGGCTGGAGAGCAGCTGTAGAAAGGGATCTGGGGTCTCTGCTCCATAGCCAGTTGAACATGAGTCAGCAGTGCCCCTGCAGCCAGGAAGGCCAACTGTACCCTCAGGGGGGCATCAGGCACAGTATCACCAGCTAGGTGAGGGGGGGATTGTCCTGCTCTGCTCTGCACTGCACTGGGGCAGCCTCATCTCGAGTGCTGGGGGCAGTTTTGGGCATTATGAAACAAAAAAAAATTGTCATTAGAGAGCATCTGAAGGAGGGCAACAAGGATCGTGAAAGGCCTTAAAGCTCTGTATGAGGAGCGGCAGAGGTCTCTTGGTCAGTTCAGCCTGGAAGAGACTGAAGAGAGACTGCATTACAATCTTCAACATCCTCATGAAGGGCAGCAGAGAGACAGGTGCCAATCTCGTCCCTCTTGTGACAGTGTCTTGGTTTGAGAGACAGGTTTCTGCTAAGGAAGGCAGAAGTCTCCCTTGGAATGGAAAATGTAAACCCCTTCCCTCCAAATTGTCATAATTTTGAAATTAAGGGGCTCTCAGGCAAAGATATGAGAATAGGAACAACAGTTCTTTACTGGTATATCCCGTAAGGGAAAACCAACAACAACTCTGGCATTAACAACAACCAGAACCAGGAACCCAGTGACGGCCTTCTCGGCTGCAGGCACTTTCCCCTTTGGTGCAGTTCCGGTCCAAGCCAGCAGGGGCGCTGGTGGCTCCCAGTGGGCAGGGCAGGTGCGATGGTTCCCGCGCACCTGCAGGGGGCGCTCCGGCACGATCTCAGGGAGAGCCCAGGAGTGACAGCGTGACCCAGAGGGGAAGGATGGGAGAGAGGCTCGCTTCACAAACCGCCAGAACAGCCGAGCCCGGTGCCCCAGCAGGACTCGCGGAAGCAGCAAGCTGGGACGGCAGAGACAAGCAAAAATCCCAGGGTGGTGGAGGAGATGTATCACACTCCGGAGCTGCAGTGGGAACCCCGGGATGTCGCAGCAGGCAGGAGGTGTGGAGCTACAGAGTAGGGAAGGCTGGGAGCAGCGCGGAAGAAGCAGCGGGGCGGGGCAGCAGCAGCCCGGCTCCAAGCAAGGCAGGGAGAGGCAGGCGCCGGATCTCAGGCACCCAGGCAGATGGTCAAAAGTCCCTCCCTTAGTAAGGTGAGTGTTAATAAGTTCCCAGTTCAGAGGCTGCTTTTACCAGCAGAGGCTCACCCCACGGTAGAAGACACAGGACCAGGCTGGACTATGGTGGTAGTTGCGAATTCCCTTCTCCAAACGGCTCTGATCATCCTCCTTCCCAAGTTGAGAGAGAGAGAGAGCCAGAGAGCTACGGGCTGCCCCCAACCCTGCTTTTCCCAGTCTCTAATCTCGCAGTATTTCCCTCCTACATGGGAAACCTCACGTAAAGAGAGAGGGGCCAGCTGCCCCCCTCCCCTGAGCTGATAACTTCTTTTATCTATGTTAAGTGTCCAGTCATTATGGGCCCTTAGCAACATGTATGGGGAAAATTCCTTAAGAAAGTAAAAAATACAACAAAACAAAAGAAGAACTCCTAAAACCCCTACAGACAGGACTCAAGGTAATGGCATGAAGCTGAGTCACAGGAGGTTTAGGTTAGATATCAGGAAAAAGTTTTTCATTCAGGGTGGTTGGGCTCCCATGGCCCTAAGGCTGTCAGAGCTCAAGGACTGTTTATACAACGCTCTCAGCCACATGGTGGGATTTTTGGGGTGTCCTGCACAGGGCCAGGAGTTGGACTTGAGTGGTTCCCTTCCAACTCAGGATATTCTGTGATTCTATGATTTACAGCACCAGACTCATAGTCCATGGTTAAGTCTCCTGGTACTACAGTAAAAGAAATATTCCATAAACCATGGTTATTAAAGATGTTAATTTAATACATCTGCAATCAGATATTATTCTGCAATGCTCAGACATTGCTCCTGGTGAGTGAAGGACTCAAGGCTGGAGCTTCGGCCACGCAGAGTCAGTTTGCTGCCTTCTCTTCCCCCCCACAGTTTTCTGACTAGAGTAGAGAAAATTTAGTTGGTTTCCTGCAGCATTTCAAGATTTTAAAATGTTATTTCTGTTCAAGCTTTTGAAAAAAAAAATAAATAAAGGAGGAAATCAGATGTGGAGGTTGGATCTAAGCAAACTGTCTCCAGGGTTGCTTTGGAATCAGTGACTGTGATAGCCCAGAAGACAGGCAGCTGACATGTCTGGCAAACAAACTTTGAAAACCGGACCATTTTCCACTTGAAAACTGAAGAACATCTGCAGCTTGGCAAATTCGAAGAATAGCAAAAAAAAGCTTTAATGCTTAATAAATATTGAAGACCAACTGGAATTTCAAGCATCATATTGTGGCTTTTATTTGGGCGCAATGTGGGCTATGTGGATATAATATATGTCAGAATTGGTCCTTGGCCCTGTATCTGTTTTGACTGAATGAACTCATGGAAGCTTCTGCTTCTCCCCATGGACCATTCAAGGCACCTGCCATGACCAACTCACATCAGTTCACACATCCGATTTGGCCACCTTGAGCACTCTTGCCAGGGGCTGCAGCCCCTCATTTGTCATGGGATCTGCCTAATCACTGGACTGAGCCCAGTCTTCCAACTTCTCCCTGGGACTGACCTGGAAACAAGAGGTCTAAGGGTGAGGAGAGGAAGTCTGCCTGGCTGATGCTGTGGGCTGCAGTGGGGAAGGATACCCTATTTTGGTTCCGCTAAGGAAGCAACAGTAGATTTTCACGCTGCAGTTGCACTTCCTTAGCCTTGAAAAATGACCCCCTCCATGAAGCCATCTGAAATCTTGTGTGCATAGAGCTGGCTCCTGAAGGCGACTGTCCCCAGAGTTTCAGCACTGTGATTTAATCCAGCCCCCTGTCTCGGAACAGCCCTCAGCAAACTTCTGCAAGATGCCCAAAACTTAGCCTGCCTCCAGCTTATCATCCTCTTCAGGAGCCAATGGAGACTTGGTCCTTGGTGGGAGCATTGAGGTCCTGGGGCTGGGGACGCAGCACAAGCCGAATAGCCAGAGTTCATATGCCAATCATAGCAATGCAGCAATTGCCGTACACACACAGCTCTAGGATCTCTTTTCTGTCTGGATTTTAGCAATAGTTCTGTTGGGGCTCTGGATTTTCATCTAACAGGGACACCCAGACATGCCATAAGCCAAAAACCACCTGAGTTCATCTTCTGCAGCACAAATGGTCTCAAACACAGAAGCATCCAGTGAACAGTTATTCAATATCACCCTGAAGATTGGTTGATAAAGTCTCTTTCTGGCTGGGTTTGCTCCTCTTCCTGTTCTCTCCAGCATATTCATGATCTCTCCCAGACATCCCACACTGAACACATGGTATATATCTACATTCTCCATTATCCTATCTCTCCTGTCACAGCCTGTTTTCTCACCTCCCCTTTCATTATCTATCTGGTCACATCTGCATTTTTATGAAGATTAAAACTAAAAAAAGAAATTACCGAACACCTCTGCATTCCCTGCATCCTCCTCTGTTCTTCTTTCCTGCTGAGCAGTGAATGAAGCTCTTCTCCATCTACCTCCCTTCATTCTGCCTGTGGTTCCTCTGCACACAGCAGGCTCTGCTTTTCCATCAACAGTCTGCTCCCTCATGTTATCCCTCCCGGTTCAGCCTCCTCATATTCTCTTCTCTCTGATGATCCGGTGGTCAAGGATTTGTGCAGTCTCTCCACTCCTCTCCTGGCAGGCCCCATGTTTCTCTGTGCTGCCAGCATTTCCCATTGTCCTGGTTTCAGCTGGGATACGGTTCATTTTCTTCCCAGTACCTGGCAACATGCTGGGGTTTGGATTTAGTATGAGAATAATGTTGAGAACACACTGATATTTTTGCTCAGTAATGCTTACTCTAAATCAAGAACTTTTCCATGTCCCATGCTGTGCCAGGAGCTGCACGAGGAGCTGGGAGGAAGCATGGCCAGGACAGCCAACCCAAATTGGCCAGAGTGATATTCCACATATCATGGGTTAACACTAGCCAGACGCCAGGAACTCACAAAAGCCACTCTCTCAGTCCCCTGCTGCACCTGAACAGAGGAGAGAAATTTTAATGAAGCATCCATAAGTTGACATGAGGACTAGAAGAGATCGCTCACTAAATACCATCAAGGGCAAAACAGGCTCCGCTTTGAAATATAACATGAATTCACCGGTAGCAAAATCAAAGCAGGGTAATGAGAAGTAAAACAAGCCCTTAAAAACATCTTTCCCACAATCTTCTCTCCTTCCCAGCTCTGCCACCTACCCCAAGCAGCACAAGGGGGCAGGGAATGGGGGTTATGGTCAGTTCCTCACCTGTGGCTTCTCCTGCTGCTCAGGGAGAGGAGCAGTTCCCCTGCTGCGCTGTGGGGTCTCTCTCACAGGAGACAGTTCTCCATGAACTTCTCTGACGTGGCTCCATCTCATGAGCAACAGCTCTCTGCAAACTGCTGCAACATCAGTCCATCCCATGAGCAACAGTCCTCCCAAAACTGCTGCTGCATGAGTCACTCTTCCATGGGGTGCAGTCCTTCAAGGACAGGCTGCTCCAGCCTGGGAGCAGGGCCCCTGTCTCCACAGGTCTCTCCCGGGGTCACAGCCTCCTCTCAGCCATCCACACACTCTGGCATGGGTTTCCTCCATGGTCTGCAGGTGGATCTCCATGGGCTGCAAGAGGACAGCTGCTTCACCATAGGCTGCAGCACGGCCTGCAGAGGAATCTCAGCTTCAGTACCTGGAGGAGCCCATCCCTCTCCTTCTCCACTGACCTTGGTGTCTGCATAGTTGTTTGTCTCACATATTCTCACTCTGCTCTTCTCTGACTGGAATTAAAACTGTGCCCCAACCTTTGTTTTGATTTCTTTTTAAATATGTTATCACAGAGGCATTACCACGATTTCTAATCGGCTCAGCCTTGGCCAGCAGCACGTCCAGCTTTGGTGCCATCAGAGATTGGCCCTACCAGATGTTGTGGAAGCTTCTAGCAGCTTCTCACAGAAGCCACCTCTGTGGCCCCCCACTATCAAAAACCAGGCTGTGTAAATCCAATACACCACACCACAAAACATCACATCCAGTATATAAACTGAGGGCAGTCGGGCAGGAGGGGATGGTCACTGCTCAGGGACAGGCTGGGCATCAGTCAGCAGGTGGTGAGTAATTGTCCTGTGTCACTTGTCCATCTGGGGCTCTCATTATTATTATTATTGTTGTTGTTGTTATCACTATTATCATTATTATTAGTATTTTATTTTACTCTGTTTCAATTATTAAACTCTTCTTATGTCAACCCACAAAATGTTTCCTTTTTCTGATTCAACACCTCATCCAACCTGGGAGGGAGAGGGAGAGTGTCTCTTGAATCCTCATGCTCCAGCTTCATTCCCACTGAAATTGGCATCGGCACTTTTTCCCTGGCAAACCATTGCCTGAAGCTGAAAATAAGAGCTCTGTTTTAAACATGGCATCTCTGTTCTCCATGAAAACACATTCTCTCATCATCCACACACATTCTCTCAGCAAGGTGCCAAGAACCTAGAAAGCGACATACCTTCAGCGCCTCACCACGCATCCAGAACAATGAGGTGGTGATGCCATCCCCAGGCTCTGAGAAAAACAGCAGAGAGTTTGAACAGTGAGATGGGCAGCCGGGGCACACACTCAGGCTGGGGAGCACCTGAGGGGAAGGAACCAGCATCAGCTTTCATGGCTGTCATCTCCATTGCACAGTCACAGAATCACAGAATGAACTAAGTTGGAAAAGACCTTTGAGATCATCAAGTCCAACCTATGACCTAACACCTCCTCATCAACTAAACCATGGCACTGTGTGCCACATCCAGTCTTTTTTGAAACACATCCAGGGACGGTGACTCCACCACCTCCCCGGGCAGACAATTCCAGTGCCCAATCACTCTTTCAATGAAGTATTTTTTCCGCATGTCTAACCTAAACTTCCCCTGGCTCAGCTTAAGACTGTGTCCTCTTGTTCTGTCAGTGGTTGCCTGGGAGAAGAGACCGACCCCCACCTGGCTACAACCTCCTTTCAGGTAGTTATAGAGAGTGATAAGGTCTCCCCTGACCCTCCTTTTTTCCAAGCTGTCTCGGTTTGGACAGGTGTTTACCAAGAAAGGCAGGAGCCTCTCTTGGAATGAGAAATGTAAACCCCCTTTCCTCCGAATTATTATAATTTTGAAATTAAGGGGCTCTCAGGCAAAGATATGAGAATAGGAATAGCAGTTCTTTAC
>VWPU01003563.1:0-15566 GCA_013398955.1 Callaeas wilsoni | reverse complement strand
ACAGACGGACCAAAGCCGGGAAAGAGCCACCCTGGGGACTCTGTGCTCGGCGCTACCGCTTGTGCAGGATTATGCAATTCGGGGGCGGGAACGCATAATGAGGGAAGGGAAGAAGGGAGGGCATCCATCTCGGAGCCTTTTGCTCAAAAACAAAACTGAAAAACAAGAGCACGGGGTCGTCTGGACCCGCCTGTGCTTTGAATGTTCCCGATTCACACGGTCTTCGGTTCGCGTAGCTCAACGGGGAATCATCACGTATTAGCAGTCAGGAACAGAGTTGTTTCGGCCGTTTTGAGACCACCGACAGCATTTGTTTGTCTAATCCGCGGCCCCCCAAACTGCATACACCAAAAGCGGACTCTCACGGTTTTTTAAACGAATTTATGAACGATCAGTGTTCCATGGAAGCAGATGTAGAACATGTCGTTTTACTGCAAACAATGCACATCCCTCTTTCCTTACAATTTACAATGCTTTCACACCATAATCGCTCTTTTCCCGAAAAGAAACCCCAAATAGGACAGCAAAGTGCAAATCACGATAGCATCAGCTCTCTTATTTAAAATGTGGCCCAGGAGGTCTGGCGCAGGGCGCAGAAGCATCTTACTTCAATCTAGTGTGTTTGGTGAGAGCCTTGGTGTCCCCGGAGACGGATATTTTTTTCCACTGCCAGCTATATGCCCCATTCGGGTGCGGGGCGGTTTACGAGATGGGGTTGCCGAGCAATGCGAGTTCTCGTGGGCTGTAGAGAGATGTAGTTGTCGTCGCCCCGGATCCATATACGCGGATATTTGTGTTTCCTGGGTATCAAATTGCAGCGTTTGTCGCGTGGCACAGAGAGGTGGGGATGCCGCGGACGCAGGGTGAGGCACTGTGTGTGTCCTCCGCGGGTGCCGAGAAATGTGTGTGTGTCGGGGAAGAGCAAAGCGAAGTGTTTGACGTTTGAAGCACAGAGCAAAGCGTGTGTCATCGGGAGAGGAGAGATGTGTGCACCATCGGGCGCTGATTGAGGTGTGCCTCAGCCGGTGCAGGCGATGTGTGTTTCCTTCGGCGTGGGGCGATGCGTGTATAGCGAAGCAGCAGAGTGCTGTGTCCGTTCCTCGGGGATCAGTACGATGCCTCCGTCGGGGAGGAGCGAAGCGATGCGTGCGTTAGCAGGCGCTGAACAATGTTTGTCAGCTGGTGCAGAACGATCTGTGTGTTTGCTGGGCTCAGGAGGCACCGCATGTCGTACGGAGCAGAGCGATGTGTGTGTCGGGAGGTGCGGAGGGCTCTGTGTGTCGAGACGTAAGGGAAATGTGGATTGAGGGCGCCGAGCGCTGTGTTTCTGGCAGCGGGCGGGGAGCGTGTGGGGGCGACGTCGCAGGACGACTCAGAGATACGGTACTGTCGTGCGCTGCGTGCATCGTCGGGCGCAGAGTGATTTGTTTGTAAAACAGTGCAGAGCGATGTGCTTTCCTTCGGGAACGCAGCGATATGTATGTAAATCGGCGGACAGAGAGGTGTGTGTGCGGGAGGAGCGGGACGATGCCCGTGTCATTGGGAGGAGAGCGGTCCGTGTTTCGGGAGGGGCAGAGCGATGGCAGCGCCGTACGCAGGACAGTGTGTGCACCGGCCGCGAGCAGCGACTTGTGTGTCGGGGGGTGCACGATGATGTTGGCGCCGAGGAGCGTAAATCTAATTTGGTTTTTGGGGTGCACTGTCTTTTTCGGGATCATAGAGGTGTGTGTATGTCAAACACAAGCGGTGTGTATGTTTTCATATCGTTTAATGGTAAACATATTACGAAACTTTTAGAAAGTGAAGGTTGTGTACCCTGAACAAAGCAGAGTACTGAAACACAGCAATGGGCTGTGGAGAGAAGTCACTGTAATAAGTACCCCATGCTGAGACTCCCGAGCACTTGGAGGCAGACATCAGGTCTCCCTTCTCCTGTCTCTTGATATGGGAGTGAATGTGTTGTGCAATTCACTAGATCGTAATTTACCAGATTATTCCGTGTTTCTTCGGTCGAGCTTGCACAAGCCGCGACAGCGCAGGGAGGGTCACAACCTTCTGCATTTCTGTGTTCCCGTTTGCCGTGAACGGCGCTGCCCGCCCTGCCCTCCTTGCCCGACGCTCACTCGGCGGTCGGACCCTCCCCCTCTCTGCCCAGGGAAGACGGGCTGGTCACGAAGGTGCCCACTGGGACCGGGAGCTCGGCGGCAGAGCTCTGCCTAAAGCCGCGGCTCGTTCCGCTCTGGCCGCGGCGCCGCCTCCCGCCGTGCTCTGCCTGCGGCCGCGCTCCCGGCTTCTCTGCGCTCCCGGCTTTGCGACTGAGCTGTTAAGTATGCACACATTCCCGTGACGAATTTGTATGTGTCTCACCTGGCTATTCCTTTCTAGAAATACCCCCCCTTAAAGGGGGTTGATTGCTTTCTGTTTCTTGAATCTCTGCAGGAAGTCCTTGAATTATCATACTGATGGCCCCCAAATTAACCCTTAACGGGCTTCCGAGGTCTGTGCGGAAACAAACGAGTTGTACACAGTCCCAGTCGTGTCCCGGAACAGCTCCTTTTCCCAGCCGCCGCACCCTGGTTAGCCCGTCCTGTCCAGGAGGGACCACCGCGGGGCTGACAGCAAACTTGCCGCTGCTTTTCCTCTCGGTACTAAGTGTCTGTCTTGTCTGAGTGTTGAGTGAAAAGTGATTGTACGTGGAAATTTTCTAAGTGTGGGAACTGCTGAAATAATGCCGTGTCCTATCTTGCATGGAAGTATTAAGA
This sequence comes from Callaeas wilsoni, assembly GCA_013398955.1. Lineage (NCBI taxonomy): Eukaryota > Metazoa > Chordata > Aves > Passeriformes > Callaeidae > Callaeas > Callaeas wilsoni. The sequence goes on along the minus strand of VWPU01003563.1, from coordinate 12,804 downwards.
CTCCTCCTCACATCCTCCCCGTGCCTCCATTTCTCGCTGCCGAAATCTGTGGAGTACAATATGTATGAGAAATAGCCACAAATAGAGAAATCTTTTAGAGGAACCTGTGACAGGTCAGGCTCAGGGCTGAATCACGGTAGGACCCTGACTGTCAATCTGCTTGCTCATCACTTGCTTTCGCCATCTACATTTCCCCACGCTGGTCCGGCACACTCCATCTCCTCTCCGCGGCGACTGCAGCTGCAGCTTCGGGCCCCGTGCACCCACACTGCCGTGGGAAGGATGTCTGGCCGGAGCGGGAGGGAGCCTCCGACACAGACCGCAGTGAAGAGCGGAGTTCTCCGTGTCCCTCCGCTCCTCGTGGCACGGAGGAACCTGCGCAGGCAGCGCCGGAGCATCCAGGCACTGTTCCTTTCAGGAGCCCAAACCCTCCTCCCAGCCTTCACAACGGGCAGACTGTCACTTAGGAGCACACTCCACCCCATCCCCTTCTGTCACTGGCACACCTGTGCACAGATTTGGCAGCGAAGCCACACTTCACCTTATCAACACATCAGTTATCACTAAATGATCTTCTGTGTTATCCTTAGCTTTCCAAGAAGAGTTTCATACAGTCTCTTAAGGTGGTGGGGATAAAATTCCTCTTTTCAGTGGCGGTATGAACTGCTTTCTCTTCTCAAAACTATTGCAACCATCACCAACAAAAACAAATATTTTACCAACCAGTTTAACACTTATGCTTGCATATGATCTAGAAAAGTCTCATGGTCCCAGGATTTTTTTTTTAATTGAAATGAAGATAATCTAAATTAAAACACACTTCTTGATGGATTTTTGCAAACGTGTCATCTCTCTGCCACTGATTGCCTGTTAAAGTCTTATCCCTAATAGGCACTGGTGGATATGGTATTTTGTACGGGGAAAAAAACTAAGTGCCATGGAAAAAGATAGTGAGTAACAGCTGGGATCATCACCAGAAGGCACAGTTAAAAACAAAAACCAAAAAACCAAAAGCCACCACAAACAAAAAACCCTCAACACACAAATACCCTCAAAGAGCAAAAAAACAAACAAAACCCCACCACCACAAAAATTAAAAAACACACACAAAAAATTATCCCAAATCGACCGAGGCAGTATAAATCAGTTTTTCTTTGGGAGTTGCTCATCAAACTGCGCCTGTAAGGAACAAAACCATAAAAACCCCCAAAGTTAGTTTGATGTCTTTCTAGACAAAAATTCTGTGAAGAGCTGAAAATGAGTAAGCTGAACGCATTGCTTAGGTGGAGGTACCAACATGATATCAAGGAAATGGGAGTGACAAAGACAGAGAAAAACATTTACACATATAAGACAAGAATTTTAACACCCTTTTGTTCTTGTAAAATATGATCTTTCCTGCAGGAGCAGCCCACAGAGATATTTGGGCAGTCTGTTCCACTCCTAACTTTTTCTGTGCTTTCAGATTTGTGGAATAACTGATTCCCTGAACACAGAATGGCATTTGGAAGAGAAGTTGGTCCCCATCACTGGTCCACATGATGGAAAATCTGACCCTGGGCCAACAGTGCAGAGCAAAGATGCTTTACTCACCACAGTAACAATGTACAGGCAGATTTCATTGCAGTTCTGCTTGTACTTCTGCATCCAAGTCGACTCTGTTCCCATAAGGGAAACATACTTTTTGTTGGCTGGACATTCTTTCTCCCTTTTCCTTTGGCAGACTTGAAGGCAACTTGTTTTTCAAGTTTTCTCCAGGTCTTGCACTCCACCTGCTGGTTTTAATATCTTGACTGTGGCGTTGCATTCAGTCTCAGCTTTTACCTTCCATGTTGTGCCTGCACATCTCTCACTCCACTGGCTCCACTGTCCCGGCTCAGCCTCGTGCCAATCTCATCCCAGCAGACTTGCCCAGTGATCCAGGACAGTGTGGCTGTGCCCAGTCACTGTCACGATCCCTGCCCCATGCACCGTGTGCAGGTGCTGCACGGCTGTGTCCTTGGTCACAGAATGGCCCTTCCTGCCCAGCTGTTCCCTTTGTCTTTCAGCCCAACCACTTTGGGAGGGGATGAGGGCAGGCAGCTCACTCCTGCTGCTCCCCACAGATTTTGCTGAACTTATTTGTTCACCTAAGAATGTATTTAGTGAAGTCAAATTAGACTTAACATAAAGTCTTCTCCCCTTTCAAACAGCCATAGCTTACACACCTGTCCTCTTCAAGTCTGTGAGTGATGATAGCAGAGGTATTGAAGAATTAAATAAAAATTCAGCCACTTCCAAGCAGTTCCTGAGATATCAGTGTGATCCCACACAGACCACTTTTTCTAGCTCAACATGCCATCACTTTCTCAAATATCTGATACTGGGAAAATATCAGGCTTCCTTTAAGCTGCACAAAGATGGCTGAGAGGGGACCCTATCAGTGTATGTAGGTATCTGAGGGGGTGTGTCAAGAGGATGGAGCCAGGCTCTTCTCAGTGGTGCCAAGCAACAGGACAAGAAGCAGAAACTGATGCACAGGAAATTCCACTTGAATACAAGGAAGAACTTCTTCACTGTGCAGCTGACAACACACTGGAACAGATTTCCCAGAGAGAGGGTGGAGTCTCTCTCACTGGAGATATTCAAGAACCATCTGGAACTAATCCTGTGCAATGTGTGCTAGGATTACCCTGCTTGAGCAGGGAGGTAGAACCAGATGACCCATTGTGGTCCCTTCCAACCTTTCCCAGTCTGTGGTTCTATGGCATATTGCTGACACCATTCAACATTCTGTCTGCTTCTACAAATACTGGCTTCAAAGTATCACAGGTGTCAGTAACAATGGCTATCAGCATGTTCTGACCTTCCCTTTTCTTCCTCTACTCCTCCTGTCATTCTTCCTGTCCACTTCACCCATCTGGAAGGGCCTCCTGTTTCTTATTCCCTGGAAGTTACTACACACTCACAATTTCTCGTCCTCACTCGCCCTCCCAAGAAAGGGACTTTTTCTTCCTTGCAGCATGTGAGCAATGCCTGTCATTACTGAACAGGTAGCATCCACCTCTTCCCTGCTGCATCAAATGTCAAGATTCCTGATTTATGGCACTGAAATGTGGGTTTGAGCTGTAGCAACTCAGCAGAGGAATGTGCTAGACGTCATTATGGCCAGCCTAGACAGAGAGGAGAAGCTTAGGATGGGTGTTCTAAAGCGCTAGAGAGGCCAGGCTGTTTCTTTGTCCAACTAAACAAGTAGTAAACCCTCTCACTACCTGCTTCAAGTTATCCGGGTGAGACAGACAAAGGAGAGATCTAGCAGAAGAGGCAAATGCATCATATCCTGAGGAGATAAAGACATCCCAGGGGGACCGCTGAATCAAAGCTGAGCCACACTGACCACCTGCTTTAAGTGTCTGTATGTCCAGGTGATAGTTGGCATCATCCTGTAGGGAAGTAGATGCTGGTGATTTCCCCACACTTTCCTCTGCAATGATCCTACCAAAAGGTGGGGCAGCGAGTGTTCTCATGAGCCAGGTTAAGAGAAGGAATACTTGAAAATTAGGTATGTCATAGTTATATCCTACTGATTTTGCTGATCTCATTCTGTGAATAAAATTTGTTTATTCCGTGAATACTGGGGCTGCATGCAGAGCAGCTTCCAGCTGCAAGGCATGTAATGCTTGGGGTTTTTTTACTGAGGAAGGAGAAAAAGGAAACAGCAGTTAGGGACTGCAGTAAACAACCAAAGTGGCTCCTGGGAGCAAAAACCCACTAGGACTTCCTGAAAATGGAGGACCACAAGCTTCTTTGAAATGCATAGATCTTCCCAACCTCAAAATATCTGGGAAGTACACACAGATATCAGCTTTCCTGTGTCTCAGCTTTCTTCTCAGTGCTCACCTGCAATGCTCTGATGCTCATTTATCATAACCTACAAGGAGTAAGAGTAGCTCAGATGCTTTCCACGTTTAAATTACTGCAGTTAATTTCCTGTGGGATCTTCTTCTTGGTTTGGATGGTCGGGACGGCTATAGATGAGAGATTTTTGTAGTTAGGTTTTAGAGTGTGTAGTTTATTTATGAAGGGCATGGGTATAGTGGCCTTGCTTGGAGCTGCCAGCCGCAGCTCCAAGCAGGCCAGAAAAGTAGGAGAGCAAGAGAAGCAAAGGTAAGAGCAAGAGAGAGTAAGGGCAAGGGGAAGTAGTGAGAGTTGTAAAAGGAGAGGAGAAGTGGGCTAAGAGAGCGAAGTGATTGTTTACAATACAATAAATCTTTTTCTGTGTTGAATATTCTAATTTCTACTAACCAGTCTAGTACAAGATACAAATCCTATAGTATTTACATACAGCCTATAAGAATTGTTACATTACCATACTGTGTTACATTTTAAACTCTAGAAACTCCTCNCTCTTTGGACCCCTGCTGCCAAGCCAGTAGGGTCTGCTCTGACCCTTGGACTTGTCAGCAGGCAGAGGGTATTGTTCAATCAGAGAGGGGATTACCTTCAGCCGGCCATCCCATTGTTTTCCAGTTGTTCAGTAACTAAGGCTTGGTATCTCAGAGCTTGCTTTCATTTCAATCTCACTTACAGTTTCCCTATTCTCAGCATCTTTTGCCAGGAAATCATATTTATAAGGCTTTCCTGTTTCATCTTCCCCAACAATTTCCCTCTTCCCTTCCTTGTAGTTTTGCTTTCCACCATCAATTGCAGGTCTTCTGAGGCAAGGCACTAGGCAGCTAAGAAGTGACTCAGCCACTCAGTCTCTGGCCTTACTGCTTGTGGTTTGCAGGAGATGATACAGGACAGTTCTGCAAAAAGGTGTACCACTTGTAACTTTTCACTTCACCCAGACAAATTGGACCCACACAGCTGTAGAAGCCAGGCAGAAGTCAAAACAAAAATTTTGTTCTCACCATCTTGGAATACAAATGAAATCTCAGCCATGTGTTGCAGTCACCTTTGCTGAGAATGTTTGCGGAGTGGTTGGCCTAGGAAAGAGAGTGCTGCCTCCTTCCCTGAGTGGGAAAGAGCTGCTCATTCCTGAAGCACAGGGCAAGCAACAGCAGCCCAGACAAGTCTCAAATAACACGCACGGAACGTGCAGCAGCAAAGGAAATGTCACATTCACTTCTGATTAAATTACTAATATACACTTATAAATTAATATACAGTACAGTAGCATTTTCATACATATTTATATCACATTGAAATATTAAATATTGAAAAGAAGCGTAGTAATTCAACTGATTGATCTGAACTGATTCTTGAAATTATCCTTTAACTGAGCTCAGAAGTAATCAGAAACTTTGTGGTCTGGAATGATCAAGGAACTAGTTCTCTCTTGCTTTGAACCAAAATACAACTGTTTAAAAAATCTGAATATTTTTGTAAAAAGGTAATTTAAAAAAAAAAAGCAAGCTGTACCTGTGGGTCCCCTTGTAACACCTAAATTTCCTGCCTAATGCCTACCATGACTCTGCTCATGGACTTTTTATTTTAAGAGATTGCTGTTCTATCTGGGGCCTTTAAATTTCTATGAATACAAAAAACTTTTGTTGTGGGGAGGAGTCCTTTGCTGTAAACTGCACAGTATGTAATTATATGTTCTTCCCTATGGAGATCTGAAGTTTTCTGACTCATAGAACAATGTATTATGGTTTAGAATATAATGATGCATGAGTTTTTAAATAAAATCCATAGTGCGTGGACAAAAGATGTCTTTCAAATCACACAAAGTCTGCAGTTACATCAGGGCAGATTTGAGTTACCATGAGTAACTCTGTGACTTCAGTTACGGGATGTTTTTTTGTACCAGGGGCACCCAAAAGTCACAATGAATTTATCTGCACAACATGTATGAAGTATGACTGCTCAGTAGCACAAGCATCAGGAAGGGCTTGAGAAAATATTGAAGTTACTGTGCAGACTTAGGCAGCCCAAGGTGAAAAACATGTTAATGGGGCTTTGCAGCTACAGGCTTCATGCATGACTTGATCACCCTGTTTGAAGTATGCATATGTAGACTGCAGTTCTGCCACCTCAGGTTCATCTGTGAGATGCATGTCTCCATGCATCCTCCTGAGCAAACACTGAAAATCAGCCACAGCCATAGTTCACTCAGTGAGATTAGGCACAAGACTGAAGTGCTGAAATTGATGGCTGTAAAATGTTCAGAAGGGTCAGGAAAGAAGGGTGGGCTCGGGTTGTCCTCTATGCAAAAAAAAGGTGGATTGATTGCACAGAATGGTCTTAGAAAAACAGTGATGAACGCTTGAGAGCTTCTGGGTAAAAAACTAGAGGCCAAGCCATCAAAGAAAACCTCATGGTTGGTACTTACCACAGGCACCCAATCAAAAGAAGGAGTGTGCTGATGAAGCTTCTTTCTTCGACTACCAATGCCATCATATTCACAGGCTCCTGTTGGGGAACATCAATCAACCTGATACCTGCTGGAAAAGTGGCACAGAAAGCTGTGAGTTATGCAGGAGACTCCTAGAGCATGTTGAAGATAATTTTTTATCCAAGTGACAGAAAGTCCAACTGGAGGAGAAACACTACTTGACCTATTCTTGCCAACAAAAATTAACTAATTGAAGAGGTCAAGAATAGTGGTAACCTGGGCTGCTGCCTGAGCCCAGACCTATCACAAATTTGAGGGATATGGGCCAGGCAAACCATAAAGACAAGAACTTTAATTTAGTAAACATTCAGTTGCTTAAGAAAATAGGGGATAGAAACCCCTAGGAAACTGCCCTCAGGTATCAAGGAGCAGGACAGGCCTGAAAGCTATTTAAGGACATTTGTCTTATAGAGCAGGTGCACTTGATTCCCACATGTAAAAAAGCAGGAAGGCAGAAGACCAATATGTCTGAGTAAGGACCTTCTGAGCAAACTGAAGTGCAAGAAATAAATGCACAGGCAGTGGAAGCAGGGACACATATCCTGGGAAGAGTATAGAGTCCAGGTGTGTAGAGATGGAACCAGAAAAGCTAAAGTACATCTGGTACTGAATGTGGCAAGGGATGTGAAAAATAATGAAGGCTCCTGTAGGTACACTGATCAAAAAGGGAGGGCTAAATGCAATGTGCCCCCCAATAAAAAAGACAGGAGATTTAGTGACTACTGGCATAGAGAAGACTGAGGTACCCGACAATTTTTTGCCTCAGTTTTCACTGGCACTGGTCTCTCTTTCCTTTCTCCTAAGTCCGTGAAACTCAAGGCATAGACTAGGGGAACAAAGACCCTCCTACTGTAAGAAAAGATCAGGTTCAAGACCGTCTGAGGAACCTGAATATACACAATTCCATGGCACCTAAGAGGATTCATCCCAGGGTCCTCAGGGAACTAGCAGATATAGTTGCAATACAGATAATTGTTTAATATTTTCATCAATAACATAATGGGATCAAGTGCACCCTCAGCAAGTTTGTGGATGACACCATGCTCAGTGGTGCCATTGATTCACTGGAGGGAAGGGATACCATGCAGAGGGACCTTGACAGGCTTGAGGAGCGACCCACGTGAACCTCATGAAGCTCAACAACGTCAAATGCATGGCCCGGCACCCGGGTCAGGGCCATTCCAAATATCAGTACAGACTGCAGGATGAACTGATTGCAAGCAGCCCTGCATAGAAAGACTTGGAGATGTGTGTGGATGAAAATTTGGACATGAGGCAGCAATGTGCATTTGAAGCTCAGAAAGCCAGTTCTATCCTTGGTTGCATAAAAAAGAAGCACAGCTCTCAAGCTGAGGGAGGTGATTCTCTTCATTCACTCCACTCTAATGAGACCTCACCTGGAGTACTGCACCTACCTCTGGGGTTCCCAGTACAAGAAAGACTTGGAGGAGGTCCACAGGAGGGCCATGAAAATGATCAGGGAGCTAGAACACCTCTCCCACAAAAAAGGCTGGGAGAGCAGTGATTGTTTGGCCTGGAGAAGACAAGGCTCTGGGGAGACCTCACCTTCCAATATATGAAGAGCACTTATAAGAAAGACAGGGAAAGATTTTCACCGGGGCCTGTAGTGAATTAGGGCAAGGTTTCAAAAGTGAAATAAGTTAGATTTAGATAAGTTCCAAGGAAGAAATTGTTCATTATGAAGGTGGTGGGGCACACTGGAACAAGTTGCCTAGAGAAGTTGTTTATGCCTTCAGTCGAAGATTTCAAAGCCATGTGGGATAAGTTTTTGAGCAACCTGGTCTAGTGAAAAATGCCCTTGCCCACGACAACGAAGTTGGTCTAGATAATCTTTGAAGGACCTTCCAACACAAATCATGCTATGATTCCATAGTGCACCAAGCCACGTGGGCTCATAGGAAGGACCTTCCTGAAAGCATTTATCCACACCAGAATAGGAGAAAAGGGAGTTCCTGAATTCCTGGCTGAACGTTGGAAAAAATTCATAGAATCATAACATCATAAAATATGCTGAGTTGGATGGGACCCATTGGCATCATCAAGCCCAACTGCTGGCCCTCTGCAGGACACCCCAAGAGTCACACTATGTGCCTGAGAGTGTTGTCCAAATGCTTCTTGAGCTCTGACAGGCTTGGTGCTGTGACCACTTCCCTAGGGAACCTGTGCCAGTGCCCAAACACCTACTGGGTGAAAAACCTTTTCCTGGTATCCAACCTAAACCTCCCCTGACTCAGCTTCACGGCATTTCCTTGAGTCCTGTCACGATCACAGCAGTGAAGATATCAGTGCCTGCCTCTCCTGCTCCCCTCATGAGGAAGCTGTAGGCTATTATGAGGTCTCCCCTCAGTCTCCTCTTCTCTGGGCTGAACAGACCAAGTGACCTCAGCTGCTCCTAATACAGTTTCCCCTCCAGCCCCTTCGCCATCCTTGTGGCCCTTCTTCAGATGGTCTCTAATCACTTAATGCCTTTTTTATATTGTGGCACCAAAACTGCCCTCAAGACTCAAGGTGAGGCCAAACCAGTGCAGAGCAGAGGGGACAATCCCCTCCCTTGCCCAGCTGGCGATGCTGTGCCTGATGCACCCCAGGACAGGGCTGGCCCTCCTGGCTGCCGGGGCACTGCTGGCATATGTTCAACTTGCCATCAAGCAGGGCCCCCAGGTCCCTTTCCCCAGCACTGCTTTCCAGCCTCTCATTCCTCAGTCTATACACACAAACAGGATTGCCCTGTCTCAGGTGCACATTCCAGCACTTGCCGTGGTTAAACTTCATACGGTTCATGATTGACCATCTCTCTGATCTGTCGAGGTCTCTCTGCAGGGCCTCTCTGCACTCGAGGAAGTTGACAGCTCCTCCCAGTTTAGTGTCATTGGCAAACAGTATTCCTTTGAGCCCTGCCTCCAAGTTGCTAATGAAGATGTTGAAGAGAATTGGGTGAGGATGGAGCCCTGGGAACCCCACTAGTGATAGGTCACCAGCCTGATGTTACCCCAGTCACTCTAACTCCTTGTGCCTAACGCGTGAGAACCGGTCTGGCCGGCATATCAGGCCCTTGGCTCCCTGCAGAAAGGAGTCTCCAACTACAACTACTCTTCTTTTCCTCTAAACAGAGAAGGTCTTGATGTGGGGTACAGATGGTGTTGGTTTAGGAGGCCGCTCTATCCCAGAAGGGCTCACCTCATCAGTTGTCTGGCCTTATCCTTCCAGGGCCTCATACCTGTTGTAGAAGGTGCCAGTCCTACTTGCTCAGTTTTCAGGAGCAGGAGGAAGTTTCCTCCTGGTCCACCACTTCCAAATATCTCTGTCGACTGTATTTAATAAGTCTTCTGTTACCAGAAGGATCAAGGAAATCACTACCTGTGCTCCTGATCCTTCAAGCAACCGTCCCAAGGCACTGGTATTAAATAAATGGTCTGTTAACTCCACTACTTTTGTTGAGGGAAAAATAGAAGACAGAATAATTTTGTTTTTACTGAGTACATCATAATATTTGAAGCAATGAATTTTTTTTTAAATAAGTTCACCCATTAAATTAAAGGAATTAAACTTATTTCTCCTTCCCTCCTCCACCTGATAACCTTTGCAAGATCTCTTTCCATTTCCTTTTTTGCTTAGCCTAAAACTAACTGTCTATGATCGTGAAAAACAAAATTTAAGAAGTCCAGATAGGTAGTAAAAATTTTGGAGGACCAGGAAAAGGAGCTTTTGGAAAAGCACATAGAATGCTCCAGGACTGTGCTGCTACATCAGGTATTTGGAAAAAGAATAGAGGCCTAGCCTAAACCCAGGAAAATGCATTTGCAAAGGTTTAAAAGAATTTAAAGATAAAGGTACTAGTGACTCGGAGTGATTAGAATGGATTAAGATACAGAATTTGAAGGGGATATGTATGCTACAGAATTATCTCCCAGAAATTTCTTCCCAGTGGTGTATAGCCTTCCCAAGAGATTCACTTCTGTGACAACATAGTTCACAATCCAAATTTCACAGCAGATTCAGCAGGTGACAGTACCATGAAATACAGCATCGGGACAAAACCAAATCCACATCACCACCTGTTTTTATCCTCTCTCACATGATGTTATTCTGTTGGTTGTCTTCCCTAGAAAAAAGCCTCTCTGAAATGTCACCACATCTCTTGACAGTCTTTGAGTACACCCCAATCAAGATAACCTAGTACCACTGACAAGTTGATAAAACTGACCCCACTATCATCAAAACTTCAGAAGACAGTGTGTGATATTTTATTATCAAAAGATAAAGTGAAAGAAGCCAAATAACTGCGTTTACAATAATATGGATCAATCACCTGGGTCTCCTTTCTCACAGTGTACTACAAATGTACAAACATGAATTAGCAGTTGCTATCCAACTCATCACAAGAAAAAATCGTTTTTATGTATATTCAATTTATCCCACATCACAATACTCATGCATTGGAAAAAGCCATGCCCTTGCTTCTCTCAGCAATTCTGAGGAGAAAATTGTTTGATTAAGTCACTTGAATTATATTATTTTATTAAATGCCTGCAGCTTTATGCCTGTTTCTCATAATGAAAACATGTACACTGTATGTTGATTTTGTTTTTTCTTTTTGTAAAATTGCTGATTGCGGCTGACAGAATTCCTGGATTATAATGTAAAAATAAGCACAAAAATAAACTCTACCTTAAAATAAGAACATACAAAGGAATGGGTTTATCTACTGTGCATCACAAAAAGAAGTATTTTGGAGAAAAAAAGGGAATACAATTCTTTGAAATAATAATACAAGGACACAGAAAACCCAGGAGGACAGAAAAGCAACTTCTAAGTGTTATGGGATTTTAAAGATAGCTGATGATTTAAGAGAGCTGCTTTTCAGGTTAGTGTTTCTGGTCTTTCTTTTACTTTTTATCAACTCCAGCTAGAGCTAAATAGGGCACTATGTCCAAAGGTTTCATTATTTTGAAGAGATGAAGATGTGTTATGGAAAACAACTCATAACCCAGATACAGAGCTGAGTGACTTCCTTGTGTTACTTGCATCTTTTCAAAGTTAATTTACGCTAAGATAAGGTCTCGATATTGCCCCCATTTTGCAGCACCTCGATGAAAAACACTCTCAGGAACATGTATGCGATGACACTGAGACAGTGGTGTCAGAAGCAAAGTTTTAATTCAAAAGGAGAATTAAAAATATTACGGTCCAGCTCTGTGTGCAATCCCCAAACTCGGGAATTACTGACTTGCCTGAAACCCATTTCAAGTCTCGGCTGAAAGAAACGTCGCAAGACAAAAATATTCTCTGTCCTATGCAAGAATGCTAAGAAACCGGGTGCCTCGGTACAGGTTTTTTTAAGAAAAAAACACTTTTTTAAGAGGGAAGAAACACAAGACGGGCGGCAGGGAGCGGGGCAGGGGGCGGGGCGAGCTCAGGAGCACACCAATCAGCGCCCGCCGCGCTGCTATAAAAGGAGGCGCCGCCGGTGCCGCCGCAGTCGCATTCTCGCAGCATCGCAATGTCCGAGACCGCGCCCGCCCCCGCTGCTGAGGCAGCGCCCGCCGCCCCGGCCCCCGCCGCCAAGGCCGCCGCCAAGAAGCCGAAGAAGGCGGCGAGCGGCTCCAAAGCCCGCAAGCCCGCGGGGCCCAGCGTCACCGAGCTGATCACCAAGGCCGTGGCCGCCTCCAAGGAGCGCAAGGGGCTCTCCCTCGCCGCGCTCAAGAAGGCGCTGGCCGCTGGCGGCTACGATGTGGAGAAGAACAACAGCCGCATCAAGCTGGGGCTCAAGAGCCTCGTCAGCAAGGGCACCCTGGTGCAGACCAAGGGCACCGGCGCCTCCGGCTCTTTTCGTCTCAACAAGAAGCCAGGAGAAGTGAAGGAAAAAGCTCCCAAGAAGAAAACTTCTGCAGCTAAGCCTAAGAAGCCGGCAGCTAAGAAGCCTGCCAGCGCTGCTAAGAAGCCCAAGAAGGTGGTGACAGCGAAGAGCCCCAAGAAAGCCAAGAAGCCGACGGCCAAGAAAGTAGCTAAGAGCCCGAAGAAAGCAGCAAAGAGTGCCAAGCCCAAGAAAGTGGTGGCAGCAGCGAAGAGCCCGGCTAAGGCGAAGGCAGTGAAGCCCAAAGCGGCCAAGCCAAAAGCTGCAAAGGCAAAAGTGGCTAAGACCAAGAAGGCAGCGCCCAAGAAGAAGTAAGCGCCTCAGTGAGGAAAAGTGTTGCTCCACATTTAAACCCAACGGCTCTTTTAAGAGCCACCCACATTTTCTTTTAAAAGTGCTGAAGTTACCTGTTTGTGGAAATTACATGTGTATGTTCGAGGAGTTGATGGGCTTAGCAGCTTTGGAAAAAGCCTCATGAGTTCATCTATTCAGAAGTAACTTAATTGCTTGCTGGGAGGAGTGGTTCTGCTGAGAGAAGGGAACGGGTGAG
>VWPU01003562.1:2183-38409 GCA_013398955.1 Callaeas wilsoni | reverse complement strand
GGGCGGGCGAGGGGCGGGCGGGACCCCCGGGCTCCTCACCCCGGCCCCGCGGGCGCGGCGCAGCCCGGCTGTCAGCGCGGGGGCCAACTCGGTCAGCTCCGTGCGTGTTTTTTTTGGTTTTTTTTCCTAAAAGTAACTCAGGGCTCGGTGAAATAGAGGGATCCGCGGTGGCTCCTCCGGGGGGTCCGGGCCGGAGCCGTGTTTGGGGTAGGACGGGGGAGTGCACCGTGCGGATGGTCCCGCACAGCCCCGGTGAGCGTTGCTCGCTCTCCATCCCTGGCTCGCACTGCCCGCGCTGCGCTGCTCCGCGTTCCGCTCTTTGCCTCCCTCCTGTTCGCTGAGAAACGGGACGCGAGCCTTGGTCTCGCTGGAGTTTAGAAACTGAACGACGCGTTAGCGCCTTAAAGCTTTTGAGTATTGAAACAGACCCCCAAAAGCACGGTGAGCTGTGTCACACGTTGAACACTTGCTGCAAGCCGTGAGCGCAGTGAGCAGGATGACAGGACGCGCTCCCCTCGGGATTCGGGGTGTGCTCAGGGTACCAGAAACGCAACCGGGCAGTTTCGCAAGTTTCAGTCTAGGACAGCGTTGTCACTGTCGTCCTTCTGTGCGATCCTCAGTGTCTTGGTTTCTTCATCCATACAGAGCTCCCTGATTTCAGCAGGTATTCATCTCCTCTAACTGACATGGCCTCAAAATTGTAATTAAAACAAAGTCCCTAACGAGTGTGGAGTTGACGCTTGCAAACAGCTCTGAGGCATCTCGCTGACTTCAGCTGAAACTTGCAGCATTGTTGCTGAGTCATCAGGACAGAAATATTCGAGGAAAAAATAAAGAATTTAGATTTTTAACCCTAATATGAACAGCCTGTTTCATGTTGGCTTATTTATTACTTGGTACATATTTCTTGCATTTACAGGCGTATTTATTTGTTCAGCGGTTAGCATATGGAAAGCATTAGATGACTGAAACTGTAATGATGCTAGTCTTGTATATCAAGAAATACTGTATGTATTTTTAGAATTTTAATCTAAAGAGCTCTTTTATGAGTCCCAGTACATCCATAATGCAGCATTTATCTCTGCTATCATCAAAATACTAAAGAGTGTCTTCTGAATTTTGGTCATGGATCACATTCCTAGTAGATGTCTTAACTGAATGATAATCTACCATAAAGTTAATCACTTGAAACAAGCCAAAGAATGATCTTTTGTAGCTTACCTTTAGCAGTTTCTTTTTTCAGCTAGAGTTTTTTTAATTAAAAACTCTAGAGCTACACACACAACATTTTTCTTAAAAAAAATCCCACAGAAACACACTTTTTCTGAGTTTCATCAGATTTTTCTTGGTTTTATTGTCTGTCTAAACTTAGCAGGGTTTTTTTTCACATCCTTACAAAAAATTATAAGAGTGTTACATTGCTGAAGATGTTGGCTGAAATGATACTGACAGGTCACATTGCTCGATAATGAAGCAGTGCTTTTGTTTGTGATAACAGGAGACTGTTTTGTTTGTGTTGAAGAATTGAGTCCAGGTTGTTCATCTGAAGCAGACAAAAGTCAGAATTGTCTAATAGGAAGATGCTCGTGGTTCACATGCATGTCACAAGCTGCAGAGTTTTCTGGTAGCAGCTCCATGGTCATGCTGGGTCCTATGACTTCCCACTCTGTTAATCCTCATAGCTGAAGTCTTTGCTTGTCATTGCTGTAGTACATACCTGCATTATTTTTTTGCTCTTTTTAAATAACCTCAGGGTATGAATACAAACTAGACAAAAACAGACCTTCAAAGTGCTTTATCTCCCCCTTAATAAACAGATTTATTTCAGAAGTGCAGTCCTGCATGATTCACATGTAATCCTCCAGGGAATGTGTGCTGTAGATCTTCATTATAAGTAATCTGTCAAGTAGACATTTCCAACTCCTCAGACTTTTTCAGTGGCTCTGGAGCTTGTGCTCTGAACATACTTTTGTTGGCTAGGCCAGCGTTCCTGCAGTAGAGAATCACTTAAACACTGCCTGGGCAGTGTTATGCTTTTTCTTTTATTTTTGTTCTTTTCTAGCCCTCTCCTCCCCTGTGATGTTTGCTTCAGTGTTTAGACACGTGCGTTATAAATATATTTATAAATTAGTTCATTAGGAGCACACATTGTAAAATGAGGAAGTCATTGATAGATGACTCTAAATTAAAACTTGGTAGAACTGGGATCCTGTTTTGCATTTTTTGTGCAGATCATGCTTTGGTTTGCAATTAATCCAACTATGAAATAGGCATTATCTCCAGCTGTGCGATACAGAGCAGATGCTGATGTGGAAATTGCTTCCATTAAGTAACTGGGTGTTCTGAGGGAGAAAAGAGTGTCTAGCCAGGTGGGGTCAGTCTCTTCTCCTGAGTAACAAGCGAAAGGACGAGAAGAAACTGCTCATGCCTGGGGGGAGTTTAGGTTTCGTATTGGAAAAAAATTCTTCACAGAAAAACGCTGTTAAGTACTGGAGCAATCTGCTCAGGAGGGTGGTGGAGTTCTCATCCCTGGAGGGATTTAAAAGATGTGTAAATGTGACACTCAGACACGGTTTAGTGCTGGGCTTGACAGTCCTGAGTTAATGATTGGACTCGATGTTCTTAGAGGCCTTGTCCAGCCTAGGAGAGTCTGCGATTCTATCGTCAGCTGAAAACAATGCGCCGTGTTCTCAAAGACTTGGCAACCTGTGCATCACAGCGCTTTGTTCCTCCTCAGGCATGCATCTCTTGGGTCTGTCGGTGCCTGGTTAACGGGCTGTGCAGGGAAGCAGGAAAGGTCACTGTTCATCCTCCAGTACCTGTACAGTTCCAAAAAACTGATTATCAAGTACACCTGTCACAGCCCGGGCCGAGTGGGGAAGAGCAGTTGTTTTCTCTCAGCTATCTTCTTGCCGTGGGATCTGTTGGTCAGTTGGGATCTAGCAGGGATAAAAATGCCAAGACTGTGTATCTGAAAACATAGTCAAGAAGTAATCAAATGAAGGTTTAGGAGTGCTGTTTTTTCTGGTTTCTTGTACAAATGTGCTTGAGATTCTTTGTGGATATCTGAGAAGCACAGAATAAGTATAAGAGCTGAATAAAAGTGAGAATATGCAGTTATTTAATACTGATCTTGTCAAAAATCGGTGATATGACACTACTGACATTGGTTGTTCACCTGAGTAAGCCTTGACTTTGAATTCAGACTGGTTAACTCTCTACACTAAGTACAGCATTCTACCTCTATCCAGAGCCGAAGGATTCAGCAGTCACGCAGTTGTTCTGGGCTTTCTGCTTGAAAATCAGAGGGGTGTGTCTCCCAAACACGTGTAGCAAGGGGGATATATACAAAGGTCATCTGGGAAGTTGAAGTGGTAGAATTGTTGGGTCTGTTCTTTAGTTTTCTCTTGATTGCTTGTTTTAGCTTCTGAGTTAACTGTTTTCCATGTAAATACAGATTAATTTGAGAGAGTTGAGGAAAGAGCTTCAGTGTATGACCCAGTCTATATATGACTGGGCAGGAAATGTACCGTGTCTGTGTTTGGCACTAATGAGATCACTTCAAGAATCTTCTGTCAAGTTTGGGTGTTCATGCTTCAAGCAGGATGTTAGAGTCAAAGAGACTTCAGAGAAGAACTGTAAGAATGAATAAGGGTTGAAAATAGCTCCTGAGGGAGAAATTCCAAGAGCTCAATATGTTAAATATTATCAAAGAGAAAGGAGGGGAGGGACTTGATTGCAGTGTTAAAGTGTGCACCTTGTGAACAGAAATTCTGTGATGAAGCAGAAAGTGATGGCGTATCAAGATCCTATGGCTAAAATATGAGCCAGACACATTTGCAGTAGAAATAAGAAATGCATCTTCAGCAGTGAGGGTAATTTATTGCACATTATGGTAGGATATTCATCAAAGGAAAATTTTAATTCAAATACAGTATTTTTTCCTTTAAGATGTACCTAAGTAAAACTTAATTGAGGACATGTGTCCGTGTGTTACACAAGTCACAGCAGATGATCAAAGTATTTTTTCTGTATCTAAATACATGCATGTACATAAAAAGACAATAATAAAATGTGGTTAGCCCAGGAGACTGTTGAAATTAGAACTGATAGATAACTCAAGACTTTTATATGTCTAAAGTGCATGGAAACAATGAATTACAGAATAGTTAGGGTTGGAAGGGATGTCTGGAAATCATATAGTCCAACCCCCAAAACAAAGAACTCTAAATCAAGAATTTGTTTTAACCGCACTGAAGATTCAAAAGTTGAGTTGGCAAGTAATTCTTTAGCAATGCGAAGGTGTCATTACACTCAATTTCTGCATTAGGAGGTCTTGGCCATTTTAAATACTAAATTAACATGCCAGTTGCTAAGATTCCTTACAAGTTTTTGTGAAAGTATTGTAAAAATTAAGGTGGTGAAGTTTAGATTCTGAAAGAAAGGTGAAATTAAAAAAAAAATTCCTGCTGTCATTGAGTAACTTTTCATAGATGAGAACGCTTGGGCTGCTATAGAAAACCGCTGAGTACAACAGGGTGGTAACAGAACATACTGTGTGTGTATGTGAATTATTGGAGGGTTTGCAAGGAGGGATTTGTAGATCCTGCAGCGATTTGGGGGAAATCTGTGTTATAATGCATTATCTCCTGCCGTGAAGAGCCAGCAGGAATGTTCTGAGGTTTTTCGTGTGCTCAGTTTTACATGCCTTTAGCAGTCAGTGCTTTCAGGTCTTAGGCTTAGTGGAATTGTAGGCAGCTGTGCTGGTTTTGCTGGGGATAGAGTTAATTTTCTTCCTAGTAGCTGGAACGGGGCTGTGTTTTGGGTTTGTGCTGGAAGTGGTGTTGATAATAAAGGGATGTTTTGGTTATCACTAAGTAGTGCTTGCACAGAGCCAAGGCCTTTTCTGCTCATCACCCCATCAGTGAGGGGGCTGGGGGTGCACAAGGAGTTGGAAGGGTCAGAGTTGGGACAGCTGATCCCAATGACCCAGGGAATATTCCAGACTAAATGGGTTGGGCTGAGCACAGAGCTGGGGAAGCAGAAAGAAAGGAGGGACATTTGAAGTGATGGCACTTATTTTCCCAAGTCATTGTTGGGCGTGGTGAAGCCCAGCTTTCGTGGGGTTGTTCTGAACACCTGCCTGCCCATGGGAGGTGGGGAATGAATTCCTTGTTGGGTTTTGCTTGCACGCACAGCTTTTACTTCACCTGTTAAACTGCCTTTATTTCAGGGTTTTCTCACTTTTCTGATTTTCTCCCCCTTCTCACTGTGGGGGAGTGGCTGTGTGGGGCTGGGTTGCTGGATTGAACCCCCTTGCTGGGGGTTAAACCATGACAGCATCATGAGGAGAAATAAAAGAATGGTACATCAAAATAGCAAAACCTCCCTTTGACACAGTTTGGCAGGATGAGCAGAAGTCAAGCTGAAGCACAAGTCAAATAAGATACGCCTGTCTTGTACAAACTCCTCAGCTTTTTAGAGAGCATGTCAGGAATCAGCCTTCAATATGATGAGAGATCATCAAAGTAAATGGAAAGGACTGAGCTAAGCGCACATCGCTCAGCCAAACCAGTCTTTGTGCTTAAATCCCTGAGGATACTGAAGCAATGACCAGGGGATTGATTAGGGAGTGCGGTTTGGTGAACCAAATCATGTATATGATGAGGACCAGCTGGTCATAAAACTGCAGCAAATTACAGCAGGAAAAGTCTGCAGCTGGAAGGATTTTTGAGAGTCTGCTTGTGCTCCTTGTCTCAAGGGATAATGTGCAAGTATCCAGAAAGTTTCATGATACACGCTGAAGAGAGAGCTGGGTATTTGTTGTATTGATCAATGTAAGTGTTGGAGATGGCTGAAAAAGTGGAGGTTTTGGGGCTCAGTCCACAAATTCTAGCCACTTACTTCAATTGCACACTTCCTTATGAATATTTAACAGCTTAGAAATAGTTGGATGATGGATGATTCCGAATGCTGCAACTACAGATAAACCTGCAGCCGTGAGTGTGCAAGACAGATGTTTGACCATGCATTGTTTTTCTCCGTACCAACAGCAGAAAGTAACTCATAGGTGAATTCATACCTTCCTTCGGGACTGTTTTTATTTTTTAAGTTATTATTCTTGTCTGAAGTTTTTATATTTAGGCATTTATTTTTATGTTCTAAGTAGTTCAATAAAGATTCTGCCTTTTCTACTTTATATTTCTATTCATGTTAGAGATCACCTAAATTTGTTTCAAGCTTTGTCTTTGCAGTGGCGGTAAAAATTTAACTTCCATAAAACATAAGATTTTTTTTCTTTTTCTTTCTTTATGCACTGACTTAGGCTGTTAATATGTGTGATATAAGGTGTCATGGGCCAAGTTTGTGGTTTAAAAAGATTAACTTTGGTAAAACTGTGTAGAGTGATGGGTGAGAAATTTAAAGAAAACCTAATTATTTGCAGAAAACCATGTGTATACTGACAATTTCCAAGTAGACTTGGGTGTATTTATCTACCCGTTATAGTTCTTATTTTACGGATGAATATGCTAAGTGCTATTCAGAACTATTTGGCCATATGTTCCTGTTTTTATGGAACTTCGTTTTGCAGGCTCTTTATATAAATAAAGTTTTCTCTTCAGGATGGAATGTACTAAGAGGGAGAGAAAAGAATGTTATTTCAAATGTTATACCTTTTGCAAAAGAGCAGATGGTGTTTGTATGCGGGGCTTCGGGGAAGTTTTACACTTTGAAACTACTGCTTTATTCCAGATTGTCTAAGAGGAATGAGTGTTTTTAGCTCTTGTGCAGCATCCCAGCTTGCATCCCAGCTGATGTCAGTGTGTTCTAAAGCCAGCAGAGACGTGGAGTTACGCTGACCCTCTGTCACTGTATTTGTATCATGTGGATTGTTCCCAAGTGCAGGCAAGAGTTACTCGCCTGAAGTTTATTTTGTGCAGTACTTTGGCAGCACAGGCCTGAGGTGACACTGAATGATCTCCAGTTTCTACATCTTTATTCATGCCTTTTAAGACTTGACTCTTCCAGTCTTCAGACTTCCAAGAGTCACCACAGCTTTGGGAAGCTGATGGGAAAGTCTCCTGGTGACTCAAGTCAGCTCCTTCAGCAGCTTTGGACAGCTCACCAACATCACAGTTGGTTCTCTACAGTCAATTTGATACGCTTCATTGGCACTAAATTTGATACAAAATCCCCTGGGAAAACCAGTAGGCAGATGATTAATTTTCCTATTTGTATTTTAATATGAAATTTGAAATCCACTGGTCATGCCAGTCGTGAGAAAAAAATGAATTTGTTAGTAAAGTCTCAGAGGAACTTTTAGGTGGGTGCTGCAGGCTGCATTGACACATTAAATTATTAAACATGGCTTTTTACAAATGTGTTCCAAGACATTTACATCTATGAATCACAAACATCACACTGGATGAGACTAAAGGCAGAGATTTGCATTATTTTGCTGTCCACATTAGTTAATTGTTTCTCACTGTTCCCTTGCTTGGTTGTTGGGGGTTTTTATGACAATATTTGGGCATGTTAAAAAGCATATTTTCCTCATGGTGATTTGCTTCAAATAACTTTGTTTTAGTACTGTTTTGGTAGGAACAAATCTATGAACTCTGGCACAGAAATAATTTCTGGCATGAATATTTGAAATGTAATTAGAGAGAAGCAAAAAACTCTGAACTTCTGTAGATACACACCTTGTATCTACAACAAATAAAGCATTGTGTTGGGGTCTTACAGAATTTTGCAATCTTCCTGTTGACACCGCAGTTGTGGGAACCACTGCGGAGCATCTGCTGCCTGAAGAAACTCCCTGTGGGGAGGAAACTGAAACCTTGGAGTCACCTGTGTATGGAAATGGAATCTACTGTGCCTCTGGCTCTAGGTCTGTCTGGGACTGAACTATGGAAGCCTAATAAAATATTGGTGCATTTACTCATTTAGGGGTGTCTCATGATACCTGTGCAGGAAAATAATGCCTTCTAGATGATCAGGATGGTGCTTCCCTTAACTATTAAAGGAAGTTGTACCCTCATCCTCATTCTCTAAGAGGGGCTGTAGCAGCTGCTGGAGCCGTGCATTAAGGGAGAAAACCCAAGTTTTGATTAAACAGGGAAGATAGTTACATGATGACAGAAACACGCCTCAGAAATTTTTATTTCAGTAGTGAGACGTTGCATGACTGCATATTTTTACTGTATCAGTGGAGAATAAAGCCTGGCTGGTATGATTTATGTAAGTGCTTCCACAAGAGAGGCAGATGCTGCAATACTGCGAGAAGCCTGGTCTTGTTTTCGGGCCAGAGTGTTGGCCCAGAGATGATGTGTGAGCATATGCTCAGCATGCTCAACCCGTGGTTATTCAGTCTCTCTGAGTTGCAGACAAGTCTGCAGAAGTATCCAGCGTTCTCCCGGGGTGGAATGAGAACAAATGCAAAGATATTTTTAAGTCAAATTGAATTCTTGTTTTCCTACCAGCTAATCACATGTATTAGATGCTTGATGAGTGTCTGCTGTTTGAAAAACAGATACAACATGGGCAAATATGTCTGGCACCAGCCAGATGGTTTGATTTTTGGCCTCATGGAAAGAGTAGAAAAAATACATGTAGTGAACAGAGAGACTGTGGAGAATGTGGTGCTTCCAGGGAAAAATAAAAATTACTTCTCCATCCTGATCAATTACTAGACTATGCAGTTTTAATAAAGAGCTTTTCTTGATCGCCAAGTTGTGGCTTCTTTTCACTTGCTTCATCCACCTACTTGTAATGCTTTGAAAATGACTATTTTGGGACATGTTCTCTTGCTTTCATCCTTAGTCAAAAAGGGGTTTTTTTCCAACAGCTGTTTTTCATAAGTATGTGTGTGGATAAATACTCATTTCCCCTGTGGTCTAGCTGGCTTTTCTGCACTGTTAATACTCCACCATAGCAAAAAGTGATTCTGCATCCACACTTCTTTCTTGGTGTGTTTTGTATGCCAGCAGTTAAGTGTAGATTCTGAAGCTGAGTGGGTGATTAACTCTGAAAGTGTAAATTCACTAACTTTGCATGCGTGTTTTACATGGTTTCAGTATTTAACCAGTTCTTAAGATCGTTTCCGTTTTTCTAGAGAAAAAAGTCTGCAGGGGGAAAAAAAAAGATTTCAAGTAATTTTTTTATTTAATTAATATGAGTATTCAGAACCAGAAATTCCCAGGAGCAAAAGGTATTCCTGGAATGTGTGTTCCAAGGCACGATACTTCTGTGGCACAAGTGTGGAGCTTGTTTGTTTGGGTTTTTTTTGGTAAAGTTCTTGTTTTGCTGTTCCTTTTTGTTTGTAAAACGGAGCATCCTGCTGTTTTATTCTTTTGAGTAATGCACAGATGGTTCTTGCACATAAGAATTATCAATGTTCTGAGTACAGGGAATGAAATGAAATACATGTTTTCAAATACGTAGTAGTTATACACTGATGTTTGTAGACAATAAAGAGTTTATGTATGTACAGTATTGATCAGGTTTGTGGCCTCTGAGTTTGTAGATAGTTTCCAGCAAGGTTGTAGAGAATATTTATAGGATTTTTTCTGAGTGCCTATCCTAAGAGGGATCCGAGGTGTATTAAAGAAAGCGCGCATTTCTCGGGAAATAGCAAGTTTGAAGAATTATGGAGTTGTTATTTCAACTTAAGTGCAAGTAACCTGAGACGGTCTCCCTTTTGAAATAGGCTGTAGTTTTCTCTGGCACTCTGGGATGGAAATGTGCTCGTTTCCTAGCTGCTGATAGGTGGGGGCTCGTGGAGTTCTCTGTGTGTGCTGTGTGTGAGCCGAGGGACTGGCAGCCTTGGGAACGGTGCGGTGAAATTCTCTGGTGTTGTCCAGCCTTTCTTCCAGTAAAAGACTTGTGTTCCAATACTTGAAAGGAAGGGAAAAAGCATTAGTAAATATCAAATTATAGTTGAATTGTTGTAAGTAAAATACTGGCTCTTGATGCTACTTCTTAATGCAGAATTTTTTTGTTCACTGTTTTTTGTTCATCCAAGTATAGATGAGAGCCTTGAAACTTAATCTTGTGAGAAACGGAAGAGTGTTTTTGAAAAAAAGCACTGATCTATAAGGATTACTTTCTGCTCTTTGTTTTTCTTATTTGTTTTTTTTTTTTCCTTTATAGAATAAAATATCTTTTTAGATCTGTAATTTCTTTTAAGTGGCAAGGCCTAAGTGATTTTTTCCTTTTTCTGGCAGATACTTTGTGTGATTCAGGTTTGAAGTCAAATTCCTTCTATGTTTAATGGAGACATTTGTTTTTCTTTGTTTTGGTTGAAAGGAGTTAAGTAATGACACTTCCTAGAAAGACAAAATAGAAGTGTTATCAAAAAAAAAGGGGGAAAAATTTTCTTGACCTTTAGTGCGTACTTTTTAAAGTACTGGTTCAAAAGTCTGAATATCACTGATGTCCTGAGAAGGCATAAAAGTGTCAGAGTAAGAGATACATCGAAGTAATTTGGTTTTTCGGAATTGAAATAAATGTGATTTAACAGGAAACTGTCAAGATACTTACCTAGATCTTAAACTACTTTAGTGGGAATTTGATTTTTATTCTGTTAGAGGCTTGCATTTACACTGTTGGTTCTAGAATAAATTAACTAAAAGCTGTAGAAAAACTCCAAAGATCATTATTACAGTACTCTGTAGGGAATATTAATCCATTTATTGTTTATCTCTTGCCTTGAAGGAATTCCATCTAGAAACTTTTATTCAATTACCTTGTGCAATGTGAAGTATTCTTACCTGCTATGTGAATGTACCTCTGTTTAAATGATTGACTGCTGATTGACACAAAGTTATAGTGGTTTGTGAGGAAAAGTGGAAAAAGAACAGGATTTTTTTGAAACTATATAGAGGAAATTGCCTTGCAGTGATATGAGATGTGCCTCACAAACTGCCTTAAAATGCACACAGACCCTTTTTCTGATATGGAGTGGAAGCTCAGGTGGATATTTCTCAAATAAAAAGCAATCTGGAAATGGATTAAACCTGAATAATTATTCACTGATGGAAATCTAGATCTAGGAGCCTCCTAAGGACATTCTGTATGCACCCAGGAGTTCCTGAATGTACAGAAGCTAATATAAATATTACCTCAGTCTTTCCTGGTAATCTTTTCTCAATCTGGGCTTTTCTTAAAACCTAATTTCTGATAGTTCTGACTGTAACATGCAGGACAGTGTGTGTGTGATTTCTGTTTCAGAACTTTTTTTTTTAACCCTGGCATACTAATCAGCTTCTGCAGAGCCCTGTGCTGTATTTTGTTAGTTGTTGCAGCAGGTTAAAAATTAAAAGGAAGGGCCAATGAAAAATAATTTAATCAGGAGTACTTTGTGCAGACTCTGTACTGAGTGTGGTTTATCAGGGCTTCGTAGTAAGAACACCAATATGAAGTAAAGAGGGTTTCAGTGTTTATCTAAGATTCTGTTAAGATGAGAGATTTCTAGATCTTTTCCAGGGTACGTTTTTGAAGACTGCTAGCATTTTTGTAGTACTTGTGTTTTCTATGTTCTCACTTTGCTCTGTCAGGTGGACTGGACAGCAGGTTAGACTTGAACAAAATAAATATACACAACCTAAAATATGCAAGATTTTGCAATCGATGTAATGAAGTTACATGATTTGTTGGAAGAAGCGTGGGTTTGCTTTTTTTATTCCTAAGATTGCCCTTCCTTTAAGGAATTCTAGATTAATATTTAAAAAAAAAAAATTACCCTGCTACTGAAATAAGTTCCCTAATTTGAAAACTTTTAAATTGTTTTCATTAATATCTTAGTGTCTCTCTAGGCAATATTTATTCTTCCTTCCCAGCCACTAACCTTTGTTTCTTTTGTTTAGGCTTCTTCTGACATTGTTTTAAGCCCAGTTTTCCTGGGTGGGGATGTGCGGGTGTGTTAGGCAAAATAAAAGACTTTACCTGGAGCATGGGCTGGTCCAAAATGAACCTGAGGCATCTGAGGCGCTTGCCTTTTGTAGTGACTGCTTTAATCAAACTAATTTGGGGACACTGAAGCTTAGATCTCTGGATTTACAGGATGACCACTCAGTGCTTAAGTCAGGGCTCTTGCTCAGCAAAGCATTAATATTTGCGATTATATGCTTTCTTCTGCTAATTCAACAAATTAGTGAAGAATGTTTGCTGAAATCTCACAGACTTCACTTCCTCCTGAGGAGATAATTACTTTTTTTCATGAATAAAGATCTGCAGTCCCTGGCAAACTCAGGTGACTGTAAATGCTGCGCAAATGGCTGAAACAAAATATGGAATAGTCAGGGTTGTCCATTTAGTACTTTAACAGTCTGGGCTGACTTTTGCTGGTTGAAGGTCAAGAGCTGATGGGAACAGCCCCAACTCTCACAGGGCCCCTTCCACGTGTCCCTTGCGCATTTACGGTGACCTGAGAGCAATATTTGGGTTCTTACAGCGAGTCTGCCATACCGATGTGACAGACCAAAACTTGTGTTCTCCTGCATCAGCAGACGTCAAAGAAATCTTATTTAATAGTAAAAGATGCTCTGAGGAGGAGAGAGTGGGGTCTCCGTTGTCTTCTTACACAGATAGAATATCATATGCAGAATAGATTGCTGTACAATAATAAGCACCTCAGAAAATTCTGACTTGTTGAAACACATTGCCATAGGGAAAAGGAAGGGTGGAATATGGTTAAAAAAAAATCCTGCCAAGGAAGCTGGAACACATTTATATTGCATTCTTTGCTTCCAGAGTAGCTTTCTTTATTGGATTCCTTATGTATAAGTAACAAAGATTCATGAATAGTTTATTTGAATTTGATTTTTCCTGATATATGCATGAGTTTATTAGCTTTAGGCAGGTGCATAAAGATTCAAGGCTTTTTCTTCTAAAATTCAACTCCTAGTACTACATCAAATTTTGTTTCCTTTTAACAAGCAGAGACCTTTCTTAGCAGAGGTTGCCAGAGAGCTGTAGCTGCTCACATCTGTAATTCATGTCCGTTCCCATCCAGATGTGGCAACTGTTTGACTTCAGTGGACCTGAGGTCAGACTTTATGCAAATTTGGTAGTTTTTAAGAGAATTAATTTGATGGAAAGAAATGCATGGAAAGACTTGAGCATTTTGCAGTGTTTGTTGAGTAATGCAGCTTTGACTAATACAACCCAGTTGTGTCCGTTTTGTTTTGTTTTGTCCCTCCGTCACATGATATGCTTTGACTGGCACGAGTGGTCACTAACAGAGCTAAATTAGTGCTAATCAGCTTATGGAACAAGTCCAATTTGAGAGGTGAATGAAAAAAATGTAAAACCCAAGCCTCAAATAACCTTGTTTAAAAAGTAACTTATAATAGCATATTTAGGTATTACTGAAATATAGATTCTCCAACCTAGTTCCAAGTTAATAGAGAAAAAATATTTTATTAGGATCAGAATTTTATCTGAGTGGAAGTTCTGTAGTTCTGCAAACCCTCTGTGGTGAAACCAGCATTGCATCTCCAGGAAGTGAAGCAGGATGGAAGGTGTGCAGCCTTATTCCATACCTGCTGCAGCTTCCCAGGAGGCTGCTGGATGCCCTGAGGATGGAGTTCCCTGTGCTCTCTGCTCATTTCGTGTGTTGCTGGATGTGTTAATGGAGCAGCAGATGTTAAAAGCGTCTCTCCATGGGTTGTAAGCCAGGAAACACAAAACTGGGAGCTCTGTCAAAGCTGGGAATAGGCTCTTGGGGAGCTCCTGAACATTATCTGTTGTTCTCTGGACTGTGTGGCTGCTGGAAATGTAGTCATGAACTGAAGGGAAATGGTCTCACTTGAAGAATGGAAGTTTTTGTTTTGTTATTTGAGAGGGTTTTTTTTAATGTTGGGGGTATTTTTTCTTGTTGTTAATTTTTACTTAAATATTTTCTGTTCAGAAGGAAAATGTCTAGAATATGGATGTATATTCACAAGTGGCATTGAACTTTGATTTTGAAGACTTGGTCACTATTAAAATACAGACACTGTTCCCCTGATTCGCCTTGGCCAAGGTTACTTTTCTTTCCTGTGCTTTCACTTCCCTGCCTATAAAATGAGTGATGTTATGCTGTCTTTATAAAGATATTTCAGGAAATGCAGTGAAAAGCAGTGAATTAGATCTGGGTTATAGTTTGATATCATCACATGACTTTAGAAACCTTACTATGTCCCTCTAGTTATCAGCCAGAATGGTCATCTTTTTGAATGAATGATGCTTATTTTCAATGGCAATCTTGCTGTTTGTCATTCTTGATACAGTAGCTAGGATAATAAATACTTGAAAATACAGTTGAAAAAGAGAAAGGCAAGATAAATGAATGTGAGCTTGTTCCTCTGTGCACTCAGGTCAGTGATTGCACAGGCCTGTGTTTCTCCCTACTGAATATGCATGGTTTGAGTAGGAAGGCTAAAAATGGATAATTAAGAAGACAACTGGCATGTTTTGTCAGACTGTTTTAATACTCTTTGGGCTGTATCCAATAGTAAAAACCTCATAGTGTCTCCAGCTTTGTGTGAACTGTGGTTTTTGATGGATGATGATGCCCTGTGTGGTGACTGATGCTTCTTGTGTAAAGCCTTTAATGTGTTCTTCGACTTCCCCTCGCCGTTACCTTCTTGCACAAACTCTGAACTGGGAGAGTAGGAATAGAAAAATCTTTATTGATAATGAGGAGAGCGCTGCAGATATTCACAGCATGTCACGTACAGTTCCTGGGTCAGAGTTGCTGGGGGGACAGGTATTTTTAGTCAGAGAATTGTCACAAAATGGATCTTCTGCCAGGAGGATGTTTGGTTCACCACCAAAGGCGGAACAACTTAATTGAAAGTTCATTTTTGGATCTGCTTATGTTCAGTCAGATATTTGTATTCTGGACATTTTCTTTGTAAACAGAGGGTATTTGAAATGAAAAAGAAAAAAACCACAAACACTTAAGAAATAGGAAGTGTTGTTCCAGGATGATCACTGGGAGGAGCTGTTTATTACATTTTTTATGTATTAAACCAGTGGCAAGGTAATTATGAGAGAGTGGGAAGGTGATGTGGAGGCAAAGAAACTTTGTCATGAGTGAGGAATACTCTCCTTTAGTAGATAGGGATCAGTGGTTTTTTAAAAAAAAAAGAAATTGAGAGAATAGTGACCTCAAGGGAAAATACTAATTCATTAAGATTTTAAACTTCTACTTTATATTAACTATTAAAACAGAAGTGCAGTTGAGCCACATCATTCCTGACAGGAATGCACTGAACATGTAGCAGTTGTCCAGCTGTCCATTAATGCACTGGAGAGCCCACGAGTTCCGAGTGAGACGAGAACTGTTCTTGCCGTTGGAATGCTGACAGGATCTTTGTCAGTAATCCTGTTACAGAAGTAACCCACCTCATAGAGACAATTTGTGTTTGAATCCTGGTATGATAGAGTGAAAGGGGAAAAATCTTTGTAAAAATTCTCTGCCACTATCTCCATAATCGCTACTTGAGTGAGCATCAGCCAAGTGAGAAAATGAAAAATTATAACCTGCCAAGCATCACTGGCAGACTGAAATGAAAAAATTGCAAGTTAATAACAGTGATGCTTCCAAAAAATTTGCTGGCCAATTTAACATTGCTTTATCCAAGGTCACATCTTTCAGCTGATTATTTTTAGGAATTTGCAGATGAGGATTTTCTGCCTTTCTTATGGGAAGTGAAGATCAGGGAAACACCAGACACGGTTTTAAAGCCCAAGGTTATCAATCTCTTCATATCAAAAGTATGTCACGTTCCCTGCTTGTTTGCTTAACTCTGGGCACAGAAATTTTTTCCACTGTACTGAAATGGGACATTTATGCTCTACTCTGTGGCAGTGATGAAGTCAGTGTGACATGAAAACTCAGAGTGGAGTGAGGTTGGTGAACTAATTGAAAACAGGAAGAACTAAACTTGCCTTAGTTTGTTCTGGAGCAGTCTTGCTGATGTTCATGTGATAATTTTTACATAATGGTGTTAAAAGAGATTATGTTGCCCATTTTTGAGGTTTAAGGATTGTGAGCCTATTGCAGGCAAGTACACAAGGCTTAATGTAAGTTGTGTCCTGTGAAATAACCAAGGCACGTTACTGGAATCCAAGGTGTGAAAGCCATTGGTGAACCGTAGCAGCATTTAATTTCCTCCAGTACAATCTGCACAATCATCTTAATATTATGGGGTAAACCTTGCTTTACAACATTTACCCAGCACTGGTACACTGTCACTTATTTAAAATAGACCATTCTTCACCAATTAGAATGTATCATTAGCGTGTGGAAAGTCCTGCCCTAGGCTTAAAATGCAAGGGGAAACCCTCTTTGCTGTTGTCTGCATGTGGTTCTGGGGTCCTTTTATTGAAGGATATGCAACATCCTGATATGCTGAGTGTACACAGCAGTTCTAGGGAGATTTTATGGTCTTGTGGTTCAGAAATCTTGGCTGTGAGTAATTGGTTTTCAGCCACTCAGTGGTTGCTGTGCAGAAAAGACTGCAACGCTTCTGGGTGGCATGGAAAGTGAAGGGCATTTCTTGTTGGAACATTGATGGACCACTCTCTTTGTAAATGCCCAGGTTTTTAACCAGAAGGGTCTTATCTGTCTTTAAAATAATAAAATGACTTGAGCAGCTCCACTCAAGGATTCCCCAAAAGCATTTTTTTGTTCCTGTGTGAGCTGTGTAAGCTGGAGCTGCTCTGTGTTGAGAGAGGATTAATATGCAAAGGGTGCTGCTGATGTTTGTTAACACCACGATCTCCATGGTCAGAAGCCTGGGTGAAGTCTCAGCCTCCAGAACCAGGTTTACTGGGCATAGGCTCAGTAGGAATGGCAGCCGAATTCCCAGATTCCCAGCTGTATTTCCCAGCTCCCCGTGGAAGTTCCCTATTAGATCACTCACGTCCTGCCAGCCTTCTGAGATCTGACAAGACTGCAGCTTGAACTGTTTAATTTTTCTCACTCTCATGCAATGCATCATAGTGAGTTAGGTCAGCGGCCCTAATCTAATGCTTACTGCAGTGAAGCTGGGAATGTATCCATCAATACTTATTTCAGTAAGCAAAGCAAAATGAAATATTCTTTTGACAACTTCTGTCCATTTCATTATCTCATTTTTTAATCACAAAACTGTCTCATAAAGTTTTCATACTTCCTTAAACTTCGTAGCCTGTCTGCTTTCATATACATCAGGCTGATGCCAGCAGCTCTCTCCTCTCTCAAACAAGGTTCCATCCATGCATTAGGTTAATCTGTTGCATTCCTGCAGCAGAAGGAAGTTGATTCTTTCCTGATGTGTCCAGGCATCTCTGGCAGGCAGACCTCTGGATTTAGGAGCAAAAATTACAGGGAGTAGAAGACTTCAAACTTGATGTTTTATTGCCTTCTTTTTTTTTTTTTTTTTCTTTTCCCCCACTCAAAAGTAGTTTTGCTTTAGGATATTTGTAATGCAAGCAAAACTGAGGAGCTTTAGTACTGCCATTCTCTAGCATCACTCAGATCACTCAGTCTTACCAGACTCTGACAGGGTGTGCTGTGTCCCAGGCCAGACAGAGCTGCAGTTCCTGGATTATGCTCATGTTCAAAGTGGAATTTCCTCACCGAACTCTGTGGTATTTCCCCCGCTTATGTTAAGGCTACTTTAAATTTCTGCACGAAGGTGAGGCTGGGTGTAATCTCTGTAAGTATGCATGCCCTTTCCACCATTTTAGAGCAGTATAGTGGAGATTAAATTCCTCCCCTTTTTCAGTAGAACATTTAATTTTCTATGATAATAGTTGTCTTTTAATGTTGCAGACATTAAGACAGAAACAAATAGGGAAGAAGAAGAAACAAAGAATACAGAAGATAAATACCTGTACAGAGCTAGGCATGAATTTTTCTTCACACCTTCTGGGACAGAACTGGATGAGTTGTACCTTTATTTACAGCAGCAGCGTTGGTTTCGGTGCTCTGTTCTGCATCTGCTCCAGGGGAATGAAATGTCAAGGCACAGCTTTGTTCTTACTTCCACACAACCAGCTCTAGGGATGCTCCTCTGGATGGAGGAGAGAGCATTCAGAGCTTGTGACATGCAGTTGTCAAATTGCAGTTCTTTGCCAGCTAAGAGGGGTGCAGCAAGCTGTTCTCAAAATCAGGCCATTTTTCCTTGCTCTTGTGAAAAGCTAGAGCTTGACTCTCTCATTTTTGCTTTTCAGGAAGCTTGATGCTTTTGGCCTGTCTGCAGCCAAATGCTGATAACAGGCTCTATAAGGGAACTGTGCAATGATTCTTTTAGCAAAGAAATTGCATGTAGCAAAAGTGGAACTGAGCAAGAGAAAGGTAAGGTTAAAGCAAGCATTTAGACTTCTTCTTTTTAAAGAGCTAGTCAGAGTAGATTAAGGCCACTTGAACACACATTAACTATTTAAAATAGAATGACAAAGCTGCACTTTTTTCCTGCAAAAATCCTCTAGAATATTGTACATCTGTTACTGAACACTTCTTTTAAAGTCTTCTTCCTCTGACAAGTATTTATGTATGAGACTTGACTTGTAATTCTGCAAGAAATGAAAATTGTTCATTTTAATTGACCTTCATGACCTTAAAAGAAATGTAAATACTTGCAGACCACTGCATTTTGTTTTCCTCTGAAAACATTTTAAGGTAATGCACCTTGTTTTCATACTTTGGGAGATATTTTTTCTAGTAGGCCTGTTTCTTTCAGAGACTGACAGTGAAATGATGGCAGAGATTTACAAGAGATACCCCCCCTCTGAAGCTTGTGTGCTGATTATTAGTGTGTGGAAAGGAGTCTTCTGACCCATTACAAAATAATTCTTTTGCCAACACAAAGCATAATGCATTCAGATGACACTCATAATTGCAGTACTTCTGGAGTAATTACCCTGGTAGTTCATTTTCATATTGTTGGAATTCATATTCTTGTGTTATATGTAATTGAAAACTGCATGCTTTGATCTGTGCACCTGTGGAAATACTCTTTGGGTTTAACTTGACAGCAAATGTGTATTTACTTTGCAGGTAAGCAAACATTTGGGTGTCTTACAGGAAACACGTTTTTCTCTCACTTGTATGTGATACTCCATCCCTGTACAGCTGCATTTCTGCAGGTTACAGCCAGCCCGAGTGGTGGATGCTTAGGTGTTTATCCAGCATATCAGGCTCCAGAGTTTTGAATTGTGCCAGAAACCAGTTCGTGGTCAGACTTCGCCCTCTGTCCTCAGATTCATTTGCTGATGCTGCCTCTCTTTAGTTATGTGATACGTGTTTGTACCAGCTGAGGTTGTTCCAGAGATAAAGGAAATGAGTCTCCTAACTTGAACAACTTTGGTTTTTTGCTGTTCCTCACTCTGAGCTATGATGGAACTCTTGGCAAAGAGATGGTTGAACTTTTCATATCTAACTGAAAGCACCTGGTTAATGAAGTGCTAAAGCCTAAAGTAGGAAGGACATCTCTGGACAGGATGAAGAGTAAAGATAATGTAGTAGTGCTTTGTCACAGAATGGGAAGGCAGATTTGGGAGTTGAAATGAAAAAATCAACAAAAAAGTTCGAGCAGTGATGTCTGTGTGGGTGATTTGCCTGTGTTCAAGTCAGGCTTGTAAGTAAAACTAAAATAAACACAGCTTTCCCTGTAATGGACTTGGGCTTTCTAAAAAGTCTTTTTAATAGAGTTCATGTTGTATTCTGAGGTTAAGTTACCCCAATAAAAATAATTCCTCCGTGTGCTTTCTGGATATGAAGTTTAATCAGACTGCCTTGGAAAGAAGCCTGGGACTAATATGAGCATTTTCTTGATGTGATGTCTGCACATTTTCATGAGGGGAGTAAAGGTCATTCCCCTGGTGGATGGGAAAGAGCTTCCTAAAGCATGTTGCCAACACTAGATTTTTCTGCATTTTCTTTACAGTGGTGATGTCATCAAGGTTAAATTTAAATTCACAGCTAAAAATAGTATCTAGAGTGTAAAACAATTGCTAAATTAGCAGTTATTCATATTCAGTGATTGTAAGTCAAAATCGGGCTGGGTGTGGAAGAATTCTTAGTGTGCGGAAATCAGTGTTATCATTTGACCTCAGTTATTTCCTATTTTTTTTAATCTTCTAAAAGCCTTATAGTCTAAANTATTTTTTTAATCTTCTAAAAGCCTTCTGCTTTACAGTGCTTATAATGGTGTAAAGGAGTGAAAGTTTTCTTGTATGAGCAGATCTGGGGACTGGAGTGAAACTGCAGCTTGTACCTCCAGTGGGCTGTCACTGGATAGGAGCTCATTTTGGCTATTACCGAGCAGGGTGGCAGTCACTGAGCAGGTGCAACACCGAACTCGCCAGCCATCCAAACCTGTTGATGGCCATCTTTTAGGGTGTAAATATCTTAAAGCCAGCGTGTCTCACAGCAGTGCATGCTGGGGGCTTTTTGTGTGTTCAGGATAAAAATGCCTGTGACCTTGGTTTAGTAACAGTACGAGAACAAATTCTGTTGAATAAAAACACATCTGAAAAGTTAAACAAAAAAAATCCTTTTCTACAGCTTAAGCCTAGTGCCTTTCTCCTCCCTTTTAAACATTTAAACACACTGTTTACATGATGCTTAAGCTTTTAAGTCAAAGTTATGAGGTGCTTTAGCCACGCTTGAGCCTGAGAACAAGACCCAAACCAGGACAATAACAAAATGACACAAAGATTGACTCCACCGTGCTAGCTGGATGAAGTGAAAACTGCTGAAATATAAATCCTATATCCTGGGATTTCACTGCCTGCTGGAACTAATCTCATTAACTTAAAACCACCTGAGGCTTAAGAGACATATACACTGCTGTGAGAAATTATATTTATCTCCTCCTAGGGGGAAATCCTTACCCTCCCCCAGCTTACCTTACTTTTGACTTTGTCATTCTTGAATTACCAGGTCATTTCTCCCCCATGGGAAAGTCGTCATAGCTCACAGCTATGCAATTACTGTATCTGAAGTTCACTGCTGTATGAATGCTGAGATCACTGTTCGAGGGTTTTCTTCTTAAATAATTTCCTAGAGAAAACAAAGACTGGAAAAATAATAGGTTAGCAGTCTACTTAAATAAGGTTCCTCCAGAGCTACAGGAAAAGATTCCAGAAGTAAAAACACAGCATAAGGCAAACAGCTTACTGAAAGCATTAAGGTGTTTATTGCCTTTGTAAACCAAACACTGGGTTTTCTTTAACCATTAAAGTTTAAGAGATTGGTGGCCTCTGATAAGTGGTAATTGGATGCAGAAATTTCAAATGCAAGGTTGAGTGTCACCAGGGAGAGCTGGAGAGCTCTGTAGTTGTGTAGTTGATTGCTGCACTCTCCTTTGGATTGAGACTAGATCCCAAATCTGCATTCAGTATTAAATTAATGCACTCAGTATTAAACAGAGTAGAAATACTCTGTTTGACATGGCAGGATTTTGGATAAGGCTTTTACTGATAATCTTGTTGGACTTTGCAGCAAGGCAAAATGACCTTGTTCAAGTGTCTTTCAGTGTGTGTCTACTTCTGAAAAAAAGGAATAAAAATCAATTCTTGGTTATCTATTAAACAGCTCAAATATAAAAGGATATTAAGGAAAAAAAGGTAATGTTAAAACAGAGTGAGCTCTGAAAACCAGATCCTGAAGGCCTGATCTGAGATGGAATGCAGAGAAAGCCTTATGCAGTGGAAGCTTTTTGTGGTGAGCCTGGCCCTTGGGGTGCTGCTCTCAGAAGGGAGCCTCTGGAGTACGTTTGTTTTGTGGAGGTGGAAGCTGCTTGCAGTGAAATGGAGGTGCCAGCTTCTGTGACTAAGAGAAGTGACCACTGAACCAAACTACATGTCATTTCTATAAAACCCAGCTCTCAAAAGGTGATTTGTGGATTTGAGTGATTAGTCTGTCAAAGTTCGCTGTTTGCAGTGGTTTATTGGCCCTAAGTGACCATTTCCCAACCAGCCATTTACATTGTTCTGTGTGATAGAGTGTATATAGGGACAACAATAGATGCAGTTGCAATTGCAGACCAATTGCCGTAATTAAAAATGATAATATAAGCCTCTGTTTCTTTTATCTGCATGGGATGAAAGTGGTCTGGTCTGCTGATGGGAATGCCCCATTAATCCTTTGTTAATGCCCCATATTTAAGGGCCTACAATCAAGTGTGTTCATTAATGTCTCTGGATTAGGAGTCCATGTAATTATGGTGCTAATTATGTGTTGTTGTGATCTTGTGTAGATGTAAGTGATTTTGGTCAAGTGTTTTTGTTTAATTTTGTTGAGTAATGAATAAATCAGTGAAGTTACAAATGGCTGTTGCTATTGTGTTGTTAAGAATAGAGTCTGTAGCGGTGAATGGTTGCTGAACTCTAGTGTACGTTCCCTTTTCAGTCCTGCATAAATGAGTACAGCATATTCCAGTTTATTTAGTGATGGGCAGGCTGTTAGTTCTTAAAATAGCTAAGGAGTAGGAACCTGACACCTTGAATGATTTATGTGTTTTCTTTGTAAGCTTGTTTCTGTTTTGTAACCTTTAAAATGTGAGTTTTATGAGTGATATCATTAAAATTTATACTCCCTCTAGTATGTGATGTTAGTCGTTATTGCTCTGCTGTGCCTCCAGATCACCTGTCGGAATTACAAAGCAACCTTCCTTGGAGCTAAATAGTAATTTTTTTTTCCAAATGAGCGCTGACTTCATTATTTTTCATTGGTACTCCCTTATGAGAGCAGAGGCCAGAATCTGGCCTTTTCTGCTTTCCATCCAAGTGGGAAGGGTTGCTAGGAGTAACTGTGTATTTCTAGGAATGAAATATGAGGGGTCATTTAACTTAGGAGATTTGATATCAATCAGAAGAAACTTCCAGAGAATTTGTTTTGAAGTGTACTCTATTTTTTCTTCTTTGTTAACTAAGATTGATGTGCTCAGGAGGTGATTTAATGTTGTGCTGGGCTGTGTTACGCTAATTTAAAAGAGTTTCAGCAACGAGTGAATCTCAGAGGAAAAAAAATGCTGATACTGAAAGTGAGTCACAGCCCTTGATTCCATTAATTGACACTCTTCAAGATCTTACACACCAGGAAAGATTTTGTAAAAGGTTTCAAAGCTACACCTTTAGTCTGCATCCTCAAATTGAAAGTGCCAAAAAGGTTTCTTCTGGAAAGCTCCACAATACTCTCAAAAAGTTTTGGGTGTTTTTTTTTAATGAATTGATCCAATGAAAAATGGAAGTTTTGCTGAGCTGTGGATTACTCCCCTGGTTCTCTGAAGGCTGTCAAGCAAACTGCTCTGTAGCTCATGAAGATGACCCATCTCTCTCTTCTTTCAGGAAATAAATGACCTTTATTCAGCATTTGTGTTGTATATTGTTTAGCAGGTTGTGGTGTAGATTAATTCATTGCAAACTTCCCAAATATGACTTACTAGCCAGCTTTCATCTAGAGGTGAGATGGAATTGTTTTCTGACCAGTATGACTGCAGATGTTTCAGTTTTTTCAAATCAAGCCTGTTTTCTTGGGATCAGATCATCGAGTCCAACCATTAACCCAGCACTTCCCAGTCCTCCACCAGCCCATGTCTCCCAGTGCCACGTCTTGTAAATACCTCTGGGCATGGGGATTCAGCCACTTCCCTGGGCACCCGTGCCAGGGCGTGACACACCTTTCAGTGAAGTAATTTGTCCTAATACCCAGTCTAAAACTTTCCCTGGCACAACTTGGGGCAGTTTCCTCTTGTC
The DNA here is from genome assembly GCA_013398955.1 of Callaeas wilsoni. Taxonomy (NCBI): domain Eukaryota; kingdom Metazoa; phylum Chordata; class Aves; order Passeriformes; family Callaeidae; genus Callaeas; species Callaeas wilsoni. Next base: position 14,670 of record VWPU01003562.1, on the reverse strand, counting down.
CTTTTGCTTGCTGCTTGGGAGACCAACCCCACCTGACCCCAGCTTCCTTTCAGGTGGTTGTAGAGAGTGTTGGGGTTCCTTTTCTCCAGGCTGAAGGCCCCCAACTCCCTCAGCTGCTCCTCAAAGGATGTTACCTTGTGCCTTCACCAGCTTCACCTTTCAGAGGATGCTAGAGCATACAAAAGAGCTGGGATTCAGGCTTCTCGTCGCAATGCCACCATGAGAGGTGGTTTTTGTGTGTTTATGCTTTTCTTACAAAATCCTACCGTTGTAATACAAATGATTCACTGATGTTAACAGAGGATAAAATACTAATTTCAGTGCAGCCTGAGGCTACCATGATCTATTCAGTGCTGTCATCTAGTTCAATTGAAAGTTATGTGATATAGCACTAGAACACAAGTTTGAACAACGAAAAATGTGTTATTGTTGGAAACCATAAGAATGGAATATGTCAGATAAGAGTTATGTCAGAATAAGTGCACTCAAGCACTGGATCCTCAAGCCGGTGGCCTCTTCCTGAAATACTTGCTATCATGTTGCCTGTTGTTATAGTTATTAAAATTCCTTGTCTGCTTCTGTTCCCAGAATGATTATTCTCTCAACGTTTGCAAGGCAGGTTCCCTGTCATGTTACAGATTTCCCTCTTTTATGTTTTTAATAAAGAAAATGTGAGCATCAGAGGTTCCTGCATTGAACACTTCCAGCAGCATAATTCCTAGAGCTGGAAGGAAAGCTCTGTGTCTTTGCACTCCTGATATCAACTAAGGTCTGTTTCAAGATTCTTGTCCTCTCACTACACACACTGCAACTAGACTTTGATTAAAGTAATGCTATCAGGTTGAAGTTTAATTTGCTCCATGCTATTTAGACGTATTTTAAGTTGTGAGTGGACTCTATACGTAAATGTCAGTGAGATGGGGAAGGAGGTGGAAAGAAGAGCTGAGATGGTGATTGGAGGAGGCCGAGTTGAGTTTTTCATAGGGTTAATGCTTTCCAAATTGGAGGATATAAGATTGAAAGTGAAGGGCACACTCCTTGTTGAGGGGAAGTGGTGGAGTGATCCTAATGCAGAATCTCATTAAAGCAACTGTCAGGATTCCTCTATTTTACCATCACCTCCCCTATTCTATAAGAGTCAGCTGTCGTTTGGAGTGAGCATACTGCCAAAGAGGCATTTACAAATAAATGAAAAATGTCACAATTGATTTTGCTCCTTTCAGAGGACTCCGTGTCAGCTTTGTCACAAACCCTTTGTTATTCTCTCTTTCAGATCTCTTGTCTGGACTTTGGAAATAACTTTGGTTCTTGGATTCCTTCTGTTGACCCGGGGTAAGCTCCCTGGATTATGACTTTTTATTAACATTTGTGCAACAGTTAAATAACATTGACTTTTCAGTGCCTATGAAGGATGAAATGCTAGAAGTTCTTACCAGTTACCTTATGAGTGTGTATAGAAGCTGCATAATACAATCCACGCTTGAAAATACCACTAAAAACCAGATTTATTTTGTAGTTTCTCCTATAGAAGTATTTGCACATTATGATAATTACTTTGCAAAATGTTATGTGCTGTGGTAGTAGCCACATAAAATATGAATAGCTATGTGGTTTTATTTGTTTCTAAAGAATATGTACTTCTAAGTTGATAGTGTTCTTTTCTTCCATATTTATAATTTCTCACTCTTTCACTATGTTAGATGGTTATAGTGCATTTTCCTGCTTGTGAGGAGATCAAAAGATTGTTTTTCTTATGTATTTGCTGGCTGGGTAAGTGAACTTGATGTGCAATATCAGTCTACCCTTTTTAATGCAAAAGTGTTACTGTAAGATTGGATATCTGTTGAAATGTCATTATAAGAAATAGTTGAGATGGTTTAGATATGAAATATCTAAACTATAATCACATCTAACAAAACTGGCTTAGCTATTCTTTCCTCGAGCTTCAGTTTTTGAAAGTGCAATCAAAAATAGTGTTTTACTAAAACTGCTGTGAAAGAAACTTCATTAACATCCAGAGAAATGCCTGTGATCCTTTAAATAGGAGTTGAAGATTTTTGAAGACAGACCTAGTGCTACATTTAAGAGTAGTTTTTGTCCTTGCTGCATTTTCTGTGGTGTCCAGGAAGTGTAACCTGCAAATAGTAATAGGACAAGAGATTACCACTTTCCACTAACTTCAACAAATAAACTCACACCATATAGAAAGAATTGGTTTGTGATGGTTTCGTATTTCTAAAGGGATTCTGCAGTGACAGTTCACACTATTTTGCAGTCTGGCAAACAGCCAAAAAAATCTTTCAATGCATGTTTTTCATAGCATATTTTAAAAAAAACCTTGCTGCACTTTATAACTATTGCTATTACTAGATTTTTACAAACAAGAGAACTGAAGAAAATCACTTTGCTGTCACTTCTGTACCCTGGAAACTTTTAAATGAATATTTGAAATAACTGTTGAATTTCCTGAAAGTTCAAACTTTTTCTTTTTCTTCTGTTAACTAGAAATCAACACTTGTTAACTAGAACTTCCAAAGAACACCCTTAATTTGTGCTTTGGACAGTTTTGTTTGCGTGGTAGTACAAAGTTTGTGACAAAGCTCTCTAGGGCAGGCTCTCATACTGTGTTCTCAGCAGTGGGCTGCCCAAACTTGCTGTTCTTCCGTATGTATTAGAAGAATAAAAAAATTAAGATGTGAATCTATAAAGATAGAAAATGAATTCTGGCAGTGTAGAAGATGATGACATCATTTCAAGGAATGAACCAGACTGTTCAAGGCTGTTATATTTGTATAATTAATTAGTGTTACTGTAAACAGAGAGGGAAGGAAGGAAAACTGGGAGGAAAATAAAGAACTCATCAGCTCTGTTGATTCCCCAAACTCCACCCTCCCATTTGACTTATACAGTAAATTGTTTTGAGGTAAATGGAAATCTGTAGCTTTTCACATCTGAATGGGTCGTGCACTTAGCAGTAAAGCAGTGCTGCACAGGCCAATCCAGAGCTCTCCCAAAACGCCTTGGAACAAAAATATGTTTAAATGCGACTTGGCAGATTTGCAGAAGCTTAGACTTTCCCTCAGCCACATTTGATCGTGTTCCTGATGGTGATGTCCCAGCTTCTATGAGCTGAGCATGCTCTGATCCGTGGTTGTGCAGGTGTAAGTATCGGTGCCCCAGCTGTTGGCATATACGGGAATTAATTCCATATATTCGTCTGAATCGTGACATTGCTCTGGAGTGCTGGGTGTCCCTACAAGCAGTGGATGAAATGTCGTGGCTGGCAACATTGCCGTGAGTTAGAAAGTAACTTTAGTGGGACATTGTCTGAGATCTCCACCCGGCAAACAGTGAACACAGATTAATAAAGTAAAGGAGAAACGTGTGAACACCACCACTGCTTATTCAGTTCACTAAGGAACTTCCAGGCTGGGAGTGAGCCTAGGAAGAGCCAAAGGGATACAAAGAGCATTTGATCCAATGAGAACCCTTCATGGAAGTGAACCAAAGGCAGTCCTGTGCTCATGATACAGGTTTCCTGTAAGCTTATTTTCAGCCAGGAGGAAGGGAGTAGGGAAGTGCACTGAGAGCTCTATCTTTCTGCGTCAGTTTCTGTTCTTAAACTGCAAGTGAAAATGTTAAATCTATTAAAACTTCATTTCAGCTTATGGTAGCCTGTTCCTCAATGCCCCCCCCAGTAATTAGACTTTGCTGTTCATGCTGACAGTTTTTTAGCTCCTGGACCCAGAATATTCTTTCACCCTATTTTCATACACAAATGTCTCTCTTCCTTTTTAATTTAATAAAGGTGCTATATTTCCAAGTCATGGGAATGCTGGTCTCATTTCAGCAGGATGAATCACAGACCCTTCCCAGTGCCCAAATACATGACTTTTTCGTGGAATAAGACAGCTTTTCCATATATGAAGACAAAAGTAATTGACAAAGGGGGGAGGATGAGGGAAGTAAGGGATGATAACCTGGTCAAATAGGGAAAGATAAGGTTTGGAGGAGTTATTATTCACGAATTTGTCAATTAAGTTATTACAATTTCACTTTTAGAAGATCTACTTTAAAAATCCTGATGACCATTGCTAGTTGAAATCAGTCCAGTTTTTAGCACCTCCTCTGATTCGTAATATGTTATGTCTTAAATTAAATTCCATATTTTTCCATTGACTTCAGAGAGGTCGCTCATGGAATCAGGAAATCGTTCCTCACCTCTTTGTATCTGAGGCTCTGCTCTGTGCTGCTGCCCCCTTTTAGCTGTTGCAAAACCCTTTTTATCCAACTGGTGTCCTCTGAAGTGTTTTGTGTTGTTGCTTTATAAATTGTAAGTGATGTAATAGAACTCACAGCAGAAAGGACATGTGGTAAAGACGATGCTAACAAACAATTTTCAGCTCTTCATTGCTGTGGCTGAATGAGTTGGTTTTAGGTAATTTGCTATTCAGACAGGAATAATAAGGTTAAATGTGTTTTACTCGTTTTTATTGTGGCAAAATGGTCAAGCCTGAACCACTTAATTTGAGGGGGTTGGACAGGGCGAAGAAAATTGCTAATCATGTACTTAATTGATCATTCTCTCATGATTGCCTCTAGCTGTAACGTGTTAAGGATGGTCTGAGAGATTAACCATCAAAAAATCACTGAGACCATACAGGAACATACCATGGAGCCGCTTAATGGTGAAAGGGTTCAATTGCTGCCAACTCAGGAGAGCAAAGACAAGGGGTGAAGCTCATGTGCTGAACCCTAGAAACCTCAGTTTCTGGTCAAAACCTGACTTGAAATGCATGTGGTGTGATCATCTCTGCATGGTCTATTTGGGCGGGCAGGGTAATGCCTTTGACTACATTTCCTGGGGTTATTATTTTAGCAGGAGCATCTTGGGAATGTTTTCAGCACAGAAAAGCTCTAGCAGGACCTAATGCATTTTGAACTTTCTCTATGAAATTGTAGTACTTGTTTAAGCAACAAATAACGATAATTACAGCTGGGGTTGGTGGTTTGTTTGATTTTTTTTTTTTAACATTTCATAGAACAAAAGTGTTTGAAATCCCGTTCAGAATTGGTTTCCAAGTTCATATGCCTGCATATAGATTGGAATTACTGTAAGAAAAATCAATGAATTGCCATTGTGTTAATGGTATTGGCTCTATTTGATAAGTATGTCCTTGGGCTTTTTTCAGAATTATAGCTATAATTCATGAGTGCTGAATACAATTCCTGTGAGTCCTGTAGCTCTAGAAACAGGTTATCCAAACTTAACACCAGTAACAGTGATCTCCAGTAGAGCGATGGTTTTGCACAATGTCTTCATATAAAGGAAACAAATACAGCCTTCCATCTCCCACCATCTGTTGCTAGGAGTATTCCCTTATTTTCTGCTGTTTTGGGGAAAAAAATTTGCTTAATGTTCTTGAATTAAGTGTAATAATTAAGTTTTTTAACACTTGTAAAAGCTTGACTTGCATGCAGGAGGTAGATTGTGACAGCCTGACATGCTGTACTGAAATGATACATAAGTAGAGCAGTGTTTTCATCAACAGAAATGTGTTGCTGTTCAAAGTTGATTCCCTCTGTAGGGTGCCATAAAGTAATTAGAAGACCATAACATAATCCTTCAGTATTGCATTAATTCCTTAGAGGGATGAATTCATCTTTTCTGACTGCAGTAGTACATGACTGGCCATGGAAATGCCACTGAACTAAAAAATCATCTGTAAAACAAAGAATAGTTTTTCTAGACTAGCATGTTTGTTTTATAAAACTCGTAAAAGGCTCATGCTTTTAGTGATTTTTGCTTGTAGCAAACTGCAAGTGAAAGTATTTATCTTAAAATTAAAAATCGACGTGGAATGCTGTGTACTTTGCCTTAAAGAAAACTGCATGTAAAATATTTGTCTTCTGTGAGGACTGAAGACTATTAGGAAGGTCTGTGCCAACACAAGAAGAATCTCTTGTTACAGATGATGAGTTTTTGCAGCTGGTGTAAACTCATCCAGCGACGGCTGCATACTGTAAATTTAAAGGATGAGAATTTTGAGCAGTTTTCTTTTTCCCAGCAGTGGGTAGATAGCTGGGTCTGTATAGTGAGACAGTGTTGCAAATTACCCTTGATGGGGCTTTTCTTGGATTTTTATGTTTATTTGTTAACTGGCCAATGCTCTAAGCATGAGTTTGTAGTGGAGGCTTGTGTTGGCTGGAAAGGGAGGGACGCTGGCCATGCACTGCTCAGATGGGGGAACTCTGGAAATACTCAATGGGTTTGATCAGAAAAGATTCCGTGTGCAGCCCCTCTGAGCTGACATGTTTCCCTGCTTACAGCAGGAATTCCAAAACCCACAAGGACATTATTTTACCATCTTTTTATTATTCATCTGTAGAACATCTCTCTGATTGTGCTGTGAAGTGTGTTGCAATTGAGAGGTTCTTTCCAGCCCACCAGAGTTTTGTGTTTCTCCTGTGTTTCAGTTTGCACTCAGCATTAATCCTTCCTGTACTTATGTTTTCAGCTGCAGTGCTGGAAGTGGCCCTTGCTGCCGTATCCCAAAATAAAGTCCTTTTCCTGAAGAAACGAGACATTGAGGTCTAGTTTGCTATGGGAGAGGCTTTGGGAATGTGCAACAATAATTCAGAAGTCTAATTAAGGAAGCATTGAATTTAATGCCTGCCTTGACTGTTTTGCTCAGGTTAATAATTCTGCGATTCTGCAGAGGCTGCATGCCTCAGCACAAAGAAAGGCAGGACTGGTTCCGTATGTGCAAATTAGAACTAATGACTCTCTTGTATGACACATGAAGGGAGCCTGTAGTTTCAAGCAATGGAGCATAATTACTATTTGTTAGTTACTAAATATCTAATGTGCAAAACCAAAATTTCAGCCAAGGTATAAACCATTATTTCTCACATGACTATTGAAAAATTGAAGAAAATATGGAAGCTGAAATAGATGCTTCAGACTCTGCTGTAGTTCAGGGCAGAAGCGTAATATTTAGCATCTTCATAGTACACTTAGTATACTTAATAATTCTTTAAGACTATGCTGTTCTAATTATAGCACATCTGAGTTCAAAAAGAGTGTTTCATATAGCCTTAAGGCCTATGAAGGAGATAATCTTCTTGGGGGTTCTGACATTTGTTTTAATGGAAGCAGGATCAAGCACAAATGCTAGGCTGGAGTGACATTTAAATGTGATCAGCAGCACTGATCAGCGATCAGGAAATCGAGCTGTTCCAGCTGTTTACTTAAGAGACCCCTTTATGTAACATATTGTCAATTGTAAGGGGTTTTTTATACTTTCTTCGAAAGAATATGGCTTTCCCTCTATGAATAAACCATCCCTGTCCCAGTGATGTGGATGACAAGGCTCTGATGGATTTCAGCAACATTATGAATCTTACCTGCTGGAGATTCAGTTTATATGCATGGATACAGAACTGCTCAAAGCAAAATGTTTCACCATCCTCGGATGAACACTTTTGGTGCTCCAAGGTGTCTCAGTCCGTTAGGGAAGAGAGCTCATCTCCATAGAGATAAATGTTTTGCACTGGTTTTATTCTCACAAAAAGCTGAAGCCATAACCAAGAAATGGAACAATTTTTGATTAAAACAATCATCCCAGCTCCCCTCCCCAAACAAAACACCTGCACAGGAAATAAATGATATTGTAATTAAAGTAACAGAGGTTTCAGCTTCAACAAGGAGACTGTCCAATATGTGGGGCTTGCAGAAAATGGAACTGGGAAGCCTCAGGTTTCAGGGCATTGTTTAGAGACAGGATTGAGGGGTTTGAAGGTAGGCAGGTCCAGCTTTTTGGGAAGCTTCTCTCTGAGGGTTAAGTATTCCTGTTGTTTTCACCTTGGCACCTCCAAGTCCAGCTGTGCCCTCTGTCAAAATCACCTATGCCTGATGTCCTAAAACACTGCCCTGGGAGTCGCTGACTTTGTCACTGCAGACCTTCTGGATTTGTTGTGAGTTCACTGAGTAATATTTATTACAAGCTGTGTATTAGCTGTTATTTTTACAAAGTAATGACTTTTTTTTGGATAACTATCCTTTATCCTAGGTAGAACTATGACCATTTTAGTCAACAACTATATGGTGACTATCATTCAGAAAATGATAGATGATATTTTGGAAATATAATTTCTTGAGTGCAATTTGCCTCATGGGAAAGACAGTTTTGTTGGTGAATCACTGTAGAAGTTTATCCTTAAAGTCTAAGTTGACACTTCTCCACATTCCCTCATTTACAAATGTGTCAAAAAATCTAAATGCCCTGTATTTCCTGAAAGCATGAAACGCCTTCCATGCCTTTTTGGACCTCCTGAACAACTTTTTTTTTAAAATTTTCTATATCTATGCTTCCATCTTCATTTATCCGTTAGTTGTCTTCCTCTTAATACACACAAAAATCTGTCTCACAGGTACATGTTGAGACATGAGCAGAAATGAAACAAAGGCTGGGGCAGAACTGAAGCCTCTGGCAGAGACACAGCAGCTGACAGGGGATGTGGCACTTTGCATTTTAGTTTTGAATAGTTTTGTGGTTCTGCAGTGTTTGTAGGAATACATTTGCAATAAGAAGTGAGAGCACCATGTTTGATAGCTTTTGTAGTGATATTAGTTCCTTCAACCCAACAGAAGCAGCCTGACATCTTTCTTTTTTCTGTTGTTTTTCATTTGGGTTTTTTTCCTATGCTGAATGGATATATTCAGAATCAGCTGAAGCTTGACAAATGCAGCTGTGAAGACTTGTCTTCAAGCTATACTGCAGATTTTTCTCTTGCCTTTCTTTGCTCCAAGAAATATCTGTTCAACTGTTTTTATAGTATTTTTATGATAGGCATTTCAGATACCTACTGCTGGATAAATAAAACTGCCTTCCTAGCTTAAGGAGCCAGGGATGTTTTTTCATTTGTTTCTCAAAATCTGTTGCAGTGCAGAATGTAGTTGGATGTCATAGTAAAGAAGATGGCCTGGCATGGAAATGAGAACATAATTAAAATTATTTTTACCTTTCTCAGGATTTTGGAACAAACTGTTGCTTAAACCTTTTTCTTAGAGGTATTACACCTAACAAGCTCTCTTGAGAGAGATGGGGGTAGAGCAGCAAAGCTATCAACGAAAATACGGAACGGCTGCGTTCCCTGGGGTTTGCTTAAATTTGAAAGTAGATAGGAACTGTGAAGAAATATAAGGCAATCTGGTAAAGAAACTGCAGTATAACTCCAGTGGCCTCAGACACGGTAATGTACCAGTGTAAAGATCTCGTATTAACCTGAAAAATGGGTAACAACATAAAACACTCTAAAGTTGCTTAGTTTACATTTGTCCTTGATGCATCGTCTTCAATGTCTTGTGGTGTGGAGATCAATTTATGCTGTAAACTCTGTGGAATGGAAATCAGGTCTTTTTACCTACTATGGAAAAGGCCCTGTGAACCTTTTCTGGGCTGCCTGTGTTTAGAGTATGACATGCTAAGTTCAAAATGACCGCTGAGCTAAAAGAGCAGTCAAATGGTGTTCCCTTCTTGGTCTTTATTTAATGGCAGGTTGAGGTTTACTGAGCCACTGAAGCCACTTGTGGTTTGAGATTTTCTGCTCTTCCTCAAATGAATGTACCTGATGGAGTCATAACAGTGGTGGTCTAGGACTTGAAGCAAAGGAAGTAATTCTAGAGTGTTTCAAATGTTTCCTTTTTTTTTCATAATCTGGAATGCTTGTTAATCCATGCAATGTTTGTTTTATTATAGTCCTTTCTCAGAATTTGTGAATCCCGAAATTCTAGTTGAGAAGCTAATGGTTTTGTAGAGCCACAGACCATCTCTTTTTGCTCCCGAAATTCTAGTTGAGAAGTAGTAGTTCTTCCATTGTTTTGAGGAGGAGCTTGGCACAGGGTTCATAGTGAAAAGTGTGCTTAAATTTGAGCAAATCGATGCCTTCCAAGTCTGACAGATTTTTTTGAGAAATCCCATCAAGTTACGGTCTCCATTGTTCTCCATCACACACACTTGAAAATCTGAAATTGGGTTATTGGTGTCTGACATATTGGACAATTATGACAACTGTAACTTGCAAGAATAGATCTGCATTTTACATAAGAGCCCCTGAAGTCTTGGAGCCTACAGTTCAATCTGAACATAAAAATTCCTTCAGAAAACTGCTTGTGTTTTGTCATTATCATTATTTTTAAGGATTTATTATGGAGGTGTTTTTTTTTTTTTGTTAAAGTGTGTTGAGACATTTTCTTGTACGTTCTAATCTTGTTGGTACTTTCCTTGGAGAAGAAATGATCTGGTGTGAATGGGGTTACAGTACATCTGCCATTGACATTCTGGTCACATTGTTTCATTCGTAGGTACCTGCAGCAGGTATCCTACTACAAACAATTCTGGCTTGTCAGAAAAGGTGTATTTACAACTTGGCTTGAAATGTCTCTGTGGTTCAGGGCCCCAAGCTCTGAGGGATGTGCTCTGTCAGTCTGTACGTGTGTGTGTGTGTGTAAGAATGACATGTTGCCAGATTGTTTTGCTCTGTTAAATATTAAATTATCAGATATGCCTTTAAAAATAGTGGGTTATTAGGCTTGGCTCAGGAAACCGAAACTAGTGTTACAAAGCTGTCTTACAGTACTGTTACCTCCTTGAAAACAGGATTTCATAATCATTTAATGTGTGTGTGCCCGTGACAATGATCTGTTAATAATGTTTGTTGAAAAAGAAACAAAAATACAAACATGCAAATCAACAGTAATAAAACAGTTTTAACATCTGAGTAAAATACAGAGAACAATGAGTACTGGTGTACTCCTAAGGTTTCTCCTTGTGTCTCCTGTTTAAAAGGAAGTACACCAGGCTCAGCAGCACCATTAGTGGGGACAGAATGCCCAAAGAGCCCTCTGGCGTTCAGCACTCCAGGTAGGCACGGTCAGCTGGTAACTCCCAAGCTGCAGCCTCAATCTGCAGCTGCCGTATTGCACCACTCGAAGTGTAGGTTTAACCCTCACGTGAAAGATGGGAAATGTGGATCAGATTTCATATGTGCCTTTTCATTCCTCTTCTAATGGAAAACTAGTGGAATGAAGTTGCTGTCTTGCTCCTTTGTAAGGAAAACTGATGTCTGAGTGAAGAAGAAACTGTTAACAACTCCTTTAAATATGGATGAGTTTGAGGGGGGCATATATGTATACACAGGAATATTTTTCATGTTCCTGTAGGCAAAAACCCTTTTTTTCTTTACAGATGAGTCTAGGATGATTAATTTAGAAAAAAAAAAATCTGATTTCAGTATTACATACTGAAACAATGAAGCTTTATAGTCCATTGGTTTTGCATGTAAGACTCTTGTAATTATCATGACTGTATTAAAATGTCATTAATGTCATTAGTGTGTTTAGTAACTGCTCTTCTATGATACATTAGTTACAAGAGATAAAGTTAGATGTGTTTGGAACTTATATTCTGAATTCTAAAAGACTGACTTTATTTGAAATAACTATGTGTAAGCCTCATTTGATAATGTAACAATTTATGGCTCCCATGTTTTAAAATATTTGGATCAGGGAAGTTTAATGTGTGTTTGATTGTAAGGATTTTATTTCAGAACAAACCCCTTTATTGGTATAGTGTTGCATTAGTGTGCTGTGTTGAACAATTCAATCTGAACTTCCCTCTTGTACAGAGCTCCACATGAGGATACAGCCAGAACTTTCTTTTTCTCACTTTTTCTGCTGTATTTCATTAATATTAGGGGGATTAAATTGATGTTACAGTTTGTGGTAAGCTGCATTAGAATCAGGTTAATTTATGATTTATTTCTAAGTTTTGTTTGGCTTGATTGTTTTGTTTGTTTTATGGTTTGACTGGAGCTTGAAAAGGTCATCTCAACAGAAGGTACATGGAAGACAGGAGTAGAAAAAGTGACATTTTGTGTCAAAGCTCTTGTGGCTTTGAAGGTCAATAGAAGTGAACTGTAGAGGCAAACTGTTACTTAATAGTATCCCTTGCATCTTAAACGTCCTAAATTAAGGTATTGGTTTTCATCTTTCACAAAAACCCGGATAGCAAATGCGCTGATACCACTGCTCTGAGTGTTAATTCCCTTACGGTTTTAATGCAGTGGGAGTTGCACCGTTTATCTGAAGGAAGCTGTTGCTGGATTTGGTGTTGCTTTCCAGTGACAAAGCTCTGGGAGATCTCTGTGGGATTTGCAGCTGGCCTGTGGGGAGTCTGTGGGTGCTGCAGAGGGGTGGCCTGATGGACAGTGCCTGCGGCGCTGCCCAGACCGGGCTTTTCTTGGGCGCTGCCCAGGCCAGGCTTTTCTTGGGCACTGCCCAGACCGGGCTTTTCTGCGGCACTGCCCAGGCCAGGCTTTTCTTGGGCGCTGCCCAGGCCAGGCTTTTCTTGGGCGCTGCCCACGCCAGGGTTTTCTGCGGCACTGGCCAGACTGGGCTTTTCTGCAGCACTGCCCGGGCTTTTCT